>CM067377.1:43937790-44394609 GCA_034510155.1 Eucriotettix oculatus | reverse complement strand
AGAATTAAAGATCAAGAAATAAAAGCTGAAATCAAGATAGGAGTAAAACAAGGCTGCAGTCTGACTCCCATGCTGTTTAACTTATATATATATATATATATATATATATATATATATATAACAGGCGATGAAGAAATTTAAATGACCTGAACGTGGTCCTGGAGAAAGAGTTCAAAATAAGGATTAATAGAGGGAGAACCAAGGTAATGGAATGTAGTATGGGATAACAAATTGTGTTAGATTGGGAAGGGATATTTTGAAGGCAGTTAATGAATCTGCTACTTGGGAAGCGTAATAACTAGGGATGCCAGATATCGCATAGATAAAGAGTAGGATAGCATCGGCAAGGAAGACGTTCGCGAAAAAGAGGTATTTACTTACGGGTAATATAAGTGTGAACATTAAGAAATCGTATTAAAAATGTTCGTAGGGAGTGTGGCGTTATATGGGTGCAAAAAGTGAACGATTGGAGTTGCAGAAAGTAAAAGAATAGAAGCCTTTAAATGTGGAAATGAGGTTGTTGAAAAATCAGATGAGTGGATAGAATCACTAAGGGGAAGTTTTAAACAGAATAGAGAAAGAGCGAACTATATGGAGGGCGTTGACCAAGAGAAGGGATAGATTAATAGGCCTCGTTTTAAGACGTGAGATTGTTCTAAAATTAGCATTAGAGGGTAAGAACAGAAGAGGGAGGCCAAGAATGGAATGCGCTAAGTAGATTAAGGAGGATGTTGCAGTTATGAGGAAATGTTAAGGCTAGTGCAACATAGCTTAGCATCTTAGGACTGAATGCCACAACAGTAACAATAGTTATTTATTTGGATGAAATTTATATATAAAAAATATTTTGTGGCATCCTAAAGTTGGAGTACAACATAAGTATATTACAATTAATATAATCCAAAACGAACATAAAATAAATAAAGGAAATAATATTTTATTTCATAACTTTAAATTAAAATTTTTGTTATGAAAACGGGAAATTTAAAGGATAATCAATGAGAAGTTTTATGTTGTAGTTTCACAAATTATTAGTTTTTGAAGGAAATAAGACTATATTAACGTACAAGAGCACCTCTTAAACATAACTTAGCGAATTGCATACAGTATTAATTATTTTGGTTATTATTTAACTTGTTTCTTCTGATATTTACAAAAGTCAATATTGAACATTAAGAGCTATTAGATTATGTTGATTCAGATGTGCGTCAATTTGTATAGCACTGAATTTCGTGACTATAAGGCTTGAAACTGCCCACAAAAGTAAGATGTTGAGGCTATTTCAGATGAAGATTTAAAACGTTATTATCAAAATTTGTGAAACGTAAATTTATTTTCCTTTTAGTAGTAATACCAATATGATTTCCCTAATGAATACAAAAAGGGAATTATTTTTATTGACATTATACCATAGCAGTAGAGAATAGAGAATTGCGTCAGTATTGCAGCATCTGCTATATGGAATTTATTGCATTTCACTCTGATCTTATAATTGAATAGTCCACGTGCTATTAAATATCTATATAAAATATGCATGGTAATTATTTTACTGTGCAAATATTTCAGAATGGTATCGCAAATAAGAAACGATCATTATGATCAGTTCTCACTTTACATTACCGAAAGGGAAAATTGTTATTTAATACGAATTGTCTTACAAGGGCACATTACAATTTCAAATTTTAACAAACATACGAAATTATAAGAAAAGCAGTTTGAGCAAGATAATTATGATGACGCAAAATAGTTACTTATTATTCAGGAATGTGGAGACACCATAAAACAAACACTCAAACAACAAAGAAGTTGCCACTGCTGGAATTACAAAAATAAATAATTTACTTCATCAGACATCACGTGAGGACATTCAAGGCTACTCAAAAATAACAGAGAAAATATCGAAAGAAAAATTATGTTTAATAGACTCAATAAGTTTGTTGTGCGTAAATCCGTTCAAAGAATGGTCCAGAAAATCTTGTGTTAAATATTATGCCATTTTAATCTAATATTATTACATATTATACATTAATTTGTGAACTAAAAAACGCTATCCATTTCGAATGGCATATCGCTATACAAGGTTAAAGTAAATTCTTATTTAATTTTACAAGAAGACATATGCTGATAAAAGTATGCTTACAACTCGTCAACAAAAATATTTACTGGGAAGTAGTGAAGTGGCTCGTTTTTACAGCTTAAATACTTAGGGCCTTCTTGAGCCGTAGTGTCTAGTTCGAGTAATATATTTATAATTTTGTTCATCACCTACTCTTATCCCCTCAACTAAAATTCAAATAATTGATTCTCGTGGTTTGAAGAAGCAGAATCATGTCAAATTAAAATCTCATGTAATATCGAGCTCTGAATAACGGGTTTCTGTTTGCTTCTACTCACGCATAAATCATATTCGGGAAGATTCTGTTGTTTTTGTGATACAAAAAGAAGAAAGGTTTGCAACTCGATCTTGAATTCGTGCTAGAAAGTATTCTAACGGCACGCTTTTGCAACTGTTTCATTGCTCCTGGAGCAGTTTCCCTATTATAGATGCCGTAGCTGATAATTGAATGAAAATGCGCGAAGTAAATCATTTTGACGTACTTTTTGTCAACGTTTTGCATTAGTGTTCTGAGAGAATAACAAGCAGATCTATATGGTCATTCCACTTTAATTTATCATCAATCCGAAGGCCGAGGAAAGGCGCATTTCAGGAACACCTTCATGTAGTCTGTTACCACAAAAATATCTTTGTAGTTTCAAGGTTCTCACATACCGAGACTGATTCATTTATTTTAATATATGTATGCACTGGGGTCGCAGACCTTGGACTTACAGTAAGAGTTGTCCACTGATTCCATTGGATCAGTCAGCCAACTATCTATTAAAACTGGTAGTGACAAGGAGAAGGGAATGCTGCGACCCCACGGCAAACACCTCTACTGTTATTATTGAGAGATTACAACCCTTATCCCGACCTATCTGATACGGGTTTTCCCTGCATCCCTTTAGGTGAAGCACCGGGTAGGAGCCTTAAAACCATATCCCGTGTAATCAACCCTTGGCTACTTAGCTCTATCTTCCATATCTCACTTTTAAATTCCCTTCCTTTGCTATTAAAGTAGAGTTGCCTGTTTCAAGATCACCTAATGTAGCCTGTTACCTAACAAAATTGATCAAATTGTATAGATTTAGATTTATTGTTGTTTCCATTAGTCCTCGATTGAGGAAGTAGGATACGTCATATAGACATTTTGTCTAAGCGGGTAATATAAGGGGCAGGTATAAATCCGGGCCTTTTGTAGTGTAGCGGCCATCGTCACCGCCTCGCATGACAGAGGTCACGGGTTAAAATCCTGGCAATCGGTATGGATGTTTGTGCTCGTCATGGTATGGGACTAAGACTAAAGCAGAATCGATACGCTGTGTAACGGAAAGTCAAGGAAGATCAGTCCGCGGAAAAGGAAAGGGGGGAATCAAATTTAAATAATGACTTACTTTTAGCGACATGGGCTAACTGGAAAATTTGGTGATAACGTTGACAAACACGTTTTTAATGACCCGGTGAAAGCTGTTGAGATCGAAGTAATGCAAGAAAGATAGTCTAAAGCTGTTTTTTTTGTTCCGGTTTATTATCGCAGACCTTTGTCGATAAGTTAACACGCATTTGTAATAAACTGCAGATGGAGTGCGTTGGCAAATAAACTGTTTTCGTCTAGAACGCTAAAGAAGATACATATAATTATACATAATTGAACATAGTTTAAAAGATTACAAAATAAGATACAGCCCTTGACATGAAATGACAAAATTAATATATGCTTACAAAGTCAAATTTAGACTACACTACGTCCTCTAAATTAAATCAGGAACCGTGTTCTCTAAATTTAATCGTAGGCATAAATAGGCAAACAGAAGATTCTTCGGGCACAATAAAAGCAGTAACTATTATCAAGAATAAAATGGTCTTCTTTAGTTCATAAATAATTTTGACTAGGAAATAATATCATAAGACACTTAACAAATCTAATATAGCTTGTTTGTAATTTAATAAACTTCAATTTAATAGGGATCATTTCTGATTATGACTTTTTGTGGTCGTAACTTTTGGAATTTGATTTGCATGAATATTCTCAATTGCCAGAACTGTTTTGAAACGCGATTTTACTAGTCGTGAACCAACTACAAATTTTATAACTTGTAAACTATTGTAAGTCCTTTCTGGAATATAACACATTAATATAATTATAGAAATTATAGATTTTTATTATGTAAATTTATATATTTATTTATCTTTTATAAACGTAATTACAGTAAATATTCGCCTTAAACTTACCGCATATGATTGTCAGAAATTATAAACTGAATTATGTAATACTCGAAGGGATAAAAGTATTTGAAAATATATTTTGTCTATAATTTAGCGCTTTAAGAAACTATCAGTACTTAATTAATTACCTTCCATGATTACCCATTGCAGCGGATATATATTTTTATAACACCATTGAATAAGCAGACTGAATGCATAATATTCGTACTATAAGTCCACTCCAGCAAGCGATATCGTAGAAAATATTTGTGATGTTTGTAATATTAAACATGACAGATAGAAATATTATAAAATTTCAATCTATTAGAACCTTATGGTGAACTGACAAAAAATTGAAAAATAACCACATTCTCTCTAATGTACGTCTGATCACGTCGAAAGTAGTTACCAAAAATAGGATAGGTTTTCAAAGAATTACTATTATTTGTTATTATTATTTTTGGTCTCATCAACAAGTGGGGTCTTAGAGAATTATTGTTGGCAGAAAATATTGATTTATTATAATTAATGAAAGCAGTATATTTATAGACACCACAGACTGAATTGAACTGCATATGTTAAATCGACAGTAAAATTGTAAATAACGGAATGCATTGTTCGTGGCGTTTGACCTTCCAACTTTTGTTTCCATCTTAATGATGGCTACAGCACATTATTTTAATTTACTTCATAGCTAAAATTAAGGGATAAGGCTGGAATAATCTCGACTGCATGAGGATTCAAACCTACCCTGTTGAACAGACTTTTTGGTACGAGATTTCTCCGCTTGTTGTATAGACATATACACAGACTCGTCTACAAAAGATACTAAATGACATTCTTCGCGACAATATACATTAATTATTGTGTGTAAATTGATCATAGGAACAATGATTTTAAGTCAAGAACGGAGGAAATACCTTCAATCGAAACTCAGTGGTAAGGGCTATGAACTAATGGGATGTCGGAAATTCGTCTTCAGTCAAGATTTTTCTATCGTGGGACTTTGAATCAATTTCATAGCCTTTAGTGCTGAGAATCGATTGAAAGCATGTCTTCTGTTCTTACTTCATACGATATGGCACGGTTTAATTATGAGTTGAGGTAAATTTCCACTTCGTCTCGTCAAAAATATTTGTCAACAAACTGAATATATTAAATTTGACAACTGATTTCCACGAAAAATGTATGTGATTAACGAATTATCTCTTATGTGTTTGAAAATCAAAGAACTGGCTCAGTCGACACCAATCGGGATTTGAAGTATTTTGACAATGGTGTAATGAAATTGACAATCATTATTGGAGTTTCCATTGTTTAAGTTAAAATCGAAGAGTACTAGAGGTGACGGAAGTTAAAGAATGTAGAAATAGTTCTAACGTTTGAAACAGTATAAAAACAATATTCACCTTCATGGAAAAGAAAGGGATAATAATGAGAACTGGTACACACGAGTCCGAGCACTCTGTAACGAAATAAATACACAAATTCCGCTTATTCCAGAGAGTCATTGACTGATTTTTCCCTTACTATGCACACTTTGAAAATGGAGTTTAACTTCCTGATTTTCTTTTCCTTTTGTTTCAATGGGAAGACGGTTATGAGTATCGACACCTGACAGCTGTTTGAAAGCGACGACATGCTCATCGACACAGCTGGAACGTTGCGCCGCAGGTCCAGGTATAGACCAACATAAATTAGACAAATAACCCTCGGCGCTCTGCTATTACCTCTACACAGCTCGCTGACCGCCCCCCATCCTGTCTCGTGCAATAATTATTTTAAATTACAACCACAGAAAACTGCAGGGTATGGATAGAAGAAAAAAAGGGGAAAAGAAGCTAAATTGTGAAGTGAGGATTAGGTGGCTAACATGGTCGTTAAGTAAAGGGACGGAAATTGTCGGAGTGGTAGTTCTCGAGGGAAAGTGCTGCTTTCCTGCGCTCACAGCTGCCGCCGGTCTGTGTTTTGGTAACTAAACGGTAAGGTTTATCTGGCCCAACAGCACTTAAGTGGGGAGTGAGGACTTGACCTGTATATAGGATAGGGCTTGACCTAATTTCTGTTCTCATAGCCAGGCAGAAGGGTGCGAGAGGAAGGGAAATAATCGTTACGCTACGTGGGAGCATCTTTACATGGGGGCTGACTTGTAATGAGATCGATCATGTAAATTGTGTTGAGGGTAGAACCATTGTGGGGGAAACGCTGATACGCGATACATTTCGCATGACGGGGAACTTGCTGCAAACCTCCCATTTGCCACTTTTGTAACGGTCAACAGTTTCACGTCACACTCTTCTCACACACACACACTCAATATCCGCATACTCAGATGAGTATATGAAAATCACTTCATTCCATGAAGTAAATTGGCAATGCATTTTCTCATTGCCTCTGTGAAAAAAAAAGTTATTTTATTTTAATGAGTTTTGCCATCATAGACGAAAACGTCCCCAGGGCTTCCGGTGCGTGTCAAAAAAGTACCAGTTTCAACAATCATGGATTTCCGTAGCTTTAATACTGCGTGCGTCTGAAGCATTGGACAGATTATGTCATGCTGTGCTGCATTTCACGCATTCGGAACAAATTAAGGAATTGCTACTCCTAAAATCACCGGAGTACTAGCACCATTTAAAAGGATGTATTAACATAAAAGTCTATGCGATTTCCAAAAGGAGTTGATAAGCATTGTACACTGTTCCTCGCGTTAGGTTCAGGGTTTCAACCCACTTTGTGCACATTATGTACCATTGATACTATACGGCTTGAGTCTATTTTTCTTTAATTTGCTACTTAGAACTCATTCATCCATTCTTGGACCAGTTCTGTATTTCCTTTTTACCAGTGGCATACCAAAACTAGAAAACGCGAAAGTCGCGGCGATACAGCCATATTAGCAACGGGGCACAATACAACAACAACCACAGAAGTACTACAAGCCGCTACTAATATTATTTATGGGAAAATTAGATTGAATGAATTGAAATACATTTATGTTAACTTTACGAATAAATGAATGATTGACCCTACATCTATGCACATAAACGGAATCACAGTACCATACGAAAATAAAACGAAATATCTTGATCTGGCACTGGATAACAAGTTGAGGTCGAAAGAAATGTAATGTGCTTCTGTGCAATGAAATAATTCTTTTATGTTTCCTCTTATATTCGTACTTATATATATATATATATATATATATATATATTTGTATTATGTTAGTGTAAGAAAAATCGTTTGCCTACGACTAAGAGAAAATTGAGAATATTTCGATTTTAATAAATGTTTGGCCAACTGATTTTAATTTTAGCCAGACGAGAAGTCGTAAATAGACGTATTGCTCTCAAAGTGGAAGACCCGAATCTGCCAGGCACCACGAGCAATAAATTTGGGAAAGAGCCGCAGGATTGAGCGTCAGACACGTGCGAAAAAGACTCCTTTCTTTAGATGAGCATATTCTGCCGACTGCAGGACAAAAAACATCAACAAACAACTAACGATAGAAATATTTAGGACGCAAAGCATTTGGAAATAGTAAGGGGACATGGTTTAGTCCTGGAATCGCGGACGGAGAGTATAACCTCCGCAGCAGAATAGTCAACAACGGAGAGAAAGACTGAAACATTGCGCATTAGTAATAACTTCATGGGAATGAGGACTCCATTGTCGATTGTCCAAAACTGTTAAATGATTTGACAAACTGAGATCAGGACAAAGTGCATGACAGTATAAGGAAATCGTAAAAATGAAATTCATGAAATTATACTTCTTTCTTCATCGGACACACTTATTTAAAACTTAGCATTCACCTTTTATGTATAATAACAAAATGTAGTGAATAGAATGAAGGATATTTCTCGGTTTCTACCCGGGTGGTTGTTGTATTCAGGCCTTAGACTAGTCTAATGCAACCCTCCATGTTAACCAATCTTGTGCAATACTTTTAATCTCTGAATAAGTACAAACATTCCACATCCTTCCTATTCTGCGTAGCGTATTCTATTCTTTGACTCCCTATTCTGTTCTTACCCCACAAACTTCCCTAAAATGTTAATTTTACAAGACTCTCATGTCTCAAAGCGTGCCCTATTAATCTATCCGTTTTCTTGGTCAACGTCTTCCATATTGTTCGCTCTTCTCCCATTCTGCTTAGAACTTTTTCTTTAGTAACTCTGTCCACCCATCTGATATTTGGCATTCTCCTATAGCATCACATTTTCAAAGACTTCTAGTCTTTTCTTTTCGTCAACTCCTACCGTCCACGTTTCGCACCTATATAACGCCACACACCATACGTTCACCCTCGTAATCTCCGTAAACAGTGCCACCCTCTTCCAGGCTGAAGTTATTACTATTTGAGGCCATGATTAATAAAATGTGTGAAATGTATTGTGATGTAATATTTCTTCGATTAGTTTCATTATGTAAACGATGGACTCTCCTTTGAATATGGACATCACGTCGAAGCTGGTCATAATGTCATTTCGTTCAATAATGAGTTCAATGAAAGAGTTCCATGAGCCTGGAAGAAGATGCACTGTTAGCTGTTTACAGAAATTATCTGCGCAAACATACGAGAAGCCCTTCGTAGCAAAATGTAGTTCTTGTCATTATAGATTCGTATTAACTTTAACAATAGATCCCGGCTACATCCCTATTGTCATATTGTGCATGTATATCGCTAAAAAAATTAATTTTCAAGTAGTTTAAACTGTAACTTTTTAACATACCTATTTGTGAAAATTGGAAAATGTTATTCGTGTAGTGACCACCAATCAACGAAAGTTAACCAGTGCTATTTTACTATACAAATAACTATTACTTTTTATGATTACCATGTAAATTAATAATTAAAATGTTCTCTGTAGTATTAATTTTAAATTGCAATTGATTAAAAATAACGAAACAATCTTCCCATATAGCTATTTATCTCTTTCTTTCTTTAAAGTATGAAACAATTGTAATCTTTGCGGTTTGTAAATATATTTGTGAACAAGATGTGGCCAAGGAAATGTTTTAGAAAGTGTCAATTCCTTTTCCTCTACAAATAATATAATAAAAGTTTTTTATTTGTTAGGAGCGCTAAAAATCTTCACAATCGAATATTGGAAAGAGAACTTTTCTTGTTGGCACTCGTTCGTGAGATGTCCGTCTCGTCTCGAATTAATTTGTATGGGATAACATTGTAGATGATTAGTGTTACAAAATCTTTCCTATGTATTGGAAGCAAAGCTTTATCCATAAGATGTCTCTAGAAAAATTGTTTCCTTATTTTTTGTTCGCCTTTTAAAAAATTTATTTAAATGTAAAATAGTAGTTGGTGTGTGCTTTTTTGAGGCATATGATCCAGACGCACTGGCAGCGATCTTGTGTGTGGGCAGTGAAGCAAATGATTAGAAGTGCACTGGTACACAGCTGACGGGACGGGCAGAAAGAGGACAGCGCAGATGGCTTTTCCGTCAGAAGGGAGGAAAGTATGGCTGGGAAGCTGCGGCGGAAGTCGACCCGTGCAGGTACGTAATTGTAGGTCTGTGCCTACCTTCATGATTTATGGCACGGGCACCGTGCATTTTGAAAACAGTTTTTTTTAGATTGCGGGCGATTTAACAGCGTTCGACTTCAATTCACAGATGTTAACACCAATTATATTCATAATCGGCAGTTTGATACCGGAAAGGTGAGTCTACACCAGGGCACAAGTTTTTTATAAGTATTTTTTGTGTCTATGAAATTGCTTCACTTTGAATTAATGTACAGCGTATATTTTTAAATACAGTAAAAATAAAAAAATAGCAACTAATTTCAAACAAACAATAAATATTTAAACAGTAATGATTAGTATTTCACAAATAATTCTCCATACGAATCTATATGATAATATTTAAAAAGTACAGATGCCATGTTGTTTCTAATTACCTGGGTCGTTTCTATGAAAATTATTTGATAATCACAAAACATGGCACGTTCCGTTTAAATACTACACACCAATGTTTTTTGCACAATTTCTCTGAAATTAAATTTATAGCCAAAAAATGGTGCTCTATTTCGAATTGATCCAAGAACAGGTTAAGGATAGTTATGAATCCCCCAGAGTTAGAAAGAAAACTGAGAGAAATGAGACGGACATAAAGGCAGCAATAGATGACAGGAACAAATCCGAATCTATCAACGGTAATTTAGGTGATGGGCAATGAACGATTGCTCCACTGTATAAAATTAAACTATTGTAAAGAGATTATTGTAAATTACAAATTAGAAGGAAAGTGATAAAAATATCTGAATAGAACACTCATATATACACTTAAAGAAATAAATACTTGAAAATACTAATAAACTGGTACAATATCGTTACAGACAAGTTAATATTTCGAATTAGTTCCCTTCATTATATTCTGATGCCGTTTGTTTTCATCTCACAGGCACGGCGTAAGAACTGCCGTTGATTACTCTGCACCCGACTCACGTCATAGGATATCAGTCTTCTGTTTAGTTAATTAATTACCTATAGCGATTAATCTTTGGTTTATAGGAAGAATTGTTAATATTAATTTTTATTTATATTAAAGTTTTATTTTACATAAAGTTGTCTGTGTTGGAAATTTAACAGCAAATTTTATATGTATTTATTGATATATTTATCCTTCAGAGGACCAATAAACCTGAAACTCCATTCAATTTTTATATTTCATACGCTGTCATAATTAAAACAGTAATCAAATTTATATTATTTATTACATTCAATCTTTCTCCATCTGTAATCATTAATAATAAGTGGTATTCGAAAGTATTATTCCTTAATTCTTCTGTTTCTTTGCAATTTACGTTTCCTTTCTACGCTTTATACCTTTATTTTTCTTCATACCGTCTAGTTGAATTGAGGTTTGTTATCCAAAACAACAAATCACCATCTGTTGGATCCTGGCTTATGCAGACATCATTTCAGGCGAGAACTGTATGCATCTGCAGTGGTGGTTAACAGTCTTCTTAATTTTATTTAAGAAGTTAATGTTTTGGAAGAAATATAAATGGTCTATATGATCCTTTGTGATCGGTTCTCTCTGTTCTAAATGTGTCTATTTCTTCTCACTCCTTGCATTGTGTTATTCGCATTTTGTATGTAATATTTTGTTTCTTATTGTAAATATTTCTTGTAGTCGCTAAGAACGTCCACGCAACTATAATTTTAATAAAAACTTATTATTATTGATGTAATATTTTGTATCTCTTTGGTAGGGTTTCCAGTCATCAAACTCAAAAATAAACGGCATATACATTATGCAGTTGTTGGAAATTGATTGTTGTAACGGAGATTAAAAACTTGAATGAGAAGAATTTATATATTATATAATTTTAATATGCAACAAAAGTCTATATTTCGAAAGAAATATTTCACTGATCCACCCTTGTGATTAATATAGGGTGGCCAATTTATCTGAAGACAATTGATCGAATGTGCCGAATTTTTTTCGGTCTTGCTTTCTCAGAGCTTTTATTGGGACGAGGGGGCTTGGATTCTACGCCATATCCATACACCCATATTTAGTCACTTATTAATTTCATTCAGCAATTTCTGAGCAATGTCTACGAGCAATATTGTAACGAATTATGCAGCCACTCGTTTCATGACCAAAACGTCAGACAAAATTGCTTGGCATTAGCCAAATGATTTTCCGACGACATCAGGACCCTCTCTGATATTGAAGTGGCAATTATTACTATAATTTTCTTCACTTGTTGGACGCTGTTACAGACTGTTGATATGACCGGGCGTCCAGGGTGGTAGTCATCATCAACGTCTTCACGGTTGTCTTTTAAACGCCTCCACCACTCGTAAACTGTTGTGTATATAGGCTGCAAACAATAAAGCCACCAGATCTATCGCACAGCCTTACCAAACGATCCTAGCTAATATTACGTGACTTCAAGTGTTTCTAAATAATATGTTACGGTGAATTGGCAAAGGTCAATTACCAATACATGCCAACTCAATGTCAAGCCAAGTACTTCATGTTTTAACAAGAACAGATTGTATTGATACTTGAATATAATTAAAAAACTCTTAAACTCAAGTCTTACTCATAGCAGATTCGCCAAAAGCTACGGTAAACATTTCGAATACGGTTCTGCAATCTCAAGCAAAATTTTATACAAATTCTGTGATCCAAATTTAGGAAGCAAAAGTCACCGACATAACAAAAGCTTCCGTAACGTTTCCGACTGTCAACAATAAACTGAAAATTAAAAATGGCTGCCAATTGCAACATACTTTAGGAATATTTGAGACAAATTAAAAAGATAAATTTGATAATCGGATTTATAAGTCCGCAATATTAATAAATTCCTTTATTCTTTGAACAAACCTCGTAAATGCCAATATTATTTAATTAATTTAACTTGTTTAAATTTTAATAATTATAGTAACTTATTCTACGTCAATGCATAGCGAATAGGAGTAGTAGATTTTTGAAACACATCACGTGCACAAACAGCCTCTTTTATCGAGCTCTTGACTCGAGGATTACACGAACAGGAAGTTGAATTAATGTAGAGATGAAGTTTCCATTACGACATATGATTTAACAGAAGCTCCATTTCATTAACAATTGAGATACTCGTTCGCTAAACCTGCACAACAGAAAATTCATCAGGAGCAAGGCTCCGCCTTAGTGCCATAAATTACGTCAAATCAATGCTGGCTGACGTAAACGAAGAAAAACAACAGAAGCCTTACTCCTGTTTCCGATGCTTTATGTGCGTGCATTTGGAGAATCCTTTGGCAGGAGAACGTGTGGGATGGGCGGTATTTAAAGATCGTTGATGATACACATCAGGGCAAATTGACTAGCCGCCATCCTAATGTTCGCGTGCGCTCGGCTTCACTGACAACTGGAGATGATAATTACAATCCCTGGTGAACCGTGTTGTTTAACAGTAGCAACATCCTCGGGGCAGCTTCATAAATCCTCCTTCGGGAGGGCTCTGCGAAGTCGAGAATACTACCCGAAGCGCGGCGAGAAGAACACTCCTCTTCTTCCCTTTCCTTCCCTTCCCTTCCCATCCATTCCCAACCACGGAACTCCACTCCATATTCATCACGTTCGGCCGATCCTGCCAGGCATCTGATTATTCAAAATGATCAGCCCAATAAAGTATCCATATTTATTGTTTCCGTAATTTAATCTTTGCTCATTGAGAAGCATCACTATTATACAGAAGGTTATATGTGTAATGTGGTGCGTAGCATTTGATGCAGAATTTTTACGTTTAATATTATATATAATTGTTATTTTAATATGCAACAGAAGGTTTGATTTCCAAATAAATGTTTCCCTGATCGACCACTACAATTATATAGAGTGACCAATATATCTCAAGACAATTGACAGAACTTGTCGAATTTTTTTCGGTCTTACATCCGTACTATGAAATTAAACAATTAGAGATATTAAACATAAAATTAAATTTTACTGTAACTTAAATTAAAAATAAACGATATTTGATGGACAATAAGTAAGCTAAGAATTAACTAATTACAAAAAAATACTTCCACATTATTATACACTGTTAATAAAGAATGCTAATAGAAAAATTAAACCCTTCTGCTCTTTCTGACAACCTCATAAAATTTTTAGGATCCTACTTACAAGACCTACATTCGTATGTTGCAATGGTTTTCTCTCTGAAAGTTTCATTACTCGATCAGGTGTACCGCTAGGATCGAATCTTGGACCATTGTTTTTCAGGTTATTTATAAACGATATTACCAAAAACCTACATTCAAATGTTCTTCTTTATGCGGATGATCTAAAACTTTTCAGGAAGATAAACTCGAACACTGCGCAGCTCTTCAAGAAGACCTGAACAATGTTGTTGAATGGTCTCAAAGAAATAAACTTTTCTTTACAACAAAAAAGTGCGAATCATATACTTGTTTTTTTCTTTCTGTTTCCATGGCTCTACAGCCCATTGAGGGCCTGGGCCTACCGAGTCGACTGCGGACTGTCATCTTGCATAGTTTGGAGTGACACGAATCATATACTTGTACTTGTAAAAATAACTATCTCAAGTACAATAATACAATGGAGACGGACTATTAGCAAGTGTAAACTCAGTTAAAGATCTCGGCGTAAATTTCGATCACATATATTTCGGTAATAACATATACAAATGCACACAGAAAGCGAAAAAAAGTCATTGGAATTATTGTAAAAAGCTCCAAATCGTTTAGAAATACATCCACCCTGTTACATCTTTATAAATCTCTAGTAAGGTCAATATTAGAGTACGCATCATTAATTTGGGATCCCGTTTACAAGACACAAATTCACGAAGTAGAGAAAATTCATAAAAAGTTCCTAAGATTTGTCTATTACATAGAATCTGCGCGTTACGCTTAGACAAGCCATATGAAGAGCTTTTGGAAATATATAATATAGATAAACTCTCAAGAAGACGGGAACGAGCGTCAATACTTTTTCTGTTCAAACTATGTTACAGTAAAATCGATTACAATACTTTGTTATTCTACGTAAATTTTCGTGTACCATCGTTTAGTAACAGACACCAGCCCTTACTTTATAACATAAATATTAAATCAGTAACAGCCTCAAAACCTTCAATGCATCGAATGACTGCCCTATGCAATCAATTACCACCTGAGTTAGATTTATTTCATTCCAATTCCATAGAAATTATTTCTTGTCCAATAAAATCTAATAATACTTAAGTATATCTCTCGTTGATATGTCCAATTGATGCTTCACAATTATTTATTTTATGCGAATCGCATAAGATTTCCAGTCGCTGAGAAGAGCTGCCAGAGAATTTTTTCCGGTCACAACATTTTGATTTCGAATATCATCTTGTATTGCTTACAGTGCAGTGTTATTTGTGCAGTGCAGTTAACTCGCGAATTTTAGTGTTATTTGTGAAGTTAGGTTTATCTTAATCTACAAATAATAACGTTTACAGTGATTCTTCTCTACAACCGTAACAATTTTTCTTTTCTTAAAGAATTAGAAAATAAAGTTTACCTAAGTTTTGATATAACCTTGGAAAGTTTTATTATAAGAGAGAAAAAATTGGTTGTTTAATTTATGATATGAATGTTGTGTGCATAAACTGAAAGCAGAAAAAGTCAAGCCTATAAATTGGTATTGGTACCAGAAAGTTAAGATACTATTTGGTAAAAATTTTAGGTAACTAGAGAAACAATATAAAAAAACATTCTACGATTATGTTACTTTAAAGCAAGCGTATTGTTGTTGTTGTGGTATTTAGTCCTAAGACTGGTCTGATACAACCCTCCATGCTAACCTATCTTGCGAAAGCCTTTTCATTTCTGAATAAGTACAAAACCCCACATTCTCCTAATCTGATTAGCGGATTCCATTCTTTGACTTTCTCTTCTGTACTTACCCCACACACTTCTCTCGAATTCCAATTTTACAAGACCTTCATGTCTTAAAACGTGGCCTATTAATCTATCCCTTCTCTTTGTCAACGTCCTCCATATAGTTCGTTCTTCTTCTCCTTTCAGTATGATTCCTTTTCCATATTCCGTTTTAAATTTCTTCATCGCCTGTTCTATACATAAGTTAATAAGCATGGGCGACATACTGCATCCTTGCTTACTCCGTTATTTTTGATTTCTTTTCTTGACTGCTTTTTGTAGGGGTTAAGTATAAGCCTTCTTTCTCGATATTTTATTCCTGTGCTTTTTAAAATCCTAACAGTGTCTTCCAGTTCAAATTATCAAACTCTTTTTATAAATCTATAAATGCCATGAACGTAGGTTGGTTTTTTCCTTTTCTGTCTTCTTAAATTAGAAATTAATTCTTGTCTAGTCCCTACATTCTTCCTAAAACAAAACTGAACTTCTCCTCATTGCCATTCTATTTGTCGTTCCATCCTCCTATATACCATTTTCGTTAATATTTTGCATTCATGAGATACTAAACTAATTGTCCTGTACTGTTCGCAACTGTCAGCCCCAGTCTATATTCAGAATATTCAGGTATTCTTCCTGAACAGCCATGAGCAGCAAGCGTATTAGCTTCTACTTAGTATATAATTTAAGTAAAAAAGACAGTTTCGACGTTGAATGTTTTTGATTTTTTGAAAAACGAAGCAAATCTAAATTAACGATGTAATTTCAATGATGAAATATAAACAAAGAACAATTTTATATTACAAAAATTAAAGGGAACAATATTGCGTAATATAATTCAAATGTGGCTCCTGGATATATGAATCCGAAATTTATGAATAAAATAGCTCTTTCATAATGCAAAAGCATGCAGACAAATAGAGAAGATGGAGGGTGATTGAGAAGAAAAAAATACATGATTGATTTATTGAATTGAATAAAATTACGTTTTAAGCATGTTAAAACTTACTAAATGTATATGTAAATTTTAATCCGAATATTGGTATGAACAAGCGAAGAACTCTGTAAAGAAAAACAAGTGTTGAAAGATTCTCAACCAAAAGTAAATGTTTAAATTGTCGTATGATATACGTTGTTCAATTATTATGTATATTACATTAAATGTGCAATATCTCACACTTTCCTCCAATTACGCTTCGAACAATAAACAGTAGGCTGCAAGTTTATGTTTCACATTGTTAATGGAATAATTTGAAATTCATTGGTTTCAATAGCACCATGGATTTAATTGTTTTGACTCTATCAGAAGGTAATGAACAATCAGAAACGTTATTGTTTCGTGGATTATTGAGAAATAACAGTATTCTGACGAAGTTATTTGATCATTTGCTGCGTCCCACTTTAGTATTAGCAGATGATCAGCAGCGTTAATAGAAATTTGAAATGTTCCCCATGAAATATTTATTAAAACAAAATTGCCTGCTGTCCCATACGCCGATGGAGTTAATTCCGTTACTTGCGTCTAACAGAACGCAGGTGTCCAGTAACGTTCATTTTAAAATCGAATTCGGATAGTGATGGACTATGACTATATTATATATTCGATTCACATAAAACAACCCGAGGGAATGAGAATTACGAAGGTTAATCTGAGACTAACATTTAAAATATTAGGTGTATGTATGTAAGAATATGATTCCCACAAACTTGTTATATCCATGACATTGCCATGACGGTACTCAGTCCTAATATAAAAATCTCTATTCCTATGAATCAGGAAGTAGCTATATAGCATTATGCTTCAATTTTTTTTAAAATTATTTTCCTATATTTTGAAGGGTTTACACAAGTTCATGTGATCACGTGGCGTTGGTAGAACATAACTACTACAAAGCAGTACTACAAAATGACATCATAAATCATTAACTTAGCAAAGGCAAACACTAGCTTAAACTTTGTACACCTCGAATTTATTATTAATGGAATAAAGTTATTAAACAGTCACTCTACAGACAGAAAAAGAGGCAAGCATATAAATATCTCTCCGGTGAAACACTCGCACTCAGTACATAAAATGCGTATGGATGAAATTCAAAGAGTTTTTACTACTTTTAACTGTGGATTGATGGATTTACAGAGCAGATTTTGCGATAACGTTCAAATTTAATGAATTCAAGATAATATTTATGAAATATACCCGCAAACACGTGTCGTACGGCGAAATGTTAACTATTATGTAAATGCACACAAATGAGTGAAATATTTCCAATGCTAATATTTTCTTATATTAAAATACGTCCTTAATACAACATTGTTAATTATTTGATTTAAATTTTATTTTCAGCAATGACCTTATTATATTCCTGCTTTTATCAATTATAGTGTATATATGCTAAATAAATTAATAGTAGGGTTAATTAATTTTATATTAATTAAATAATTTGGTGACACCAAATTTTCCGAGCTACGGAACTTGTAGATTCATCGCGCTTCAGGTACGGAGGAGCGTGGCAGAACAAATTCTTCCATGGGATAAACTAGGATATCTCAATATTTGGCACGCAATAATATTTCCCACCGGAAGTGAGAATACTTTTGAGCGTCAGGTCTCGTATTGGGAAACTGTGGAGGTGGAAAATAAATGTCATTGGCCAATTTTGGATCTAAAGGTAGAATGGTGCTTAACGGAGTTTTAGAGGTAGACGGAAAAAGTGATAGCGTAGACTTGAGATAGGCAGACGTGGACAGCCAGATCAAAGCCTTTTTAACGTCTCCGATTCTGCGTCAATGATTCCAAAGGTTCCAAAAGTGAAGTACTCATAAGATTGTCCATCAATTAAATGGCATAGCAGCCATCATCAACAGTGTTTTTTTTAATATAAAGACCATGGTATTTGATCCCACCATTCGTTAAGAAAAAGAATCAATTTGCTTTTCACTTATAAATTGTAAATTCAGTATATATGTACTCTTTTCAGAGAGCAGGAAGATAAAATTTTAATATATTCATTAAATTTTATAAAATTTTAACAGACTTATTATTTAATTTTCCAAGCTCTATTTATTTAAGTAAATTAACACAGTTTATTGCGTATTATTACTATTTCCTACATAATGGTATATGTATTAGTGTCTCACTTTTAAAATTTCAATTTTTTTTCTAATAATAAAACTTTTATTTAACAGCATAACGTGCCTGTACTCTCTTCTAACTATATTATGATTGAAAGAATGGTTTGCCTTATTATTAACGTTTCGTCAGCCCGGCTATGAATTTTACTTGTTATGTATGTAAAGAATATATGTGCAGAAACATAGTGGTTTTAAAGACAGATTATATGTTAAATTTTTTTATTCTAAAAAATGGCTGTCAATGATCGCTAAATATATTTTATTATTAAAACAGATGTTTAAAAATATTATTAATAAGTAGTGTTAACTTTGATATTTTTAGATATAATTTGTACCAAAGTATACTTGTAAAGTATGCTCCCTTTTAGGCAATCAGGCAATGCAATTTATAGATTTGAATACTATTTAAATCGGTTCAAATACGCTCAATAAATTAAGGAAAGTAATAAAAAGCAAATGTTTCTTACACCTGCAATGACACGAAGACATTGTATAAGTTTCCGGCGGCATGCGTTGCTACATGCATACGTATCACCCCATTTAAGCCAGAGTTTAGACCAAAAAAACTGAAACAGGCTCCAAGGAACAGGACACCGGACGAGAATCGCGAGCTGAGGCTCGTAAAATTAAGCCGTGCGGCTTGTTTCACTGTCATACTCCGCTACATGAAGACGCCGCCAAAGAGCGTCGACGAAAGAAATCGCTCCTGCTGCTGTGCGAATTTATAACCTTGCTCGGTACTCAGCTCACTGCGCCGGCCTTTCGCCCAATTCATGGTGCCTTCACCTCGATATTTTAAGAAAACTTCCAACTAAATAATGGTGGTGCAATTAGAGCTAAGACTGCTAAATTATGCCCAAAAGCCTAACAGCAAAACACGAAAGCTTCCTCCATCTCTTACTTATATTTCATTTAAAATTTCTGAGAATTGCAGAAAATACTAAAATTAAAAAATTATTAATATTTTTATAACTTAACACAGTGAAATGAGTTCAATAAGAAGATAGTTATTTGGATTTTCCGTTATCTATAAAAGAATAATAAATAAAATAAAGATATACTACGACACAGTCTTCGAATCTTTCGTATTTCATAAACATAATTAACACCTTCACTAGTAAATGTCAAATCATTTCCAATTGATATAACAAAACTCAATACATAAGATATATGGTTTCAGTTTCACAAATTAATATACTAATTTCATGCGGAATATGATAATTCAGTTACCACTACAGATTTAGTCATTTCCTTTCTGTTCAGTAAATCAAATGAAGATCAGTTATCAGACTCAGCCTAGTCTTGGGAAACGTACAGAGTAATCCTGAAGGCGATTGCAGAGCAGTCAAAACTTTCATCTTTAGTTCTACTGCTTCCATTGTTGAAACTAAAAAACTGTTTATTAAAAATATGCAGTGATATATTTTGATTTATTTGGTTCAAGTAGTGATACGTTAGAGAAATAGGATATCTATGCGTTGGTTTCCACCAGCATTTTATGAACTATAAAGAGATGGAACGGGGAACAGATACCAAAATCCCTGCGGAAAGTGTCCTGCTCACTTGGAAAGACAAAAAGAAAAGTTTTCCCGCAAAATCACTACCACCTCGGATCCAAATTCAATCTGCGATGGCCTGGACGTGGACAATATATATATATATATATAGTAACGTGAAGTAACGACTCCGCGTTTTAAGTTGTAAAACCGCTCCAGATATATTGTTAGCGGTAGGCTTTGGGAAAGACCGACATTGTCCTTGCTGCCAGGGCGGCCCACGCAAACCTTGTAATCCGTCGGAATAACTTAGTTCGGGATGAGACGCCGCTGGAGAAGGTGGTCGGGTCACGAAAATATTTCCGTTATGATGGTAATGAGATACCGAACCGTAATATTAATTATATTTGCAGTTCTCATCTACACACGGTTGGAGATGGTTGGAATAAGAAGAAACGTTACTCGAAACACTTGATGCCACGACGAAATGAGTAGAAAAATCGGTAATTAGATCAAGTCATGGAGTGTACGTAGTGATTGAATTAGTGAGGAGAAAAGTATTACTACCGTATTGATGATAGAACTGAACCACGCTCTGAGGAAGCCGAGTTCTCAATGCTCGTTAATAAAGTTTTGTTCTGTTTATTTTTGGGAATTTCCATGCTGCGCGATATAAGACGAGCAATCCTCCCGTAACGTTAAATTTCGTCGTCACAAGTAAAACTATTCGATACATTATGATGGGCGTATTATACGAACTCCTAATCTCAATAGGCATAGAATATTTTTCATATTATACATAAGAAACATAGATCTTCTATTAATAATTAAACCTTGCCGATTTACGTTCGGTGAAATATTGTTCGGGTTTTGAATTATATATTTCTGTAACTGTACGATGTGTAGTAAAACATAATAACGGGTGAAAACGATTATACGGTTATGGTCGATGGTGAGGATAGGGATAATGTTCTAGAATATTAAATAATATCATGGCACGATCAGTGAATGAAAAAATATTAAGCAGGAAGAGAAAGGGAACCAATATCTGAACAGGGACGACCATCTGTTTCTGTTCAGAGTACAAGCCATTCAGTGCTTCGACTGCATAAATTGAAAGTCTTCATATCTTATTGTCATTAATATCCCATCAATGTCACTAACTTTCAAATCTCAAGTATGGACCTTATATTTATTTTTATTTGGTTAAAGTTGTTTCAGAATCAGAATATGAAAGAGTAGGTTCTGTCAGTGCTTTGCATATCTCTTATGTCTAGTCATGATTTTACTAGTTACTTAAACCCGTTTCTTGATGCTATGATACTTGTTTAAATATTTTATGGAATATTACTATTAAAATAGCGCTGAAAATAGATGAGCGCAATTTCGAAACTAGGGAAAAATTCTCTTAAAACCCCCGGTGCATTGTAATGACACCGCATTTATCGATTCTCTGTTAGATAGATGTAGTCAAAGTAATCTCGTTGTGCTAGTTAGAACTTGACTCGGGGCGAACAAGATTTATTTGCCGTATAGACAGCGTGGAAGTTCTCAACATGACGCTCAAAGTTGGACTTCAAACAAACAGAAAAGTTTGAATAGGTTGAATAATATTGTAAAGGCAACACAGCTGACACAAATGCACAATGGAATCAGACCTCAGCGGGAACCTGGCAGGAGATAGAGGAAAACGGGGCGCCACAATCGCAGACGGAACTGATAAAAAAAACAGCAACCTGGCACTCAACTAAATAAGCTCGTGCTCTGACGTGCATTAAGGCTCTTTTCCCCGTACTAGAAGTTTTACATAGTTAACTTGGCCGTAAGGTTTCAGAATAATAAATCCGAGGTGTTTATATATTTATTTTGTCTAAAATTGACGGTTTGAAGAACGATCTCTTACAATCAGGTCTGTGTTTGAAACGGACAGCCGTTGTGAAGACTAATGAATCAGAGCTCTTTTGGTCAAGGTTTTTCCAAAAAGAATATCTGCGAAATTTGCGATGTATCTAGCTTAGTGAAGTTTTTGGTATAAAACTCAAAATGAAATCATGAAGCGATTCTTCTTCTCTAGAAATCCCTTTTGAAGCAGTATCGGACTTTATTGTCGATATGAAGTAGAATCCTACTTCTTTTATAACACTAGAACCATAAATTTTATATGCAAATAAAAGTTTTGCTCTCATCACATTTCGACATATTTGGCTCATTCAAGAAGGCATGTGTCCAGTTTGCCATCTCTTTTTTAAACACAGTACTTGTCTATCCTCTTCATAATTTCAAGATTACGGAGAGAAATTGTTACTATTAAGTGCCAATTCTAGGAACTTATGTGAACACCAATGATACTGTATTATAATCACATTTTGAAAAACACTATTGAGTGATTGTAACAAAATCTTCCAAGCAGACACACATTTTGTTACAGTACCTCAATAATTAGTCTTTTTAAAATATTCTTATATTAACTATACATTATTATTGTTTATGTTATCAATATCAACAACAATATAGAATCATATGCATTGCTCAAATTTCGGGTGTCATTTGTAAAATTAATTGATTTATTATTGAATCTAATCTGCTACAGTTCATTCATTAACTGGCATACAAAACTAACGCCCTTCTACCGGCTTACAAGAGCAGAAAAACCAGTATACAGTTAAATGCAATGCCAGCCGTACTATTCCACACGTAATAATTGATTGTAAATTTTTCGAAACATACAGGAAAATTTTCTGTGAAAATTCAACCCTGGGGAAGTAGCAACAAATGAATACACCATGATAAACAAACTGAAATTCATTTCTGAAATTAAAACTTTTAATGAAATATAAGTAAACTTTTCTTTCAGGTATATTTTAACAGTTCAATTTATAAAATGTAATTATTTCTTTTCATGATATAAATGTAAATAGTAAAAAAGGAAACTGCTATTCTACTCTTGTAAATACCATGGTTTTTAGAAATTATTGCAACTTATATGTCGAAAATGTAATTAAAGGCCCCTAATAGCCTTTGGGTTATTAAAAATATAAAAAAATGACTCAACAAACTCAAAAATTATTTAGTCTTTTCAAGAATGCCAAATAATATCGCAAACCACCTTCTACACAAACATGTATAACATACGTTAGTGCACGTAAGTTCATCCCGGGCGAAGTTAGGTGCTCAGGCTTTTCCGAAACACGAGCAAAACCCGAAAGATGCAAAATTTTGTTTTTATTAGCATTGGACATTTATCGCAAAAATAAACGTAATTGAAAATGATGTGACTAAGATGGTCAATAAAAAAAAGTTGTTAGTGAAAGGACGGGCAGTGCTAAAATATTTTATTACGTATTATGCTTGGCATGGAGCACAGATTTAAATATTATTCATCGGACTTTCTTTAGAATGTTGAAGCAGTAATCGCACATAAACGAATTTAAGATTCATATATTAATATTACTAGTACCTGACGAGGTTCACATATGAGGACAATATTTCATCTAACAAATTTATATCATAAATTTCTAATTCGTTTATTTAACTTTTATTTTTAATTTATTTTTACCATTAACATATTTATATTGTAATGAAATTAATTTCGATTTACTTTTATTTAAATCTTCTTCACTTCCGCATGCCCCCAGTAATTGTAGTTGTAATTGATTATTTCCTAAACTCACAACCAAAGAGGTATGGAGGTCTTTGTTCACAAGCAAATGGTTTCCTTTTCTCCAAAGAATGCCTCAAAAATATTTTATAACACTCGCTACAGACATCGCCAGCAGATTAAGAATGTTTATTAATACGTGCAATTTTATGTTATTATATACGTTACACTTGCTATTGATAGAAGTGGAATATTGGCCCAAACATTCCTTTTAATATATGCCTAAATGTTTATTAATTTTCTATGCGTTTCGTTAACTTAATTCGAAGGTTCAGGCATTTTATGTCATATTCATCTGATAAGTGTGTTCGTACGACTTAAAAGATATTCAAATCCATCAAAAATTATTCACATACTGATTAATATTTGTCAGTTTACAAAGAAAGAATAGTAAGTGTCAGCACTGACAGTAGAGAACAGTGAACTAACCTTATTAACAGTATGAGAAAGAAGTTTATATAATGCGAGGGCTGAATTAGCAGACAAGTAAGAAACTCTACCCTGTTGCCAAATATGAGGCTGGCAAAGCGAGCACAGGAAATGACGTCATAAGTAGTTGTTTCCCGGATCGAGTGTTAGTTGAATTCACTATTGACAGCAGAAATTGCTTCACGGCAAAACGCTCATTCAGTATATTTTACGGCTGTTGTAATATGTCCATGGTCAATGTTAACGTTCAAAAAAATGTTATTTGTTCGATTCTTCATAATATTAATATAATTTTATGTATAATTACACCTGGCTTCCATTATGATCCACGGAAAATCCATATAATTGAGATAACTTATTCAAATTGCTGTTGCTCCACAGACCGGTGCGAAAATTGCTTCAAATTTAATTAAAGAAACTGTAAACACAAGGGTTGATAATTATAAAATTTCGGAGGAATCTGTATAGAATACAGTATTTATCAATTACATTCGTTTGAAAATTTTACTGTTACTCGAAAATAGAGCAACTGAGGGATTACAAAGTTTAATTGTGATAGTGGTCATCGAATTCTCTTTTGTGTTTATCACAATTAACGAGTTTAAGATAATATCTAAAAGTGCGCCATGTCTGTTCTTTTTTAAGAGGAGTCGTAGAAGCGAAAAATGAGCAGACGCAGTCCTGAGTGTAGGATAAATCCAGGACAGCAATAGGGTCAGAAATGAGTACGAAAGTTGTCACTGTTCCTTACAGGAAACGGTAAAATTATAAATCCTGAGAGAAAATTTAAGCTAAATAAAAGAAACTCACTGATTGCTAGTGTGACTCGTACACTTACAACTATATATGTAAGAACTGTGAGGTTGAGAATGGTAATAGCATTTACCGAGTAAAGTATACTTTATGAACTTTAAATCAGCTTCCTTGAATTGAAATATATATTGTATTAATGGTTTTCTGACAGCAATACATGACGGAATAATTATCATTATTTGTAAAGTATACGGCGTTATATGAAGAAATTCTTAAAATAAGAAACAATTAAAAATAAAATTTAAAAATGTCGGACGTTCACGTCTTTCTCTAATGTACAAAACTAGAGTGTTCGTTATATTCTTAATTTTACCAGACGTTAATTTCTATGTTATATTACGATTATTATGTGTTCTAAATGAATCAGCATACATAATACATATATTAAATGTGGTAAATTGAAGATTTGGACGGTTTGATTTGCACAACTCTTAATCAGGGTATAAAAAAAATTAACTCTACAATGTGTTCCTTTTTGCTTGAATCGTTTTGTTTTCCATTTAATACGATAAAAAGAATCAAAGCGAACTCTTTGAAGCGTGTAGACATCGAAGTTGGTCGATTGGCTGCTGAAACAACGACGCCTTGCTGGGTTGCATTTCCAGTGATTGGGAAACCAGGCATTATTAGGCGGTGAATGAAGATGGGACAGTAAAGCTAGTTAGGCGCTAATTAAAGAATAGCTCATTGTTCTACCAAATACGTCAAAGATTTTACAGTTCAACGATTCAAATAGAATTCCGTCCGCTACGTCCCAAGTTGTTGCTGTTCTAAGCGTTATACAAAATAGTAAT
This sequence comes from Eucriotettix oculatus, assembly GCA_034510155.1. Classification (NCBI taxonomy): domain Eukaryota; kingdom Metazoa; phylum Arthropoda; class Insecta; order Orthoptera; family Tetrigidae; genus Eucriotettix; species Eucriotettix oculatus. The sequence goes on along the minus strand of CM067377.1, from coordinate 44,368,592 downwards.
TTTGAAGCCGCAGCTAGAACAATATAACCAAATACAGAAACAATAAATATTATATTAAATGAACTAAAAGAGTACTACGCACCAAATATTTTTAATGTTTTCACAGATGCTGTATACTTAAGTATGCTATAAGAACGACTAAAGAGTAAAACAACTCTCTACTATGTGACCTAAGTTACGGAAGGGCAAAGACCGATAAAAGAAAAAGTATTGAGACCGGAGCTCAATAATTATTTTCCCATACCATTAAAAGTAAGCCTTTTTATAAAATAATCAGTATTATTGCTATTTTCTGACCACCTAGTATAGCCCAGTATTTAACAAATGTTAATTATGCTCTATATGTTTCGATAATTAATCAAAATTAGAGGAAGTTCAAAAATAAAAATACTCTTCAGATTTACAGTAAAATTTTACTGTAGCAAACTTTTTTTTTGGTTAACAGGTTACATGATGGTGATCCTGAAACATGCAACTCTCCTTTCATAGGATAGGAAGGGAATTGAAAAAGAGAAGATGAGACAATACTTTAAGGATCCTACCCGGTGTTTCACCTAAAAGAGATGCAAGGGAAATCCAAAAAAACCTGCATCAGGCACGTCTGGCTTTTAGGTACTATTCTCATGCCCTTCCGAATGACGGGATATTTGTTTGCTGTGGGGTCGCAGCATACTCTTCTCCGTGTCTCCACGAGTTTTAGGAGATAGTTAATTTTTGACTGACAAACAAGGTGTTATAAAATAACAGTATATTAAAAACAAAATAAAATAGTCATACGTAAATAATTAAAAATCCTAAATAATATACGTTTAATTGTAACTGCCCTTTAAATTGTCCTAGAAAATATATCTAGGGCCATATTATTGACAGTTACATTAAAAATAAAAATTTTAATCAAAATTTTACTGGCCAAAGCCCGATTGCTACTTACTGAAAAATGAATAGCCTAGAAGAAAAAAACATAGACTCCATTACTTAAAATTTTAATTATGAATTGGTGTTATTACTCTCGCTGCAACTTTTCCTTCTGAGGCAAATGAAATATCAAAGCAATCCAAATACATAGAACGTTCCTAAAGATCAACTTTGATGAATGACGAATGCTTTTTGTGCAGTGCAAGTGGAAGTCTACTAAAAATTTAATTATACAAGTTTTGGCTGATAATGATACAACATTTTGAGAATATCTTAAATGTATTTTTTTATTACAAATTTATTTTATACTAGATGAAGTGTTGAAATTAAAATCGAAAGGCTGTGCTTTATTTTTATCTTTTGTCAGCTTCTAATATGTGGCCTATGTATTTACTTATAGAATTAACATCGAAATAATTTTGGTATATCTATGTATAAAGTTTTCAATATAAAAACCGATAAATAATGTGATTTCCAATAAATCAAAGTTATAAAAGTACTGAATCGAACGACATATATATTCGATTTATAACACGTTTATAGAAACAGGTTTTTGGATAGTAGATTATGTGTGTGAAGTCGCATATACGTAGTACGAATCTCTTTAATATTTTAAGGTGTTTCATGAATGCAGGGTGACATATATGTTTGAATCAACAAAGCGGCAATGGAGAATAAATTGCCGTTTGTGGTTAGGATCGGTCGGGGCCCGGGCGCCAGGAAGTCATCAGAGCTGCCAATGCAACAACAGGAATGCACGGTGCGACCTCATTCGGGCCCTCCTCATGACTCGGATAAAGGCCTCCACAGCAACAACAACAACAATCTTTTGTCCTCCTCCTCTTCTGCATTCCTGTTTTTATCGGCGGGGCCCAATCATTAATCACGGCGGGCAGTGGCCACTGACAGCGTAATGGCGCCGGGAAACAAAACGCGCTGCGGCGTCATTAATAATGCTCTTCCCCGAAGCCTGCAACAAAGGTGTTCGCCTCAATTGTTTATCTGCTCCTCAATCACATGTTCCGTCTTATTAATGTCTTGCTCCGACCTTGGCCACATCTCTCCCCCCCGAGTCTTAACACGTGTGACGAACATCCGAGAGATTGATCTTCCAGCGACCTGAAGATCGGATATCTGCAGCGTGCGGTTCCGGAGACTGATGGCTCCGCATTCCTCGCAAAATCAGGGACTAGCCCGAGGCCCTCCTTGTCTCAGATAAACTTAATATCTCACGGCTGAGCGTTTCACCAAGAAATCCGTGATTCTGGTTTCAGCCCTTTCGATTGATTGCAATTTCAATTTGTCACGTAAATATATGACTACTGTGTAATACTGATTACTACTACTGGGGGACGTTAGACAGGAAGCAACACTTTATTATTCACTTAAGCTAACGAACTCATATAGTTCTCATTAAAAATTACAACCTCTTTCGATTCAGTGTTTTACATAAAATTATATTATTAATCGTTATAATAAGGACAATATGGTAACTAGGAATGGAAATGTAATAATCATCTTAGTAGTATGGTGTACAATCACAGTAACACATCTTCACGTTCCGTCAAAAAATTTAATAATATTTAATAAACTATTAAATTATTTTTAATTGCTCATAAATCAATAATCGATTAATTTTGCTATGGCGTACTGTAGTTGCATTCAAATATTTGTATATCTACGGCTTCTCATAAATCAGGCAAATTTGAATTGAAAAATTAATTTGTAAACTGAGTAGTTGAAAATACTTGTATTATGATAAGGGAATGGGAAAAAATTATATTTAATGTTTTGAGATAAATTGGGGGGGGGGGGAATAATATTATTTTAAAAGGTGGAAAATTATCAAAACTTGTGAATAATATTGAATTTTACATTTATTTATTACAATATATAATGATTGGATGAATCTTAATTTACATAGCCGTTTTTTTATCATATACACTATATGTATTTAGAAAAGTTATAGGAGTTAGATTTCTTAGAATTAAATACATGAGTTATAACTTAGAGTCGTTTAAACATGCCTTCTCATAAAGCAGAATCGCTAACACAAATCCTACTCGGAATTTGCAGTAGCTGGAAATCGGCAAAAGGTGGTATTTACGCAGTCTGTAACTAGTCGCTGGACTTACCTGGACTTCCGCGTTGAACCAAAAATAATACTTTGGAACTCTGGGCTGTATCACGCCTTCCTTCCGTTATTTAAATGTCCACGGCTCTTTCTTAAAACTTTCTTAAAACTCAACCTTCAATTACACCTGAAGTTCCATCTTAACCTAAAATCACAATCTGCTTAAATGTTCAATATTAATCACCACGTCCTTAATAAAGTCAAACTCCACGTCTTCAATAATCTCCCAAAATCCGTTTTTGTAAGTTGTTAATAAATTGTCTCCGCTTTCTTATTTCATAATCCGTCGGTGGCGGGGCTCGATATTGTCCAATAAAATTTATTATCTGTCCTCTCTGGGAGGAACTAACGTTTATGGAGATGACACCAAATCTCACCATAGTTGGGAGAAAGACCAGTCGCGCCGTGTTGTTATATTACCCCTGCCTGTAACCTGTATCTCCCCTACACAGCTTGCCTTTGTTTCCGTACCACCAAATTCCGCAAGTAGTTTTTCTTGTTACAAACTGTTATAAATAATAAAACTATTTATGCTCTTTTACAGACTTTATTCTTTACCTTTAACTAATATCAACGTTACTGCATATTTTTATGCTTTCTTCAGCTTTTCTTCAACAACAGTAACAAACCACAACATTAGAATCACAGTGAAAGGAGTTTGAGTGTTATGTGCTACCTCGGATCTCGCTTGGTATTGCTTACCTTGGTATGAGATATTGATGTTGTTTTTTCGATACTGTTGTGGAAGGAAATATGAAGAAGGCATGAAAATATGCCAAAACGCTGTTATTAATTAAATTTAATGAATAAAGTCTGTAAAAGGTCATAAATTGTTTTATTATAAGGAAATTTCAATAATTATTCTGCTTTATCAGGGATTAGAAACATGTTTCTCAGAAATATATACATTTATGGCACTTGTCATTGTAACAATGAACAGAGTGTGCATTAATTGATTCTTAGAGGTAGACAACCTGAACCTCATTTCGATTCTTCCGGAGAGAAACGGTGAGCACCTCTCGTCTTGCATTCATTCTCAATGAAAACCTTAAATTCAATTTAGGTCAACGGTCTTTTGTAGGATTGATTTCGCTGGTGGGCGCGGGGGAGATGGGGAAGGATAGATCATGAAAAACTATAAGTGGCTGTAAGGCCGAGGTGACCCCGCGTACGGCGGCGGTGAATGTGAAGCACAGCTCGCTGCTGAATGGGTTTGCAGATCGTGCTTAGCTCTAAATTACCCGGGCTGGATAATGACGGGGTAATGATGCGGCGGAAGCCAGGTCTCTGGCTAATCGGTTGACCTCGGAGATCCTGGAGCTCCTGCTCGAACAAGGCAGTTCCGAGATGCGATTCTCCAGCCTCCCGACATTAAGTTTTGCATAAACAATTCAACAGTAGTAATTACCTACTTAAAAGTCTAAATGTTTATGCAAGGAATAATTGCTCTCGTTTCATAACACAAAACAATACAATGCTTTTCTTTAAAAGAGCAGGATCGTCATGAATGAAAGCAACTCTTTGAGAATAGTTGTTCCATGTAATAGTACAATACCGTTAGTTAAAAGGATAAATACATTTATCTTGTTTAAAACTGTACGTTTTATATCATCTAGCTTTTATAGTCTCTAATTGGTTTCCTAGTGATAATTAACTAACAGGACAGTGTAGTGGAAATATTGTCAACGTTCGTAAATTCTTTATAATTGTTCCTGTATTCATAACTGCAGAAAAACTACTTTTCAGAAGAAGAAAAATTGAAATTGTGTTATTACCCACATGATATGACTTTATCACGGTAGAAATAATTTTGAGGAAAGTTTGTTCTGTAAAAAGAAAAGTAAACTAATTATTTGGAGTATTTGAAGAAGTGTTTTAAAATTTTCCCTCCAGATTTGCTACGAAATCTGTTTCTCTCCACTCTTTATCCTGAATCTTGAGCACTATGGAGCTAATGTTCATTAACACACAGTAGAGCGGAAATATACAATTTGTTGAATCAATTTGCTTTATGAAATATTTTGTGTTTACTCTCCACTATAATTGAGGATTCTCTTACAGTGTGAGATTTGGTCGTGGTTGAATTTTAAGCTACTTGCCTGTGACTGCTAAGTTATTTTTACAACTATTTTTAAATATCAAATATATATAACAAACATCGCCCTTTTAAAAATAAAAAACGTTTTTTATTAGTAATAACATTTTTACCTAAGAGCTTATTATAATATCATGATGAAACTTTTATTGAGAGACAGCCTGAAGAGGATAAAATACGAACGTAAACATTTATGTGCTGGTTATGAAAAATTCTGTTGATGGTCGTTTTATATATATATAAAATATTTCTCCTTAACCTATGTACAAAATTGTGCTGTATTTTCAAATTACTTGTGTCATACTTGCCTCCACTGCTACTACAAAACAGATGTCAGGAGTTATATATTTATAGGAAAGCCATTAAAAAAAGCAGAGAACCTATTTTTTTACTGCAGGTTGCCGTGTTTTAGATTTTTAATACCAGCCACGTAATTTCAAACACTTGAGTATGAAGAACTTATAACTTCCTCTAATGATTTATGATGCAGTATATAAGTAAAATCTAATGATATTTTACATTGTGATAAGTCCTGATTTTCTTATATCAACTATCGTTTTGGATAAAAGGGATTCGATACAACGTTTTACAATAGCGTTTCAATTCAAATTGCATTTACAAAGAAGAAGAAAAACGATCCTTCAATTAGATATAATTGCGCAAGTTTAAGAATAATAGGAAAGTCGCTAGTAAAGAAATACGTAATATTTAGAAGTTACAATGCCATACCAAATGACTCGGAATATTAATTGGTAAAATTTCTGATGACTCCATATAAGATTGTATAATAAAATAAAAAATAATTATAATTGACATTGTAAGACTCCTATTATTTCAAATTAGGGGTTAAAGGGGCACATTGTGGATCCTTCATATTAGTTTGTGTATTGATGCGTCGAAATTTTTGTAAGTTCCCTGTTGGTACTCCATCAGCATAATTTTTAAATATAAATTGAATACCTTTCCATTTTCTATTTATGGGGGGCAACAGACACCACAAAGTGATTCTTTTAATGGTAACTACCCATTAATATCATAGGAAGGGAATTTGAAACGGGGGAAGCCGAAGAGAGACGATGGCAGCCAAAGTATAACTAGGATTCACCTGAAAGAGATTCATGTCAAAGCCTAGCAAACATGCATAAGGTAATATGACTGTTGGGTTCATCTCGTTGACTGTACCGAATGACGTGAAAGAAGTTTTTTGTGAGGCCACTGCATTTCCCTCTCCATACTTCGACCAGATTAGGAGGCAGCTGGAAAAATTATCAAATAGGATCAGTGAGCATCTCTTGACGTGTACCCATGGTCTGGAACCCCGGAACATACACCCCTAAAATCTAACCGAGTTGCCTGCCTTGTGAGAATCTTAAAGACAACAGGCAGCTAGTAACTCATCTTACTTATCCGAGGTTAATTGATGTATATGTCGGTATTTGTTGACTAATTTTTATACTGAATTTTTTTTTCGTATTTAATTCTTGTATTGGTTATTTTCATCTCTAAACCCTTCTATACAGAGAGGCGTTATTGACGATGATAAGTAATTTAATGTTAAATTCAACTTTCATGTGTTTTCGCAATTCGTAAACATGTGTTTACAGTCACTTTTGTAAGATCTTCTTATAAATAGTTTTTTTCTGCCTCATGAAGATATGTGAGTTTTAGGATTATAGTCAGAAGCTAAAATTACAATCAACTTCAATCCTTTGTTTTATAATATAAGAAAACTAAAAGAAATATGAAAAATTAACACGAAACTTTATCTTATAATTTATGGATAATATATTTTCCTATTCTTTAAATTTTTTGAAGATTAAAAGCTTATTAATTTAAACATGTTCTATTTAGTAGTTTTAATCTACAACTTTTGTTTTATTTTTATTTACGTTACGTGAAGACTGTAATTAAGATTTACCATTCCTTGATGTTACGTAGTAAGGCATTAAATTATTTATTCATAATTCCTTAGCATAAAAAATGAGTCTCAGGATATAAAAACTATGGTTGCCATTTAAATGACAAAGTAAGAATCACGTGGTATACGAGATATTCCTGCAAAAATTTGGTTATTACATATTTCAATAAACAATTCCAGTACTCTATGTGACTGGTAGAAATCCAAATGTGCCAATACATAAAGGGCAAGTAATTATGAAGCGATAAATCTTACGTTGATAGTTGGAGCATTTTGTCGTAAAGTAAATTGGTAATAAACTTGAGAATAACGACTGATTAAGGAATTTTCCTTAAGAAGCTGGGAGCTAACTAAGAATAACCCACAGGTAGACAGTTTCCTGGAAAAACTTGTATACAGGCACCAACCAATCAGGAAATTTGTAACAGATTTGGACGATAAGACCAGTATCCACCAATTAGGAAAACTATACGAAAAAGGAAGCGAATAGATCAGCGAAGCCAAAATTAGTGAAGAAGCAGAGAGATTTTTGTTCAGAATTAACAGAGTAAGGATCGTGGGATACGGAGAGACGAGCAGATTGGATGAAAACGTGGTCGAATGAACCGAACATTGTTATCCTTCTTGCGGCAGAAATCTGTTCTGGTAAACCTTCGGTTGGCGTTTTTGCGACGTATAGTGTATTAATTTTTAAATAAAAATTTATTTTTGAGTTTCCATACCGAATGAGGAAGGGGAGAATCTCATGTTGGAGCAGTCGGAAATATATATTTACATAGCTCATTTTCTTTTCCATATATTTTATTTTTAATTACTTCTTTGAATAATAGTAGAAATTTTAATTTTTGATTGAATTTGTTTCTTTTTAATTCGTGATGCTACTACATTGCGGCGCACATAAGACAGTACAAGTAAATAGTTTCCAATTTACTTATTAGACCTCTCCCTATTATGCTAGGTGCGTTACACAATTAACAGATAAACTGATTAATTTTATAACATTTTCCAAGAAAAGTAAAATGAAAGCGATTGGGGAACTTTTAAAATCGTTTTCGTAATGTGACTTTATCTCATAGTTCGCCGTTAATATAGGATTCTGATCATTCTCTAACTACTTAGCGATTCCTGTGTTTTGGTTATTGCATTCAGAGTTCATTAAGAATATTGTTCAGACTGAGCCAGTATTGAAATGTGGAGGAGATGGAATTATGTATAGCATTAATTAGATCCAGCTACTTTGTTTATTCATTTCCTTCTAAGGAAAGGGCGTATATCCTGGATTTCCAGGTACGGCAGGTTTCCGCTCGACCACACGTGGTCACCCGCGGATTATTAGCTGCCACGCTGGGAACTTGGAAATGCCTCTAACTTTTAGATCTTAATCTTAACCGGGTGCCGGAAGGAATTATGGGTCTGATCAATAGGATCCGTTCGCCGCATATGAGTGGGCTAGCCATCTGTATCTCAGATTACAAGGGAGGCTTCCGTCAGGTGCGAGGGTGCTCTGCGGGGGCGGAGATGTTATCTGCCGACTACTGTGTTGCTACGCGACACCTGCCACCAGATGTCTGTGCTTGTCGCGACGCCCTTCACCACCCCCGCTGTAACAAAGGGACTATTTCCACGGGGTTACTATCAGCCATCGACAAGGGCGTGTGCTACGTACAAGAAAAGAGTGTAGAATATAACGCGTAGCATGTCAACATCCAAACATTCGCTTGTCGAAGCGAACTAGGGGCAATTTTATCTGATCACGCGTCTTCTCTGATAATGTGGTTTAATACATATAAGTGGATTACTAATCGGATTTGATTACTAGGAACTAATTGCATCATTCTAATATGTTATACTTGAAGTCGAAACGCAATTAATTTAATTTTAAATGTTTTCACTCAAATAAACATCCCTGAAATCAGTCCGTTTCAATTACATAATTGTTTTATTTAGAGGCTAAATATGTGACCACTGCATCATTTAATAAGCTAATTCAAAGCATTAGGAAAAATTGGGAACTTTGTCATCTATTTTCCATTAATAATAATTATCTTGTATACGAGTCATTCCACCTTTCAAAAATCACTGTTTATGTCGAATATGTGCAAGTGGTATTATTGAAAAATTTTCAACAAGTTTCAAAGTATGATGGAGTTATCAACAGCGATATTCATTCCTACATCAATATACGTTTAATATCTCTTACCAGACGTTGTTCGTTGTTGTTGTAGCACTCAGTGTTTGGACTAATCTGATGCAACCCTCCATGATGACCTGTTCTACGCAAACAGTTTCATTTCTACATAAATAATACATCCCACATCCTCACTAATCTGCTTAACGATTTCCACCCGTGACTTCCATTTTCTGTTCTTACCCCACTGAATTCCCTCTAATGTTAATTTTACAAGACCCTCTTGTCTCAAGAACAGGCCTATTAATCCATCCCTTCTCTTAGATTAAGTCCTCCATATTTTCTCTTCTCTTATTCAGCTTAGAACTTCCTCGTTAGTTACTCTATCCACCTATCTCAGTTTCAGAATTCATCTATAGCACAATAATTACAAGGTTTCTGTTCTTTTCCTTTCTGAAACTACTACCGAACACGTTTTGAATCCATACGCCACACTCCAAACGAATATTTTTAGTAATGATTTCCTAATATTCATACTTATATTATCTGTAAGTTCCACTTCTTTGCGAAAGCCTCCCTTATCTGTTTTATCCTACTCTTTATGTCGACTATACTTCTACCATCCCTAGTTATTATACAGCCAAAGTAGCAGAATTACTGTAAATATACCACTATCACAATATAACACCGTTATTCCACCGTTTTCCATACTACCATTTCCTTGTTTTTCTCTCTTCTAATCCTCACATTGAGCACTTCTCCAGGACCACGTTCATGCCATTTATTTTGGTTTCCAAGTCTTGTTCTGATTCCGCTAATACCACAATATCATCAAGTTTATAATTCTTCATCTTGAATTATGATTCCAATCATCACATATTATAGCAATAAATTATGTACTCAGCAATATACTCTTTTTAAAATTTCTTACCTTCAACCCACGTATATTTATCGCCTTATTTCTTAGATTTGCAAAACGTGAGTGCAATTACTCATCGCTGAAACGTTTCGCCTGCATACGATTAAGTTTTATGTAAAATACAAATCACATCTTTTTATGTATACCTGTTATAAGGGAGCTTGTAGGAGCTGGTCTCAGCCTTCCTCTCTCTCTGTGTTTACATACTCATAAGCCGTGACACTTCGGTCCATATTAAGGTGCAGACATTGGGAATGCTGTAAGACAAGTCTGCTTTTAGTATTAAAACAATCCTCTTGCGGCCTTCTAAGCCTGACGAGGCTCGGAGAAGGAAATGCTGCGTCCCTACAATAAGCTCCTCTCCCTTTGGAAGAGCATGAGAGAAATACCCAAGAGACTGGCCTACACAGTGTATGTTTTCTAGGCACTACCGTTTACGACTCATGAACTATAGTCCGGGATCCTACGTAAGCTGTGTGCGGTTTTCGTCTCCTTCCGCATCCCCCCTTTCATATTACGTTACTATGATATTAAAGGGAAGTTGCCATTTTTTGGATCACCTTAATGTAGCCAGTTACCCAAAAGAAGGGGGTACTAGTTATAGTGCTCTATTATGTCACCGAACTTAGTGTAAGTTATTTTAGTTTGAAATATAAACTTAGGGTGGGTGGTGTTCATTTTTAAAAATTGCTGTATATAACTATCTATTAGTATAATTTATCTTTACTAAGCATGTTAAAGCAAAAAGGATCACACGCATAAAACTTGAATATTTACATCTCGTCTGTATAGTGAATTAATATCTTGTATGTCACGGATGGTCTAATAACGTAATATGACGTCACTCAGTGGCACTGTGTTGCATTCGCACTCTTTTAAATAATCTCTTTCTCCATAAGTCCGGCTTCCTTCGTAGAATTATATTAATATATGTAATTAATGCAAAAGTTACTGCAGCCTTAAAATTCGGAAAAGTGAATTAAAAATTATAAATATGGACAGTATATCTAGTCCCATTGCACAGATCTATATTTAAGTGTTCAAACAAACTTTTATAGATATTTTGAACACTCCCTCGCATTAGGTTACCTTACCCAAGCGTTGACTCGAATAAACCCTACTTCAAAAATTCACTTGAACGCCGAATTGTATTGTAGATTAGGATACACTAAATGGACCTAAAGTATCAAACTGAAAATAGCTTTTACGCTCAAAATTATCACAGAAGGTGATACTCGTGGTGTACTGACCAAAAGTGTTGTAACTTTAATGATGATTTATGCTTTCAATCGGATGTGGGAATGTCGGCCGGTCTGTGAGATAATGAATGAAGTTACAAAAGTGGTACAATTGTATTCCAAAATAATTAATAAATATATAGCTAATTTCTTTATAATCGTGAATTATAGAAAATATGTTAGACCCATTAAATGCTTTAGTCTGATTCGTCCCAATATTATTTTCATATATGAATTAATTAAATTACGATGATATTGAGACTATAAGAAATACAAATTTACACACGATAAAGTGAGAATCTCAATTTTCCCGTCCGACTTCTGATAGTTTTAAACTTCTATTCGAATTATCAATAATATTATAAAATTACACATCACTATAGACTCAGTATTTAAATATTTGCTATTCCCGTATTTGTGGCCAACACAGAATTAATAAACAGATGAGTTTTTCAACGATTCAATGAATAATTTAAAAAATGAGACACTACTAACACGTAAAAGGCACGTATTTAACTCCTTGCAATGAAACTATGCAGTCATATAAACATATAACTACTAATCTAAACATAGAGACATATCAAATGATTACTGAAAGTTCTCATTTAAATGTAAAATATGTTAATAATTACAATTTACGATGATCAATAACGTATATAACAAACCTGATAATAAAAACTTAAAATAATGACATGGCCACACCTGTATTAAAAATAAAATACTGTATAATCCCAAACACAATATTGAGAACTACGAGTATCTTTTGAAATATAAATAAATTACTCATATTGCACAACTTGTTTTGATTGCGTAAAAATATACTTTGGTCGTAAGTTGACAAATATAAAGTCCCGAATTTATAATTACAGCATTAATTTAAAACCTTCTTCCAAAACAAATATTTCCTTACCCGTACATGCTGAAACTTTTAACAACAAAAGTGGCAGTTATAATGTTCTCATTTCACTTAAAATGTAACAAATAAAAGAGTTTATCGAGACCAATTCAGTATTCAAAAAAGGTGAAAAAGAAATGAATTTTCAAACAAGTATTACATTTCTTACACTTCTTAACATTAATCTCTATGCTATATGAAAAATTCTTTTAAATAATTATTCCAACAGATGATTATGGCAGCCGTTTCCTAACGCTTCTGGGATATTAAATAAAACGATATTTTAATTGCGACTGTTTTTATTGAGGTTTTTAACCACATCGTAAAGTTTTTACTACAGTCTATGAAAAAACAAAAAAGTAATAAAATCGTAAAATGGTTACCGCATCACGAATTGTGTCAATTTAGATTTTTTTCTATTTACTCTACAGAGAAAATTGCAAGAAGCTAAAATTATTATTACTTGAATACATATAAAATATATCAATGAGAATTAAATGAAGAACTAATAATTTTCTACAGACGAAAGCAACAAGGCTTGAAGATAAGTTGTGAGTGATTTATTTCATCAATAAAATTCTGCCTTCTTCGTTTCGCTGCTTTATTAAAACATTTGATAATTTTACAAGGTATCAGACGTTTTTACATTTCCACCAATTAAGTTAGAAGTATCAATTTAATATCGAAATATTTTATGTCTCATGATTAATATACGGAAGATATTGATAATAAGAACCGATCATAACCAAGAAGATAAGTAAGAAGCGATATAGTTGAGTAACGTAAGTGTATATCAAATAATTGTTGAGTATCTTATTGTAATAATTTAATAATTAATAAAAAATTAAATTAAATAATTTAATAAGTTGTGTAACGTAAGTGTATATCAAATAATTGTGGAGTATCTTATTGTAATAATTTAACTTAACAATTTCGGAGTCTGAATATGACAGATACTTTTGAAAAGTAAGCAGCCATTATTGAGATATGTCAAAAGACAAATTAGATTGACTCAATTTAATTCTTCTTGGTTTTAATCGTAGTTCGCATCTTAATACGTATACTAAACTATATTAATAACTGCAGAATTTCTTTTAACTCAGTAAAAACTTGTTCCGTAACAACTGTTTAATTCACTATTTCATTACTTTAATAAGTAACATTAATTTTGTTGTATTTCTTTCCGGATTAATGTCTTTAGACGTGACACATCTGAATTAGAGGAAAATATTAGTAATTGGTCACCGATATTGCGCTGGTTAAGCAATATTATTGAACTTATTTTACTTCTTAGCATTCTGCGGTTTTATATGAAATTTATATGAAATTAAATAATTTTATTACTTTATATCAAGAGATAACAACAATATCTCGAACAAAGTAATGTTTTATTTCTCCAATATTCTTCAGTCAGCATATTTTCTATTAAATACGTTTTATAATAATTTATACAAAAATATTATAAATAGCAATTTCCGCCAAGCCGAAAGTTCAGTTTACATATTTACCTTTATTGAAATTACTGGGCTGAATAGAGAATCAAGTAGTTATAACGATGATGTTAATTTTAGAAGCTATTAGATACATTACGGACATGTAATTTAATATTAGCTAATTGAAATTTTTGTTGAATGTCTGATTGATTTTATTTCTTCAGAGAACATTTAAGTCGTCATTTAGGTGTCGTTTTTATAGCCTTATGATTGACAGAAGCCATTAAAACGTATTTTGAATAGGTAATAATTCTAGTGAATGTGTTACCATAAATTTATGCTATTTTGATCTGAGATAACTGGAGGTGATTAAGAATAACGCAATAAAGTAAGAAAATGAGATACAATAGCTTGACGTTCAAGTTTTTATTGAAATGAACAAAATAAACTGAACGTGATGCTTCTCTAGGTTATGAGAAATTCAAACCATTAAAAATTCATTAACATCAGGCTCTTCCAATATAAATGACAAAACATTAGGAATTCATTGTAAAATAATGTTTTTATTTCTATATGTTGATTTGCGGTTTTCAAATGAAATTGGGTTCTTATGAAGAACGACAAGGAACAATCGTTCACTTAACATATAAAGAAACAGTCAGATCATTAAGGTGGCCGAGGTTTAGATGTCTGAAGACCTGTTTAGGCATATCATTTCAGGATTTATTCATAATGAGGAACATATACTTGGAGTAGGTTCAGATCCAGCATTTTGTGGAAAATTATACATGCACCGGTTCAAAAATCCAAAAAGATAAGTTTAAAATGTTTAAAAAGCCATTAAATGATTCTCTTAAATTTACAATGGAGCCCCCATTCATTAATAAAGATTCAGCTACTCCATAAAATATTTTTGTTCATTCTCGATAGACTGAAATTTAACAGACAAAAATCAAAATAGGAAACAAACTTAAGTAAAACGGGAATACTTCCAACAATCCACAACACATAAGAAGGACAAAGGAATACGCGATAAATACTTTTAAAAGCGCTCTTCAGCGTCACCTGAATTGTCCCCGCACCCTTTGGTTGTTCCCATTTATAATTTAAATGATGCCTTTCCATTAAATAGCCTTTGGGAAACTATTGAAGCTATGGTTTTAGTTCTGTCGATCCAATGGTGTTTCTCAAGGTATTTGATCGTTCTCTAACCTTTCCCGCGTCCATTGTAATCATGTATAATATATATATATATATTTCGGATAATAGGAAACGTCTCAGTTAAATGAATAAATTTTTCTACAATATATAATTCCAGTTAATTGATTATATTAATTGGTTTTGAAAATTAAGATGATTGGGAAAAAGAAAGAAGCAATATTTTCACAGGAAAACACTATGTAAAATAATTGAATCTTTCTACCAAACCTCTTCCAAAGATTTCGGTCCCATCCCTTCACTCATATAATGTGGATGCTGAAAAATTACTTAAGCATGAATTTAAATTCAGTGACGAAAAATATGTCACTACTAGCTCCGGTTGTAATGTTTTTTAATCAGTTTATTTGACAACTGATAATTCAAAGTTGTCACCGAAATGTATTTTTTCTCACTCTGTATTGCTTTACAGTTTCTTCCACACCCACGTATATATAAGAAGGAAAATTATGGAAATTTTTTATCGTAATTTAAAAGTGTTCGAACAGTGTTGATATTATTAAAACATTATTTTATCGTAGCCCACGGTAAATGTCATCTAAAAAGATATTCGCAGAGTATTTTAGCATGGAGGGTTGTATCAGATCAGTCTAAGGACTGATAAGTAGAGCAAAAGTCCGGCTCCGACCCTGTAAACGTTCCGGATAATATATTGGAGTGACCGTGTCGAGAAATTATGTATTCAAAACTTCACCCGTCTACTTTTTCTAAAGGAATCTGTATAAATTGTTAATCCATATCATTCCTAGAACACTGTTGTATTAAAACGAGCTTCTTATCATAAATACCCAGGAAATGTGTTTTTTCTTTCAAATATAAAATACTACACTAACGGAAAAGTAAATATAGGATTCCGGAAAAAACTTAGGGAATGGATTGTATTTATGTGATATATCATTTTCATTTAAAGATCGTAGACGAGGTCCTTAAATTTAATGGTGATATATGGTTGGAAAACGAATTCATAAATTTATAAGAACCTGAGCGGCTTCATGGAACAACTACTGTTTCAGACAGTTGTCAAAATAAGGTTTCCCGGAATAAATATACAATAATGCCAGACACAATACGGTGAAAATATGATAAATTGAAAACATAATGGTTTTATTAGATTAAATTATTTATTTTTATTAGATTAAATGCGCACAAGTTGTGCATACATATCTTTTGGCATGGTACCTTTTTCTTCGTATTTTCAGTTTTCAATTTTCACATTGATTATTATTTAAAGAGGTCCACCAATGAGTATACCCGCTTTTAAAGCTGATCACATGGTAACGGTAACAGGGTTGATCACACTAGTCGCACACTCAGTTTCTGTCAGGATCGTGGAAACTCTTGTTCTCGCATATTTTGTGATGGTATCCGTGCACTGCTATTGAGTTCGTCAAGTGTCGGAGTTCTTGATTCGTGTTGGTCCAAGAGCTGTTTGACATGGCTTCTGTTATGTAGAAGTCCGGCCAAATTTCCCTTCTCCTCTCCTCTCTTTCGTGTAGTAGTTTGTTCGAGCTGTCAATGTATGGGAGGCACATGTGCAGAAGGATTCGGCAAGCTCTTATACTAGTCTCGATTTTGTGTGCTTGTGAAACGCCTAGGGCTGCTTTCGGAAATCGTGATTTAACTGCTTCCAAGGTCCTTACGTCTCATGGCTCAGCTTTTCTCAAATTAGATCGATTCCGTAGGTTGCGATGGTTTTGAACATCATAAAGAGTGCAATAATGCTTTGCTTCGTGAAAGCATAAGAAACTTCGGCCGGAATAATAACTTGAAGGGCCTTTAAAACACTTAATTGAGATTACACAAAAAAAACGCATTAATAATATCATCAACAACGGAGCAAATTGAATATAACCTATAGCTGATAATTGATACACAAAATTAATTTACTCTATAAAATCGGCTATTGTTTTCCTAGATAAAAAACGACGAGACAACGGGAAGTTGAAAAAATATGAAATTATCTAATTTGACTGTAATAAAGTTATTTGGGACCTCTCTGTATGGATACTAAATCAAATCCGACGAATCTCCTTGTGGAGTTATTTACGCTGTCAGTGTAATGTCGAATTGCATTGAGCTGGATATAATAAAATTAGTTCACTTTGTGCCATTAACAGCCAATTTATATGTACGCACTGTTAATATGTGAAGGAGAAATTAACAAGGCAAATTGATGTCAATTACACAATTTTTAATAAATCCCAGTTTCCCACCAAAAATCTTATAAATCGTAAACTTATTTAGATATTACTTCTATTTATTAGCATATTTATGGAATTATTTATAATATGGCAATGAACACCATTTATTTAGTGTGAAAAAAGAATTAAAAACAAAATAAAATTTATGCAATGATAAAGAATAAAATGTTTTTTATAAAGTTTTAAATAAGTACAAATAATATGTCAGGGTCACATTGAGAGCATTTATGTCACTGTGCTAACAAGAGAAATAAATCAGAACCAAGACTAATTCACAGAAACGTAAGGAACCACATACACTTTCGAGAATTCTATAAAACTATAACAAGAATCACAAAAAAAACTCAACCGAACATAGTCCAGTCTGTCATTTTGCAAATTGTGCTGCAGATCACTAAAATAGCTCCGACTGATAACTAAAAATAGAACAGGTAGCTGACATTTTAAATCTACTGTTTCTCCTTTGATTTCCGCTCGAAAAATCAGTGCAATAAAAAATATGTGAAACCCTCAGTTAATACGTGTTTCACGCTACTTACCAACAAGAGATATAAATTGTTTATACAAGATGAAGTGAGTCAAATATAATGATTCCTTGCAATAGAGAAATTACCTGTCAAAGAGATATCGTTGATTTCAAACATTGCACTATATTTAGGAACTTTTAATGTACAAGTTTTTATAAGAATTTTATTATTTCTATTAGTCGCCGGTTTAGAAATGAGGATAGGTTGTTACAAGAATTTAGTACAACAACAAATCATCGCTGCACAATGTAACTTAGAATACTGTATAATATTTACAATTAATTGATAATATTGAACAACTACAATTAAATTATAACTAAGATGGAAATATTTACTTAAAATTAATAAGAATACAATGCTGTATTTAGTGTATGATTAAAATTTCTATTAATAAACAATTACTTAACACAAAAGAATATACCATGTACAAATTAAATATGAAGCTACATAATATTAATAAAGAACAGAATAAGTCAAATCACATTAAGAAACACAAATAAACAAGGGACACGCAATTATATTCTCAAAGTTCCTTCTG
Source organism: Eucriotettix oculatus (assembly GCA_034510155.1). Taxonomy (NCBI): domain Eukaryota; kingdom Metazoa; phylum Arthropoda; class Insecta; order Orthoptera; family Tetrigidae; genus Eucriotettix; species Eucriotettix oculatus. The sequence continues at coordinate 44,350,433 of CM067377.1, read as the reverse complement.
CCTTCCGTAGTTACTCTAGTCTAAAGAAAAGAAAGAGCAGAAAAAACTTAACAGAAAGAATGCAAGTTAAAAAATATAATATTTTCCAAAGATATCAAATGTATTTTAACAGTAATAGTTTATAAATGATAAAAAATTCTTTTAAAATCAGACAATATTTAGAATTTTACATATTAGGAGTCTTCAGTTATTCAGTTATCATAATCATATGGAACATCAGAAGCTATCTTTTATTCAGTGTTTATGAAATGGGATTTAAAACTACAACTGAAACCTATAGATGGTAGATTATTTGATTCCCACTTTATATTATATCCTGTTAGAATGCATATTATAAGGTGTAATTAAACACAGTGATATTCACACAGCACAAAACATCGGAAATTAAATATATGATCAATGAAGCAGATAGTACAAATTTCCAAGGTAATACTCCATACGTTTTTGGAAGTAATTGGTGTATAAACTTAATTCAAAAGTACATGTCTGTTTATTATCAGAATATATGAAGTCAGAGTTATTTCAAATTATGACTATAACAAACTGGGATAACTCACAGGTAAAATTTAAAGTCTTTCTAGGCTAAGTGTGCCATTAACATACGGTAAGAGGTGGCCGCTTTTTTTTATAGAAACAGCCGAAGCATGGCGAAGGGAATGCTGCGTCCCCTCTCCCACCATCGGTAGTGCGTGAAGCCTGTCATTCTAAAATATATATTTTTAAAAAACCTCAAATGTATAGTTTCATGAAAATATTGAATCAACTCGATTATTCTTTGAGGGTAAGATTGACAAAAATGAGACTTTTTCATAATTAATAATATCTATCTTCGCAAGATTTTTTTGAGAAAAGAATTGTTGCTCACCCTGAAGTACGATTTTAATGGTGATCAACTAAATGAAAGAGATAGATTCACTTTATGAGTTATACGCTTGACTTTTAAAACCATAAACTTAAAAAAGTCATAATGCACAGTTGTTAAATGCTGTGATTTCTCTCTTATATCAAGCAAGAACTCACAAGCCCGACATGATCACATACACTGCTGCTAACGGATTGCGCTACTGAAGCTGCTACCGAGGAGTTGTCATAACGATTAAATAAATAAAATTTAATAAAAAGTAGTAGAGCTCCAAAGATATAAAGCTCAGCGCGATGAACTGCTAAATTGACAGTTATAAACTAAAAAAATTATATTCGTACATTTATATTTTATCAAGAATTGTACAATTGCATGCGCTCAAAAATTAAAACACCTGAAAAATTATTTGTTGATTCTTTGTTCCTCAAGAAGTACCAAATTTGTGAACGAAACGTCGTTGCTGGTTCAAACATTTGAATTGTCTATACACACAGAATTCTCCTATAGAACAAATTCTAGGACTAATTTGAGATTCCAGCTATCCTTTAAAGCCCATATAGACTACTTATCCTTGAAGTCAAAAGATGACTTAAAAGTTTAAAATTAATAGCAGATAAGAAATGGGGGAGGGGGGTGCGAACAACAAATTCTACCACTTACGTAGAGAGCAACCATTCTGGCAAAACTTGACTACGGAGACCACATTTATGTTTCTGCTCATAACAGACAGCTTAATATTATCCAAAACGAAGCCTTAAGAATCATCTTAGGGTGCCTTCGATCCACTCCGATTGATAGGCTGAAAAATATAACCATCCCAGATTCTTTTTCACAGATCGGTCAAAGTATAATGATGGGTTAGGATGCTCGGTTATCTCTGCCGAATTCAATGATTCAATGACAATTAACGAGTATCCTTCAGCCACAACGGCTGAAACATATGCGATACTGATGGCTTTACTTGCAAAGACTAACCATCCAATTTCACGTTGATTTTGACCGACTCTCTCATGGCAATCAACTCACTGTTCAATTAATGGTGTAGATGCGGTTGCATCAATGAAATCAAGACTCCTTCTTTGGGAGATGGAAATAAATAACCAACAAATCACCATCTGTTGGATCTCGGATCATGAGGGCATCTTGGGAAACTAGCTTGCTGATAAAGCCGTAAGCTGGAGGCCTCCTTGCAAATAAACCACTTGGACTTTCCTACTTGTTCAACGAAGGACTTAATAGCCGGGTGCATCAACCTCCTGAAAGAAAGTTGGATTAATCATAGAAGAGGAAAAAATGTAGGAATCCTCTAAAATGAAATAGAGCCCTTCTACTTGATATTTCGAGAAGACAGCAGGTCGTTGTAGCAGGACTCAGATCTTTCCACTCCCGCCTTACACATTAATTTCTCTTTTCTAGGTCTCCTCAACCTTTATGCTCATATTGTAAACTCCGCCCTGACTGTGCCGCACATCCCCAGCAGAAGGTCCACGATTGGAAACTATTCCAGGTGGTAACTGTGTGCCTCTCCAGGGGCTGCTCACGGTCTTCTTAATTTCATTGTAGAAATTGGAGTTTAGGAAATTTATATGTGCAGTTGTGATCGTTTTTCCTCTGTTATAAAAGTGTCAGCTTTTTATCACTCTTTGCGTTGTACTCGTATTATTCACAATTTCTATGTAATTTCTTTTTGTAAATATTTTTGTAGTCGCCAAGAAAAGAAATATGTCATACAAAATACAGAGATATTGCGCGTAAAACCCGCAGGTGTGTAGGAGGATGATGAATAAGGATTTGTTGTAAAGTGCATTTATGTAAGTTGTGAAGCGGTCTGAGTTGAGCGATAGTAAGTCTGGCGGCTGGCGGAGGTGCCGGGTTCACAGCAGAGGCTCCCCAGGAGGTCTGCGCTCCACGGAGCAAGTGGCTGGAAGAGACAACTCAATGCAGCTCGGGCCGACAGACGCATTCAGGCCGTGTCAAGTCTCCTCCGCCACGCGAGCTTTCTCTCTCTCTCTCCCTGACAGCTGTCCCGGTCGGGACTCTCGCTTCCAAATTCTCCTAGATATTTTTCCACGAATTTAAAGTATTCTTAATGTATGCGCCTGTCGGGGCGACAGTGGCTGCTTAGCATCAAGACGAGACGCTAACATTTCGGGACTAGGCATGATCGTGACCTCAACCTTTGTTAAATATAAGTAATCAATTATTTCAGAGGTGACAATAAGAACGAGCTTATTTACATTTAAGTTTATTGTTAATGAATTGCATAATCTCTGTCGTTATCTAAGACCTTTTATCACCTTGCTAGTAGAGTTTCAATCCCCTATTCGTATTTAGTTTCCTTTGAAGGAAAATAAGATTCTAAGCAATCTCGCACATAACCCATACTTTTTAAATCTTTATTCCTTAGGGAGTGTTCCATGGATCTGAATAAATGAAAATCGGATGGTGCTATGTCTGGGAAATTTGGGGGATGGAATAAAACCTCCCACTTTAACTGCCTTATTTTTGTTTGGGTTAATTTTGCATCATGCGGCCTGGCATGGTCGTGTTTTAAAACGATCCTTTTCCTGTTGACCAGAGCTGGCCGTTTTACCAATAACTTCCTATTTTTATTCATTTTAAGATCAAAGTCACTTTGACATCTATGTCATTAGGGACAACACATAACGTTTACATAATTTCACAATTTCTTGGGCTTCTGACCAAGAAGAGTGTTTGCTATTTCCTTGATACTTAGCTTGGGATCAGTTTCCACCAGTGATTTTAAAGCGTTACTATCAAATTCTACAGGGCGTCCACTTAGATCAGACAAGTCAAAATTACCGTTAGAAAATTTTCTGAACTAGCGTTGGAACTTATTGACATTCAATACGTCTCCATACACATCACAAATTTTCCTTGTTGCAACTATTGCATTAACACCTGAACGAAATTGAAACAGCATGCAAAAAATGTTCTTCAAATGGTTGATAGTACACTGGTGCAATAAAAATGATGAATTTAAAAGTCACAACAGCCAAGACAATGTGTTGTAATATTGTACAATAATATACACTTACGCTCTGAACTAGACTAGAGCGAATTATCCAAACTAAAATCAATTGATTACTTGTGGATACCCCTTAACGACAATATACTATACAGCGAACGGTTGATAATTTTATTTTATTCCATCAAAATACCTGAGCTTTATGAAAGCTTTATATAACACACTTCCATTAGTCCGCTGTAGAACAAATAAAATTTCATTACATGAAATTAAAAACAGTTACTAGAATCTGTGTTATGTTATCGTAGTAAACAATTTTTTGTACATTCGTAACATATTTATTGATTTCCATTTTGATATATATTATTATATACATATAATTCCGGTGTACGAGTGTTCTTAATTCTTCTTCTCCTAATTGGCTTCACTCATTTGATGAATTTTTTAAATTTGTATTGATGATGTCACCTGGATGATTCTTAGCTATAATTGTACACGAAAGGTACGGCTGCTGTCGACATCCAGTTTGGTCACATAAAATAAAACAAGTAATCCCAAATTTTCAGCTGACAGTTTGAATAATCTGTGCCATTTGACTTACACATCAATACATACGCAAGTTCATTACGTGGTAGCTTGGCATTGTTTTAATATTTCGATTTCAGATTACTGACTTCTGAAACATTCTGCGCATCGTAATTGCGTGCGCACTGAGTGAATTATTTAGTACACTGAAATGATTTTTATCAGCAAAGTATTATACTTTAATTTCATAATTTTTTCATTATTTGACAGAAAAATAACTTTATTTAGATAAATCTTTTAACTTTCCTTTTTACTCATTTTATGAGAGTACAGCCTTATATCCATAAGTAGACGTAAATAAAAAACTTGTATATAAATATTCAATAAACTTCTTTCCGAAATTAATCCACTAAGAATTCAGTAAAATATATTTAAATAATAATATTAGGAAAAATATAACTAAATTACTAACCACGATGGAGCAGGAAATTATTGACTTAATATTACTAAGAGAACAGCATGGTTTTCGGAATACACATGCGATGCCATCAAGTAAATAAATCATTAAAGGAAAATAAAGCAATACCTGAGCAAAATAAATGTGGAACTATACATTAAAAATGAAGGAAAAGACTAACACAAAACGCGGCACGCTCTAAAACACACACATACTCAAACGACGGACATGTCACTCCTTGATAAGGATAACGTATTTGCACCCTTTCAAGAAATTTATTCAAATATATGACATTTAAATTTTTTTAACATATTATAAATGTCAGATTAATGTCAATCTTTTACTTTTGAATGATTTTAGTGACAAATCGTCAACAACATACATTGGTTTTATTGATTGAAATTTTATTGTGATGACATAACGATACGAACTTAAATGTCACCAGTATATCCTATCTTTCTTCTCTATCCTCTCTTGATGATTAACATATAAATTAAAATCGCAGTCAGTTCTATTAGTTTAAATTGCACCTGTGATTAAATTTTATGATTTTTCATATCGACGATATCGTTGTTGGCTTAACATTATTAATGTTGAAAATATTGCACCTATAACATAAATTCAGTTATCAATTTGAACTTTACAACTTTCTAGACGTCAATTATTGTTATTACTCTACAATTGTTTTGACTATAGTAACATCTACAGAAAGGTAATTAGCGACTTACGCGATTAGGGGAAAATTTGTAGATGTGTTATAGCATGGGTTCTCAAACAACACAAACATTGAAGCTCAAGCCAGGATTCGAACCCGGAACATTTGTTGTGCGAGGCAGTCACGCTATCCACTAGACCACAGAAGATATTACTGTTTTGAGATATCGTCGACGTTACCGTGAGAGATCAGTGGAAATTAATGTAGCCTGAAAATACAAGTTTATTTTTGAATAAGTTCACGTAACCTTTTAAATAATAAATAACTGTTTCACCGTCCTCTCATGACTGTGATCAACTTGATTTCATTGTGTGCCATATTTTGGGCTCCGTCAATAAAGGTACAATAATAAATATAGATGATGTCCCAGGTCTACTCACGAACTTTGTACTCATTGAAATATTTTTAATACATAATTTTTTTAAGAGTTAAAATGTTGAAGTCCCAAGTTGTTTCAAAATTTAAGTTCTTAATAAAATATTTCGTCATGTATTACCACGCCTTTTTGACGGCGTCGTGTGGCGGACTGTAGGGAAGTAGCAACTGAACGTCCGTCGTGATCGGAGGAGACATCACTACATTTTAAAATTTTATTGGCAGGGTTCATTTGCGGGCGAATAGAATTAAGAAATTAAAGTACGAGGTCTTTCCCGGTGAATGGCATATATAAATTCCTCTCGAGCTTCCAACCGGGTCAAAGATTTTAACAGTGACGTTTCGATGGTTTGCTCTGCCATCATCTTCAGACTGTTAAAATCTTTGACCCGGTTGGAAACTCGAGAGGATTTTATAGAATTAAGAAATGTTTGGATAATTGTTGGTGTGCTTTGCTGCTGTATGCTTAAATTTGTGGAGAAGGTAGGTGAGGATGCGAAATTAATTACTGGTCACCTATATTGCTTCGAAATTTATTAAAATAAAGTTAAGTAGCCCGGACTGTGGTAACCAGCAAAGCTCACATTTAAAGAAGCTAAAAGTTTATGTAATTATCACGGTGCAACTGAAATAGTAATATGACGATATTTTAAGAAAGTGCAGTGCAATATTAATCTTTAATAAGTACAGTAAAAGTAAAATCACAGTGAAAGAAAAATACCTAATGATGTAAAGGACACGCAGAGAAGAGGTCCACATTTCGATGGGATGAGTGGCGATAGCGGACCAACAATTAATGCGTGTTCGCTGATTTATTAACAGACAATTTTACACAACTCTACTTAATTGCAATATTTTGCTAACATGCCACTAGATTTAATTTTGTCAAAAATATCTCCCCGCGTAAAAGTATATACATATTATTTCAAAAGTTGTATTATGTTTAACGAATACAATTTTTTATGACTGATTATGAACTTGTCATAATTATAGGATCCCCTTGGGTTTTAAATCAGCCTACAATTTTTCAAAATCATTAATAATTAATATTTACTGATATGGACGTTCAGGTACAAATCTGAGTTTTAGCATTTCCAACCATAAAAATAATACAGAATTACATGCACCGTTTTTACTCCATTTGGGCAACTACAGTTTCAATAGATAATACAATGTAAAAGTTATACGTAAAAAACCAAATGTCTTTAAAATGTAGTAGAAAAATATAAATAAAATTTAGTAAAATATTTTAGGCCATTGAGGTTAATATATCACATCTTAAACAAGTAACGAAGTGTCTACAACTACTTATAACGATTTGAGATATTTAGACACCTCAAGTTTTGATTATTTTAATTTAATAAAGAATGGTCGCAGTTCCGTCGGAAGATTTAGGTGTATTCGAAGAGTATCCGGACTATATAGAAGAGGTTCTTTTAATCATATTAAATAGACAGGTATCCTGTAGGAATCGGGGCCCTGAAATTTCAAGGTGCATGTAATAATTTGGAGTCAAAATTGAGTGTTTGTAAATTGTATTTAGAAGAAAATTTGATTTTTTTTATCAAAAACATCAATTAAAATTAGAATATTTATAGTTTATTTGATAAAATAATATTGTAGTTTGTTTAAAAAATGGCTGATATGAATATTGCACATTTTGACGGAAAACTCCGTAAAAATTTAGGAAAATCATAAATGTTGTTCATTAATGAATTTTTAAAATTAAAGACTGATCCAAGGGGGTGTCATTAAAATATATTTCCTATTTTATTACTTTTTATGTTATAAGTAAAATTATTTCATAATTGTCATCGCAGTACGTAAAAATCATATGTCATTACCGTGAGCGTCCATTCGTCACTATGGTAAAGTTTTTTTCAGGTTAGGAACCACCATAATAAAAAACGATGATTGTTATTAATCAATTTAATTACTATAATTTACTGATGATATTGATATCATAGCAAGATCGGAATTGGACATACGGAAAGCCCTTGTAGTCTTAAAATGTGCTACTGATGGAATGGGTCTTAAAATAATGAAGTAAAAACTAAGTCTATCGCAGATTTTTTTTAAAAATCCAGCAACACATATTGGCCGCCTCTGTGGTCTAGTGGCTAGCGTCACAGCCACTCATCAGAGGTCTCGGGTACGATTCTCGGCATGGGTCTAGGTGTTTGTGTTGTGTTTTCATGTTCCCTATCTTAGAAAACTGGACTAAACAGCAAATAGGATAGTAATAAAAGAGCTTTTATGTTAGTGAGTCTATAAACACAGAATTAAGTAAAAACATTTCATAGTTGATGACTGTAAATCAGTAGAAGCATTCAACTAGGTAATAGAAGTTATTATGATCTCCAAAGAGAAGTTTACTCTTCGGCAAAACCAAATGTGTACAATATAAAACTTTAATTAGGCCTACATTAATGTATGCACCTGAGACATGGTCTCTTACGTAAACTAAGCTGAGGAAACTTTTTCGGAAAATATATGGACCTGGCAAAGTAGGAGAGACCTGGAGATCGAAATATAACTTTGAGCTGTATCAAATGTATCAATCGCCGGATATTATACAAGGCTTCCAGGTTCATATGAAAGGGCCATGCTAAGATAATGAAGGGGAATAAGGTACCAAAAAGAATCCTGGAGTACAAAGTAGATGGGATAAGAAGAGTGGGAAGCCTAAGACTCCGTTGGCTGGACTGTGTTATGAATGGCATCATGAGTCTGGGTATCAAGAGCTGGTGGACTAAAGCAAATGGCAAATGACAAAGACCAAAGGAGCAAAATCCTGAAGGAAGTCGAGGCCCGTTCTGGGCTGTACAGCTACAGTTGATTGTGATGATTGTTATAATATATATATATACATTACGGTGCAATTAATTATTTTCCTTCTAATATTTGACATGTATTTAACACGTACTATTGTAATGTTTTGAGATTGAAATTGATTACCAGAACTATTTGCAAGTATTTGATCATACCTAATTCGTAAATACCGCCAGTGAGATCGGTTTCCGTCGTCTGAATGGACGCGGTTTGAGTCACAAGCCAAATTGGCAGTTCTCCCTGCCCCGGCGAGTATTTACCGTTCTCCAGAAGGTAGACCATTTACGTGTCAGGACGCGCAGAAATGTTTTGGAAGCGTGTTGTTTTGCGGCGGGTGCCTTGAATAGCGAGGAATTCGGGTGTCAGTCTCGCGTGGGGTCCGCGTGCGCGCATCACTGCAGCCTCACAATGGCCAGGTGTGGCTCTCATCTCCTGATTACCATCTAACAAGCTTAAGTCTGCGGCCCACGCCCTGCTACCGCAAGTCACCGCAACACAAGCATTTCGCTTTATTGCTTCCTCTGTTTGCCCCAGCCACTGTTCAAAACAACCTCTTAACTCATTTCAGCCGTCCGACTACTATTTAAATGAGACGCAACTATTGACTAATCTACGACAAGTTCATTTTGGTTACTAGATGTTTAATTGCGCATAGCAAAAATTGCGTATAAATGCACACATAGGACCATAATAAAGGAATAATTTCCTGAAAATATTTTTAAAGTAATATTAATGAAAATAAATTTAGTTCAAACATAGTGGAGCCTAATGTGTTCCGCAGTCTTACTCGTAACGCAAAACAATTTTTGCCATATAAATTACTGCAAAATATGATAATGCGTTCCTTCTAGAACAAAATACCCGAAAAATGAAATTAGAAAACAGTGAAACTTTGATTTAAAGAAAATTACATATAAAGTGTTGTGACGTGACTAATTTGCATATTTTTTCCAATCGCAGAATGAACCAACCTGGATTTTCATAAAACCAAAAAATTCTAAATAATTTCATAACAATTAGTAACATACCTAATTACCTTTTTTATAAAGCTGTTTAGAGATAGAGATATTTGTTTATACTGAAGCTTGAAAATTTGATACGACATTGCATTATAATTGAATAAATTTGTAGTGTGCATAGTCACCATCTTGTTAGGATGATGCTTCTCAATCTACGATGCATTTTTCCCTTGCTTTCAGCATTTGCTTTGCTGTTACCTCCTCCTCTCTTTCACACATCCTTGCTGTGAAACACAATGCAACTCCATAAGCTCTTCTGTGGTCAGATCTTGGCTGTACTCTTCCACAAGGTCATTGATATTGTCGTTATCTATCTCCAGCCCCTATATCTTGGCCAGATATACAATCCCATAGACTACAGGTTCCTTAGGTACTGCGTCAAAACCCCGCAACGTCACATTCGACAACTGTCTCTGGCCAAAGTTTCTTCCAAGCTGAAGTGAGTTCCCTTGGTAACTGCTTCCCACTACTTTTCGATCATATTGAGGCAGGCAACAACGTGGAAGTAATATTTCTAAAACTCTGAGGTCACTTTGTTGGGCTGGAAGATGGGCAGGTGCGTCGCGTCCATCGTCAATTCGGGGGTTCCCCTATTCACGTCACTTGTTATTCGAAACGTCGCTCGTTAAGCAATTTATTTTGCTTCTTGTGCGAATTACTCGTATTGCGAGGCGCTCGTTAAGCGAAGTTCCAGTGTATTAGCGTCCCTGATGATTGAAGAATCCTGATATATAAAACTGTTTTTTACTTTATTAAAATAATGTATTTCACATAATTGTTGTTCAAGAGTTAGTAAGATGCACTTAAGCTTAAGGAACACTTTACTTTACTAGATACAAACGTAAATTTAATTGCAGTACGAAAGCCATTCATCCACCAACGCCGGTTTTTCGTTGGGAAATGGGCCAATGGGGTGAATAAGCTTCTTGAAAGAGCAGAACAGAAAGGGAAACCAATTGTAATGTAATAAAATTGGCAGCTGAAATTATAAAAAAAGACGGTGTCGCATTGTAAAGCACGAACGTTTTTATTTATTCATTTATAACTTACGGTCTGTCACAAAGAGTGAGATTTGGGAATTGTTTTGACTTACAGATTACAAGACATGGCAGAAAACATTCCATCGAAAATTTTTCAAACTTTAAATTAAAAGTTTGACCTTGTGGAATATTTGTTACTTCGTTTCACTTGAGTCTTCTTTTTAAATCCAAAGTATCTTGAGCCTAGGCTCTTCATGACCAGAGTTTAAAAGATGCTTCACCAGCTTGTTTGGATGAATTCTATGTCTGTCAGTTTGTTATAACGTCGTTCCAATAACGCCAACAAACGTGTGTCATGGTAGTTCACACTGCTGTTATGTATTTCTTCGGTAACAGTTGATATTCCTACATATTGTCAAATGAACTCGATCGGAACAAACCACGGGGAGTTCAGCAAGGATCGCCGTACTTTTGATTAGAATTGCTTGTCTATATACAAACCTGAAAAATAAATCTTTTCATAAATGTATAAAAATCATTGTTGGGGTCCGTCAACTGGTTTCATGTAGCTCTCCATATTATTCTATCCTGCGCTTATATTTTCATCTCCACATAACTATTCCAGCCCACGTCTAGCGTGATTTGGATAATATATTCGAGTTTTCTGCTTTTCAGCTTCTATTTCTGCCACACATGCGTCGATATAACACTAATTTAACCAGTTCTTGTTCCTCAAAATTTGGACTATAATCAGTTATTGCCCTCCATAAAGTTTTACCGAAGAATTACTAATTTGTGACTTGTCCTACAAAACTGATTTTCTGCATGATTCTGGTTCGCCACATCTCAATGGCTTCTTTTCTTCCTGCTCTGACGACTGTTCAAGTCTTGCTTCCATGCAACGTTCAGAATTGATTTTCTAGCCCCAAAATATATTAGATGTAAAAACATTCTAACGAAAACTACATATGTGGAGATTATTCCAATTACAACCGATAATTACATGTTTGTAAAAAAAATGACCTGAATGATCTCATTTAATGAAATAGTCAGACGTGTAGGACACGCATTTGCTAATCGAGAACTAACTTGCAACTGTCTATTAATGAACCAAAAGACGAACAGACAAAGTGTTAAGTATTGTAATTACTGAAGTAGAGGATTGCGTGCGTGGCGTGTTCGTGGTTCCGGAAGCGTTGTTGCCCAAACAGAGCGATCGCTCTGTGCGGAGAGGAGAGATGTTGGCGTTCTCCCGGCAGACAGACATGAACCTTCATGACTCTCTCATTATCCCGAAGAATAACAACGAGACAATGATTAATGGCGGCGGCGAGGTCGGGGGTGGCTTCCTCGCCAAACGACTCTTATCACGAATCATTTTATCACGCCAGTGCTCAACTCACAGGCTTCTGAAGCTGAAACTTAAACTGCTCGTCAAGAATGAAAGCCCTACAAGAATGGACACTATTTTTTTTAAAAAATATATACTTTTCAATTACATTACAATTTTATCTATAATCCAGTATTTAAAAAATATTTTGAAATCTAAGGCATTGGCAGCTAAACCTAATAGATAAAGTTTCAGGTTTCGGTATCGCAGCTCGACCAAATGCCAAGTAACACAGCAATTTTTTAACAATTCGGCAACCCGAGTAATATTAAAGATTAAAACTCTCGACAATAGGATTGCATTAAGACGGCGTTCTGCATGCAGTGGTACATACATGACTGTCGAAACAAAAAAAGGTCCGTTCTCCTATAAAATAATTCTATCAAAATTATACACCTAATGCTTACGCATTGGAGATATTGGGGCTTCAATCGTCAGGAACAGTAACTTAGTAATCAAGAGTGTTATTAAAAATACGACGCACTCCTCATAGTTCATAAAATTTTAACTAGACCATTAAAAATAGAAAAGAAAGGTCTCTGGTAGGGCAAGGGAGCATGCAAGATTCAAACCAAGCGTCAAGAAATGATATCACTCACGTAAACAAAGACGAAATCAGTAACGAACACATTTTAGGAAATAATTTCACGGGTTTTGAGAAATCAATCCAATGCTTTAAAGATATCAACAATTTTCCTGATATTTGTAGTACATATCACGGATTGTTTACATCACTCATCAATTCTGATATTATCAAAACTGAAATTAATCAATTAGGTTTCTTATAAAAAAATTGGTGACGGATGAAAACTATTAAATTCTTAGGTTAAGTTCAAAACCCGATAGACGACCAGGAAAAAAGTTAAGAAGGATGTTTTTGTAATACTAATTGAAGATAACATTACCACAGTTTGGAAGAATTTTGATTATGATTGCAAGTTTTGTTCACTTGATAAAGGTTAGCAATTGGTGTTTCAATAATTGTCTGCTTCTTTGGCTAAATAATTATTGCATTATTGAAAATTATCAACAGACATACATTTCTTGGATTTGTAATGAAAAACACAGATATTAAAGAAATAATTTAAAAACTTTAAATTGGTTTCTTATTAAAAAAATTGTGACTGATTAAAAAAATTAGTACTCTATTAAAAAAATTATATATCAGAAATAATTAAGAAACTTAGCCTAGAGATTAAAAATATTTGGCCAGGAAATCTGCGGTTAAGACTGTAGGAAAGTCGCCAATCAGACCACGTTTCACTCCAAAAAATTTCCATTGTTTCCCATAGGAATGTAGCGTCAATTAAGAAGAAGTTATACAGTATATATATTTACAAAGAGCAACTTATGTGCTAAATGTTTAGGGACTTCACGGCTTTCAAGTTCCATAAAACTTTTTTAAAAGACGACTCATTATCCGAGATGGAATCGCTGCAACAGTCCAGAGAACTTCCTGGAAGCGGAACGTAAATGTTATATAGCGTCGATTGCTGTGTATAAGATTATAAGATAATTTTGTATTTTCCCAATATGACATGACGAGATAAACACCATATAAAAATATTTTAAAATTAGGTTCTGGCCCGGTTAAACCAAAGTTTATATTTCGTTAAATTATAGAAGAAAATACAATTTATTTGATGACATTTCAATTGAAAAAGGTGGATCCAATATTGTCCCTTGAACATGTAATAGAAGTAACTTGATCTTTAAGAGGGAAATCAAAGGATCAAGTTCGGATACTTATTTCTCAGAATCATTGCACCGTAGTACATTGCATACGCATACTGAATGCAATGAGAATATTAAACTGCTGATAAATATGCCTATTTATGGAGATAAACGTTGGAGTTTATAAAATTGGTTGGGAAGGATTATTTAGGGAAAGTTAGGTGATAGTTATAAAATAAAATTTGTGTCAATATAAGTGGAATTTTTAAGCTAACGTCAATGGTGTTAACTGCCTAATGAATGAACCCTTCCACAGACAATGAACATTGGCCATATTAACTGGAATACGAAGTGCAGTGTAACTATTGAAAAACTTGTTGAAAAGTAAAATAGTTACAGTGTATTTCTTTGGGATAACATTCGATTATGGTGAAGCTTCAATTCGTGATAATTGTTGGTTGTCAGCAACAGTCAGAGCCTAGTGCTATTTCAGTACATCTATAAGCATAATTTTAAAGAACTTTTATAAAATTTATTGTATTGTTATTATATGGTTTGTGTTTGTACAATGTTTTCTCTTATTTGGCATCTGCTGTTCATTCGCAATATTTTGTTCACTCACTAGGTGTTTTGTTTAATTTCTGATGAAATTCCTTTTTAAATTAATTTATATGTACTGAGTCTTCCAAATGATGGAAACGATTTACTTGTAGGAACATGGTATTTTGGATGAAAAATATAATTATAAAAACACAAATCTGAGAACCTTAATGACTGTCATTCACTGTAGCGTTCAGTCTATTATAATAGTGACCATAAGAGCAGAGAATTAGCATTAATTGTTTCGATGAATTAAAATAAATGTAAAAGTAAGAGTAAATCGCTGCTAAGATAAATAAAGCACGTAAGCTTTCACAAAAATCTAAGCAGTACATTAATATTGAGAACCCCAAAATCTTAAATCCAGTTTAAATTATGACAGTTACAGTTTACCATAATGGACTCATAATGGCGTAAAGGAAAAAACACAGAACCACAGCATTACCTGGTGAGCGTAATGAATGAATCGAATTAAATTTACGAAACTTGTCTAAGTTTGAAAAACACAATTATGACTTTGTGTTGTTATGAGAAGAAAGTACAAACAAAAATGTGAGAACAATGTACATATTCTAATCTCAGTGCACATTGTAGCGTATATGCATCCCTTAATTGCTCTTAATTGAACTTGCTGACAATCAAGTCATTTAACTGCAGTGCGACAAACAAAACTTCGATACAACTGAACCTGGTGCTTGGCAAACATCAGGATTAATTCACAATATAAATAAAGTACATCTCTTTCTATTATAAAAACACACTATTCAAAATAAAATTGATGAGTGTTTTGAATCATTGTTGTAATTGAAGTTATATTCAACTTAAGATCATTACATATGTGAATAGTAGGTAACTGAGCACATTTAAAGTGAATGCAGACGTCATTAGGTACCTTAACGTAATTCATAACAATCCGTAATTGATCTATTACTCTATTCTTTGCAGTTTATTTGATGTAGAAAAGCTGTTGATGTCTAAAATAATTTCTTTAATGAATCAAATTCAGAAGGTCAATAAAAAACTTTTATTTATCAATTAATCCTATGTAAATACTATGTAAAACAACTTAAAATAAAATATGTTTATTGTACAAAACCCTTGATTCGATTCTTCGCGAGGGCTTAGGTGCTTGTGTGCGTTTTGTGTTTTCAAATCGAGTAGCCATTACAAGGAATATAAGGTCCCCTAAAATGGTAAAGTTGTCGCTAATGACAATAATGATAATAATGTTGGCGTGACTTATAATAATAATATTAATAAAAAAATAAAACTGCCTTGAATATCTCTAAATAAATTGTAATGTGATTTATTAAAACATGATAGTTTTGTATAAAGTTCAGTCTGGTTGAACAAAGGACCTTAATAATCAATGATAATTATTTGAAATGTACAACACATTCAAAAATACAGCGGGAGATAATTTAAATTTAAATTAGTCCCAGGTATTGGAGAAGCAAGCCAAGTTCCAGACCAAAAGCTATACTATGGACCTTTCGCTTTCTTATTTAAAAGATGTGAACGAAATTATTATGACTTAAAGTGAAGGGTTAAGAAGAATATTTTGTGGGGTACTTCCGAGAATTTAAACGAATAATTTTAATAGCTTTTGAAATATGCTTATTGCAAGACATAGAGCTAATGAAAATATGAGGATGATTTTCTAATCTTTGTACGATTTAATTAATATCTTTTTAAAAATTTTCCTCTTTGATTGCGAAAGAGATTAAACAGGTATTCTAAGTTCAAACCGACGCGTTCACAAATGTAATAGTCATAGACGCGTTTACTTTTGATTGGTACTCGTCTGGTAGCCTGTGATGATGCTGCTTCCTTTTACTCCCTCCATGAAGTTGATAACTTCCGTCAAATAAAATACTGTAATCACACATTTAAGCCACAAAAATAAATTGAACTTTGTTGGGAAAGTAAGGAGAACCACAGAAAAGATTCAAAATCCTTTTTCGATCTAGGGAGGTATTAGACGAAGTGCTTGAGGAAGTAAAACTGTTTTTTAAAAAAATAAGACGCTGATTTTAAAACCATTCTAGGGACTATGGTAAGTTCTGGTGATATTTACCTAAAAAAGTCATGTGAAATGTGTTGACCTGACTAAAACTCGAAAAAAAAACGACGGATGTTCAAATTTTAAGTTCTTAGCCAAGAACGGGAGTTGATCAGACTGAAAGGGAGGTCGACTCAGTATAATTCCGTCGTCGTCTCTTCTTCAGTGACCGAAGATAGAATTTCAGGAAAGACGATAGAAATATTCAGGACGTAAGGTTCTTTTGTTAAGCAGTCCAAACCTGAACGGAACCAAAGACACTAGAATAGATTTTGGAAATATATTGAAAAATGAAGACTGAGCTTCAGGGTGCCCAGGAGGCAGCAGGAGATATAAACAATGACTGATGTCTTCGTAGCTCAGAAAGGCTTCCGTTCTGCCGCTACAATAAAGTGGGAGACCCACTAATTACAATCCGAGATTATGTCACGTGGGGGCTTGAGGGGTCCTTCCCGTACTGGTTCGATTTAGACTTTAGCTCGGTTAACAGCGAAAATCATTTCTATGTCCTGTTTAACATCACTGGCGTCCGGTGATCAAATAACGCAGTGATGCTAGCAGTAAGCAACACATTTATATTCTGATTAATAAATTATGAAAAAAAATAGAAAATTATCCACGTTATGGCACGTGGTAATAACACATGGAAGTCCGAGTTAATTTTTTTCTTATTCTTTTTGTTTCTTGGTATTCACTTGATTGAGGTTTACCAATTGGTAGAAGAAACGTTGAGAATGTTAGATAAGTACTGAAAATTGTCTATTAAGATTAAGGCCATTTTATATCATTCATTTTCTTCAGTTAAATATGAATAAATAGAAAGATTATAGTTATTTATTAAAATTAAATTACTTAAGTCATGTTCTAGTGTCATCACCATGGTACAAAAAAGTAAATATCAAATCTTCACTTTGTTAATTGTATCGATTATGGCACGTGGTAATGAAAGGCGCGCCAAACACGTGTAAGGGCTCGGCCTGTTTTGACACGAAGCTGTCACCAGCAGAGCCCCCTACCCCTACCCTTACCCTTACCCTTACCCTTGCGCTTACCTCCGGCAGCTGGTGTCCCACGGGACGAGCCTGGACCAGGTCCCCAGGTCCGCTAATCCTCCACATGTTGCACACGGGTTAGTCATCGCACTGGAGAGAGGGAGCCACTTGACGCCGTCCTACAGCTGCGAACCACTTGATCCCATCACTTGGCACAAAGCTGCCAGGGGAATTCTCTAAATTAAAGATGTGTGATGAACGGCCCTCGAACCCTTGCAGGACTCGGCGCTGCGTTACGAATCGGCCTCATCAATATGCAGCAGCCGCATCGGCGACAAAGCAAACCCGAAGAGTCCAGGTTCTACGCCCTTGAAGAACATATATGAACTGTGCAATTTAAAATTTAGAACCTTTTTATGAGCCCCAACACTATGGAAGCAATATGAAAATTCACCAACATTGAATAACAATGCGGTAAATTCATTATTTTACATAATTTGTAATACTAATAACCATTGCGTAAATTCAAAATATGCGTCTCGTCTTTTGCTCAATGTTCTTACGCAGCGTCCTTCAGGTGTACGATTTTAACGGATCCCGAGGGATCTATACTTATCTGATGTTCCATGTAACACGCGGGATACTGTGCGGATTGTTGGAGCACTGGTAGATAGTGACAATAATAGGGTTATATAAATAAGAGATTGAATTGATGTTGTTGAAGCATACGAAACATTGTTAAAACGACTGTAGTTTCTTATTCACCGATCGTTGATGAAGAGGCAATATTGAGAATTAAAGTAAATGATACAATAAGTTACTGTCCAGTCTCATCATACCGAAAATTTATCATATCCACCACACAAGGTTCACAAACAGAACATCCCAAACATCAAGAAAATTTTTCCTTTCTTTCTTTAAATGTCTACATTATGACATAACTAAATTTTTCCGTCAATTCAACATTGGGATTATTTACAAATCTACCAATTCCCTGGGTTGTTTAGTCAAGAATGCATAAGAACCCTTACCCACTTGGTCGTTTACAAAGTTATTGTAATGATTGTGATTAAGCTTACATGGGGCAGACCACGAGAACTTTGGAGACTAGATTAAAGGAACACAGGATGAATTACAAACTACCCAAAGACGAACACTAAGCTTATTCTCTTTACTGATCATAAATTTAAAAGGACTGACGTAAAAATTCCTTGGTGTTTAAAACAATTAAATATGTAGAATTATTTCTGAAAT
Source organism: Eucriotettix oculatus (assembly GCA_034510155.1). NCBI lineage: Eukaryota > Metazoa > Arthropoda > Insecta > Orthoptera > Tetrigidae > Eucriotettix > Eucriotettix oculatus. The sequence continues at coordinate 44,331,707 of CM067377.1, read as the reverse complement.
GATTAAAATTAGATTATTTCACCATTTTTCCATTAATGCCAAAAATGATTGATTCATTTAGCAAAACCTATGATCTTTTGTTACATGTGTAATATATTTTACTGATTGTATTTGATGGTATAAAAAGGGTTGATGTAACCTTGTCAATTTCTTTCGTATCATGCACTTGATAAGGTCTACCAATTGGTAGAGGAAACATTGTATGTTTCAAATAAGCATTGTATGTTGTCTGTTTAGATTCCCATTAAAGTAAATGCTATAAAATTTACTTCATCAGAGATTTGACGTTGATATTTCATAGTGTTTCGTTAATACGCACTAAGGGAATAGAAACTTGTCAGTCAGTCTTAGGACTGAATACAATAAAAAAGGAATGTAAACCTGAATTATACCAATTAATTCGGCAAGGAAGACATCCTGATTAGTATTTCCTTGTAGAATACAGAAGTGATATACGATATCAATTCGGAGAAATAAAGCATGAATAAACAGAAAAAATTAAAGGAAAAACGGATACATAAGACTAAAAATATTTAAGATCAATTTTTTAATTTCATCAATTACATATCTATATTAACGTTTATAGAAGCAACATGAATTGATTGTAACGTAGAAGTTAAGTATTTTCATCATACGGAGCCAAATATTAGTTTGGCTGAACTTTTGCCTAATTTTCATGTAGACCGTAATTGGGATTGTTGTTCTGAGACCGTAATTATACATGAGTGCGATCTTTGGTAAGAAGAAATTAATCTTTCCATTGAGCTACGCAGAGCTGGTGTAAGACTTTAGGTTTTTATTTATTGTCTGACGTGTACGACTACAACGGATGAGGAAAAAAGACTCATTATCAAATCTACGCAAAGTCGTATGCATAATATTTTTTTCTCTCATGCGATTTGAACCAACTGATTGTGTCCAGAATGCCTCGTACTCCCTCTGCTTTTTTTTATCAAAGTTCTCACATGCCAAGACACCTTCACCTAATTTGATAGGTCGAAGACCTTGGGCGTATGACAAGAGTTGTCCGCTGATCCCATTGGATCAGTCGGCCAACTGCCTACTAAAACCGGTGAAGACACGGAGAAGGGAATGCTGCAACCCCACAGCACTCTCGTCTCCCGTCATTCGGAAGGGCGTGAGAATAGTACCCAGTGCCCGACCTAGCTCATGCAGGTTTTCTAGGGTTTTCCCTGCATCTCTTTAGGTAAAACACCGGGTGGGATCCTGAAGCTATAGCTTGCGGGCCCTAGTCAACCCTTGGCTACCTTGCTCTACCCTCCGCATCTCCATTTTCAATTCCTTTCCTACGCTTTTAAAGGAGTTGCCTCTTTTAGAATCACCTTCAAGTAGCCTGTTACTTTTTTTTTATAGTTTTGACATTTTGAAGCAAAGTGTATTTATCATCCTGTAACGCGGAAACCACACCTCTGATATAACCAACAATATACTGGACGTTAAATTTAAAAATGATGATTAATTTCTATCGTATATAAACGAGGTAAGATTTTAATTTAAAATCTATTCTGAAAGTTGTATAAATTTAATGTGTATTGAAAATATCAGATCGATTTTAATGTTGAATCGAAGTGGTATGATCGATGTGTGTTGCGGGTTGCTTTCTCGTTTTCATCTTTATTTTTTGACGACGTCTAAACAGTCTACTAGTTCGTAGGTTATTCATTAATATTTTAATCCTCCTACAATACAACACAAGGAGACTCGTAGCAAAATTTAAATGAAGCTCATAAATCTTCTTAGATATATAATTTGAAGAATAAGGCAACTGATATTGAGAAACAATCATTACTGTCCCAACAGCTTTACCAAATAGGGAAATCAAGATAATTTTAATCTTCTGACGATATGAAACACCATCAAACTTCAAATAACGTTCTGAATAGAACCTTTAATTTTCATGATTTCCACATCAAAGAAATTTGTCTCTCGACTACAAATTACATTCCTTTGTAATACAGGAATTATTTGAGAAATGATGACATGTGTACGCTGAAGAGAAATTCAATAAACCGCCAAAGTAGGCAGATAATAATCATCTGTTTCACTAACATATGTTTCATTAAGAATAAGAAGGTTATTCAAGATCTGTTTCCTGATTTAGCAACCCGATAAAACGTTGGTTAGTGGGGGTATGTTACGTAATTATTATTGCATTAATTAAATCAATTTACTATCAAATTAATATGTAATATGTATAGGTCAAAGAGTTATTTAAGAATTATTATAATGAAAAATTTATTTTCACATATTTAACTCAAATATATATTTAGATTCTTCTGTAATCCATGGACCTTATTGGGTGTGCACTACAAATTACTGAAAGAAAAGAAAGCTTAGAAAGAACTCTTTGTCCATTACATATTATTAATTTACAATGTATGTTACAACAGTCAATGGAATCGTTCCTATACGTAGAAAAATTAGCATTATTTTTGTAAGTTTATTTTTAACGTATAAATGATACGTAAGATGAAATTATGCATAACAGAATATGCTACTAAATACTGGCTTTAAATTATTGTAGACTCGGTGTTAATTAAATTTAAGAGTCGTTTTACAGCTATTTTATTCGTCATAGCGTTTTTGTGTATGGGTAGTGTCACTGACTTTAAAGAGGTCGTGGAAATATTAAAGGGTAGTGAGTTAATACGAATTGAAGTAAAAATTACATAAGAAATAAAGCAAAGGCCAATAAATTGATGCCTGTATCACCTTACCCGATTATACGTATACTTCGTTCCTAGAATCTACGGATATCATGTGTTTTGTACAAAACAATTTCATTAAAAGGACATACACATTTGCCGACACATAATATATCATTTTACATTTCAAAAATGTGTTGCCATGATGGTAGGACACGTACCTACTGCATATTCACTCTCCGTTTACACATAGAGTATATAATAACTCATGTGGACAAAAGGAAAGCAAAACATAAACCTTGTACTACTTTCTTATTAGTACAAGTACTGAATGGCTAGTGGTACCAAAGTTGACTGGTAGGAGCGAGTATAGACAAGTCCTCAACCTGTGATGTTGTACTTAGAAAGGAAGCAAAGAAATTTTAGTACTTTAAATACAATACAAAAATTTAGTCAATTGACGCAACGTTTGCACTAAGTGATAGTTTAACAAAAAAAATGCAATTAAGCCCACATAAATGATAAAATAAATATTAACCAAAACTGTTGCGACATGAATATGAGAACGTGAAGGTGATATACGGCAGGTACGTGTCCTAAAACGGCTACAATTTTTTAAATGTAAAATTATGTATACTTGGAGTTAACGTCCTTTATTAAATTTATAATGTGGAATTTGATAAATGTAAAGGCCCTTTTTGTACGTTGCAAATGATGACCGTACAGCAGAAAACTCCTGAAAATGGTTTTAATAAATGTATATTTTGTTAAATGCGTGTTATTTTCGTGTAGCATTTATATTTTAATAGTAATTGACTACGATCTGAGTGGTCTGAATTCCAACAAACGTGCGTGTTATTTTATTCCCGCCGAAGATTAGCCTTAAACCTTCTTGACCTGAGTTTGCTGTGAAAGATTCATTGACTTCGGCAAGGAAAAATCTAGAAACCCCGAGAAAGCACCAAAACTCCACCAATAAGGCGATAACATTAGCTGATTCTAATTGGATGTCACAAACACGTGGCGAAATTGATATTGCTAGTCTTACGATAATAGGAAAATATGTAGATGGACAGTCTAAGATGAGCTTGTGTAGAGAAAGGATCAGAATTGAAGTTGTGGTAATAAACGGAAAAACTGTACTACGATTACTTCAAAAGTAGTACGCAAAGACAGTCATCAACAATCCACGCGAGTAAAGGTCTCATGTTAAGGCTCGTCGCAGAACGTGCTTCCGACAGCATGAAGAGATGATCTTGGGCCACTTCACAGCTTCCTACATCGCTGCAGACGGGGAAATAGTATGAATTTAGGTTCCTGGAACCTTTCCTCTACTATTGGCATCGTACTTGCAAAACAGACGCCAAAAAGTTGCGATTGAATACATCTGTCAGAATGGAAAACAATTACCTGCGGTGTCCCTCAAGGCTCAATTTGGGGACCTTAATTTTTCATTATTTACATTAACGATTTAGCTAATTATTTAGATCCTTTAAAATCAGTACTGTGCGCTGACGACACAAATTTGGTAATCAAGGACAGCGACTCGGAAACTTTATGCGAGAAAGCTGATACTGCGATGTGCCGTCTCAATCTTTCGTTCACTGCAAACAAATTTTCTCTTAACCTAGAGGAAACCAAAATCGTTAACTTCACAGCAAACACAAACAGTTTATCTCCTAACTTGGAAAACATTTCAGAGCACGCGCCTTTTCTTGGTCTACTAATTGACAATAATTTGAAATTGAATAACCATATTAAAAGACTATCAGGAAAACTCAGCAAAATTTGCTTTACATTACGAGTGTTAGCTCGGGAAGCCAACATAGCTACATCAAAAATTATGTTCCATGCATATTTTCATTGTCATGTGTTACGGTATTGCAAACTGGGGTCATTCGCATCACGCGATTCACATCTTTAAATTACAAAAGCGAGCCGTACGAATAGTATCTGTATCTGGTGCGGAGTGGAATACCACTTGCAAACTTTTGTTTCGCAAATCTTGAATTATAACCTTATTTTGCACGTATATTCTAGAAATTTTAAAATTTGTATGGGGCAAAATCAATCTATATGCTGTAAACGGTTCAAGCCATTCATACAACACAAGAAATCGCTCTCAGCTCCGTGTTGAAAAACATCGTCTAAGCCTTTTTGAAACAAGCATTCATTAGTCCGGTATAAATCTATCCAATACTCTCCCGGGAGAAATAAAAGCTTAAAGGTTCAAAAATTATTTATAAAGAGTTGTAAATCTCTGTTAATGAATAGAGCGTATTATTCACTGAAAGAGTTCGTAGATAGGAAGGACTAAAACAGTTTTCTGGTGTCCTATCAAATTCTCCTATTATTTTAGAACTATACTCTACTAGAATTCAACTGCTGACTTATTTTCTTTTTCATGTTCGACGGGAACCTACGCACGATCTTCTGCTGCCTCCTCCATCGACTGAAAATTGAAGATTGAATTTTATCTTTCCTTTTTTTGTCCTTCAATTCTTAATTGTAAAATTTTGTATATTTCTTGTAATATTATATTTGACGTATCCTATTTCCTCAACCGAGGACTAATGGATTTAATAATAATAAATATAAATCTACAAGGCTTGCAATTTTATCCTTGAAGTTTTAAACCATATTGGTAAACTAAAAACAAGTATTTTTTTAATGTGTCATGCTCCACACCAAGTAAAATGTATATTTAGAGTACAAAATTTAAAAGGACTATCAAAGAAAATGGTTATGTGGTTTGTTTTAAGCTGAAACCTTAGTGGTTCGTAAATAAGTAGTGACGTAATAAATGTTCGTGACTGAAAAACGCAATTTCAAATCATATTCGCAGACTTACTGGTTCTATAGGAGCGAGAATTTTCAATTAAAACGACGATGCCCCTGGTGTGAGAGGATGCGGAGTGCTAACCAACAGTCATCGCAGGTCTGCATTCCTGGCTACCGTCCGTCCGTGGTCATTACGGAGGCTGCGCTACGTGCGGCTGATGCAGTCTTGTAATCTGGAGCCGCCGAGACGCCCAGACACGTAGGCTGCGATGTCGCAGTTCCCACGCCACTGTCTTTCCGCAGGCACGATTTGAATTTTCGCGTAATCACAGAGCCTTCCTGGTTCCAAAGAAACTGAATTGTCAAGTTTCACATATCAATTTAATCAAAGACGTAAGCTCCAAGAATACTAAATTGGATTACAGGAGCACAATGAGTTAATGCATCTATTAAAGCATTGACTTTTGGCTTTCAAAATTCTCATAGTCACGTATTACATTTAAATATTTTTTTTAAAAAACACATATACCACGCGATAGACAATGCTTATAGAATTAAGATTTAGATTTATATATTGATTCAATTAGACATAATTTAAGAAAATAATTAATATACTTTTATACAAATCGAGAAAAACCAATAAAAGCACCAAATATGAAAGAGGTTAAAAAATAATAATAACTACAAAAGTTTCGTGAATCAGAGTAAAACTATGCTTTAAATGGCTTGTTTTACTCTGTACAGGATTTTCTTACTCGTCCCCCTAACAATTAAATTTAAGGTTTCAACGAAAGCTTTGAATGTGCTAGCTTGTAAAATCACCTACTACACAGCTTTAAACTTTCTGTATTACCTAGACCTACAACGGAAGGACAGATTCCTGGTCGCGCAGCTCCAAGTAGTGAAAATCCCATTACGCGTGTTTCTGCTCTCTTGTGTGCGTGTAGTGTTTTAATGGCTTTATACTATATATATTTTTTCATTTGAAGATTATTTGCAATTAATTATGTACCTCATTTTGTTTTTAAATTATTTGTTATTTGTAATATATGACGTATCTTATTCCCTCAATCGAGGACTAATGAAAACAATAATAAATCTAAAAACACAATTGGAGAAGAAAGACGTCACAAACACGCTCACGCAAAAGTAAGACAAACACAAACAAATATGTAACATACATACAACATACAAATTATTTATATGCCGACGACACAACTTTATCTGAGATTTTGATTCGACTAAGCACAGCCTCAAAGTCGATGTCGTGTAGTAGACATAATTAATCCGCTTATTTAATTATGGCGTTAATAATTTCTTAGCTTACAAATTTTAAAGAAATGTGCTTATGGCGTTAGTTTCATCAGAATATAAAACAGATTTCTGACGGACAATACAGCTATAGAAGTCATTTATGTATTATTTGTAAAACACGAAGTTTAAATTGACTCTTGAAACATTCCACATTCTAAGCAGTAATAAATAACCCGGAAAAAGCCTTAGATCTTTGATATATGATACCTAAAAGGAAGAATAACAAAAATCAACAGACTATTTAGTGAAGATACGAATCATTAAAATTATGTAGCTTTTGGCAAATCCAGACATTCGTGCTGAAATGATATGGATTGTTCGTGAGTTAGGAAAAATCGAGGGTCAGAGAACATGAAAAATTTGACATAATATAATCTTAACATTATGTATAAAATCAGATTCCGTATACGTAAAAGCTGAGAGACACAAAAATATCGACATAGACATACAAATGCGTAGAATTTTGGAAGGTTATATTATATAGGTAAAAGTGGATAATTTTACGTTTAAATGTACCTAATGAAGTTTAAAAATACGGTCAAAATGATGTAAATATATTAAATGAATTTAATTAAAATAGTTTTCTGACAATTTGGCTTTATTTGTATTTTGTTATAAATAAATATATGAATACCATCAACTGCAAATATCACCACGAAACTAATTAAAAATTAGTATCGTAACTACACACTTGCTAAAATACTTAAAAATAATATTTGTTGTTATAATATCTGAAAAATACAAAAATTTACACGAGGGAATATAAATTCATTTTAAGTTAAAGTTAGCAATTTTTATAAGTGGCACAATCATTTATATGTTGTGACAAGGAAGTGTTGCTATAAATAAGAGTAGATAAATGGTTTTTAATTGGAAAATGAATTCATCGATACCATATCATCAGGAATAAAAAAAAGGGTTATCCTATTTGTGAGGCCACTCAGTAGATAAAACAGGTAACAAGGAAAATTTACAGGTCGTATTACAGTGGCAGTTTAGAGACAAGGAAAACACATGTTAATTATCCATGGGAGATAAGCTTATAGAGCCACGTAGCCTACCGTACTATAGTTTGCTTTGAGCTTGTCAACTACGGCGCAAAGTGAAATGCAATACGTTAATTAATGAGGTCACTGTCTCCGACGTGTAAGAGACTGTCAGTAACAAGTCATTTATTATGTTTTACGTACAATGGAACACATTTAATTCGTATTAAATTTAAAATGACCACCATTTAAACCACAATCAATATCATTATTCAAAGTTTTAATTATATATAATGGCAAACAGCGTTATAGAGTAGATTTTAGATTTATTTATTACTTTAGTCTTTTACTGGTAAAAATATATCAGGTAAAGAAACAGAGGGATAGTTCACAAAATACGAGAATGAAGTATGCACAAATATTTATTACTTCTTCGAGAAAGAAAATCAACACACACGCTAGCACACAATAAGAGCAATACTATATACAATTATAAACACATAAATGAAAACATAATAAAATGAGAAATATATTATCTAGGCTATATGAATAAGGGAAAAAATAAAAAAATTAATTATGTTAATTAAAATGAACTAGAAGTAATTTTATAGTAACAAACTAGATCGGGGTAATCCAGTGATTGAATCTTCGCTGAAATAACGTAAAATAAAGTTGAAAGGTCTGCATCCCTGGAGCATACACCTCTCACAACATACAGAAGAAATCGGATTATGGGATACGTTGTTCAAAATCAGAGAGAGAGAGACAGAGTAAACCTCCAGGAGGTTTATTCTGCCAAAGCTAAGGCCAAATACTACAGGATGATTTGAAGCAAGAAAATAGTTTCATAATTAATTAAGCTGTTAGTAATAACATAACTAAACACATACCGAAAAAGACGGGTTGATAGATACGAACAGCACAGGAAAATTAGTTTAGTTTCCCATGTATGCAAAATATTAACGGAAATACTACCTAGGAGAATGAAAGGACAAATTGAATGCGAGTTAGACGAATATAAGCTTGGTTTTAGGAAGAATGTAGGGTCAAGAAAAGCAATATTGAGTTTGCGTCTAATTTCAGATGACAGGATAAGGAAAAACAGGCCTACGTTAAGGCATTTTAACTTTAGAAAATGCCTTTAATGATTTGAACTGGAAAACACCATCAAGGATTTTGAGGAAGACTGGAAACAATATCGAGAAAGAAACCTTATACATAAATTCTACAGAAGGCTGTCAATAGTAATAATTGGAGATCAAGTAACGAAAAAACAGAAATTAAGAAAGGAGTAAGCCAAGGCTGCACTCTCTCACACAAGAGGAATTTACTTACGGCTAATATAAGTGTGAATATTTGGAAATCATTGCTAAATATTTTCGTATTGAGTGCGGCGTTATATGGGTACGAAATGTGGACGGCAGGAGTTGCATGAAGTAAATTAATATCAGCCTTTGAAATGTGGTGCTATAGGAGAATACTGAAAATCTGATGGGTGGATAGAGAGAACAATATGGAGGGAGTTGACTAATAAAAGTGATAGATTAATTTAAGACATGAGGGTCTTGTAAAATTAGCATTAGAGGGAAGAGTGTGGGGTAAGATCAGAAGACGGAGGCAAAGAATGGAATACGCTAAGCGGATTAAGGAGGATGTGAGATGTGGTAGTTAGATGAAAATGAAAATTTTGGGCAAGATAGGATAGCATGGATGGTTGCATCGTAACTTAGGTTTAAAAATTATCACATGTATGCAGAGAAATACTTTGAAAAATTTTAATTTTGGTTACATTTTACTATTATTATTAGAACGTACTGAATAAATGCAATCGGGAAATCATTACTCAAGAAAGATCACCCTGATAGTCCCTCTTGACATTAATAAAACCCTCAACACAATGAGCCGGAATGACTCTCTGCATGCGCTTTGACACACGTTCCGACTACAACCGTATCTAATGACTATAATGGAGGGTTATATGCGACACTAGACTAAACTTGTAGAACGTGCGGGGCATATGACAGCCTTCTGAAGTTAGATATGCCAGACGATACAAAATTGTAACATATGCCGACGACGTCGCTACGCTATAGTTACACGGAAAATGAAAGATGAAGGTCAAACAGGTCATGAGAAGGGCCATGGATGAGCATTCATTCACATAAATCGTCATGCTCGCGAGGAAACACACAGAGGTAGTAGTGCCAGTCGGAATCAGACAACTGAAAATCGAAAGTACCTGGGAGTAACAATAGACAAGTTGAATTTATGGAGTCACATATTGAGAGTAGTTGACTAGGTAAGTAAAGTGACAATGGCACTGATGACCAACCCGAGGGCGCCTATGCCGACGAAGCGGCGTCTACTGATGGCAACGATGCAATCGCTCCTGTTATACTGAGGAATGAGAGTAGCACAAATACAGAGACGATGAGCATTTCGGCTTATGAGCGCATATCGGACAGTCTCCCAGGTTACTGGTGATTGCTATTGCTGCTCCCATTGAATTACTGGCTCTTTAGCGAGAGGAAGGCTGGAGAAACAAGGAAGAAATGGACAAAGAAGCAGAAAAGAGGCAGCCCGAAACCAATGATCCATGGCACAGGAGGTGAACAGAAGCAATGAACGGAGCTTGGACCAGACGGTTCATACCGCAAATAGCTAAGTTGGTGAAACGACTTCATGTAGAAGTGACGTACTATCTCACTAAATTTCTCTTAGGACATGGGTACTTCTAAGAATACTTGAAGAGGATTATTAATGTCCAGCGTGTATCTACAGTGGAGAACATGATGATGCACATCACACTTTTTTCTTGTGTGAAGGACGGGCCATGGAGAAACTGGACCTGGATTTGGACTTGGACACTATCACACCAGACAATGCTGTGCCCAACACGATTCAATACCGAGAAAGAGTATCAACATACGTCGAACGAATATTCAGAAAGAAGAAAACACTTATGGACGACACTGCAGATGACGGAAATAAGTAAAATTAGCCCCGTCCAAAATGAACAGACGGGACGGAAAATATAAAACAAGAACGAGAAGAATAAGTAAAGAAATTAATCAATTCCGAAGTAATACTAACGTAGTTCCGGGATGAAATTATGCTATAGAGAAAAGGGCTCGCAGTTTAAGTGCGTGCGAACCCCAAACTCCCGTGTGATTGCCGACCCTTCCCGTTGACTGTAGTGATACATTATTTTCATCCTCGATAAAGGAAAAAACGTATTATAGCAAAACCGAATTTCAGACAGGCGGGTAAATGTCTGTTATAGAAACTAATACACTGCCACAGATTCACAGTTCTCATTATATCACTACTAATTATATGATAGATGAAATCATCCTCACTCTCGTCTCAGTAGTGCTGAGTTCGGCACTGATGCAGTGGGAAGTAGAAAATGTCAATAAATATGTAACAGTAGTATTATGTGGACGACGTTTTCCTGATGTGTTTTTTTCGAGAGTTTCAAAATTGAATAAAATTCGCATTAAATAGGAGAAGGAAAAGGCAATAGAAGGCTAAATCCCGGAGCGGTAAGTCAGAGGAAGATTTGGTCTGTTTTGGAAGTCGTATGCTCTATGTTCCGGACGACAGGACAGGTGATATGGTACAAAAAAATCTAATGTATGATTTTAATGTGAATTTATGTAAATGATAATTGATTGAAGTTTTGGTCATAAATAATAAGAAAGTTTTTGAAGAATTTATTGAGTAAGATTCGCTGTCAACAGGGTTCCACGCAATATAATTATATATTTTTAACATTGCCTGAAAGAGATGATTTCGTTATTTACACGTCACGCTCGACAGTTTAAGCCACACACCGATGTTTATTAAAGAAGGCCATTTTTGATATTTGATAATAGACAGAAATACTGACTTCTCTGATAATTGCCGGGACATTTTAAATAACCACAAACAAATTATTAGTAGTTTTTTAGAAATAATATTACTGAAATGTATCTAATAGATAATTGTAATATTTCAAGTTTTTTATATAAAAACCGCAGTTAACAAGTTGTGCGACATTTCGTTTTCAATCATTCATTTTAGTCTTCTGAAAGAAAAACGATTTTAAGAGAATAACTACAAATTGCAATGACATTATGCATGTAAGTGAAAATAAGAATAATATTTCTATTTGGTATTAATTGTGTTTGTTTTCTGAAAACTTTACTTCAGTGTATCAACAAATATTATTCCTCTTAATTTTTTGGTTTTACATATTCTATAGGGATACTGAATTCTTCAGGCTTGACATTTAACTATAATTTTACAAATGTCTTAGTTTACATTTATCAATATCCTTTTCCCCACAACTTAATGTAATAACGACAGAGCATTTGTCGTATAATAAACAAAGGTGAGTAATTTCGGTATATATGTATATATATAATGTAACATGCAAGTTACAACCTGGGCTAAGCGGTGGCACAATCTCCACACACAAACGAACAGGCAGCATTGTGGCATCGTTGCTGACGTACGTGTACGCTGGAAAAAGACTGATCAGGACATGTTCACTTGATTTCTGGTTGAAAATCAAAAAGACTGTGAGAGGTAACCTCGCCAGCTGAGGGAAAAGGTGTACACGTGATTGGCTGAAGAGGTCATGTGACATTGTATTTGCAATGTGGTGAATAACTAAAAAGTTGCGGTTTGTCAGTCGGCGGCGAGTTGAGTTAGGAGGAGGACGTGATTTTGGTAGATCGACCAGTGTAGCGACCACGTTGTTTATAAACGACTAACGAACAAGCCACAAAACTAACGTGGTGTTAGAACGAATTAAAAAACGAGAATCGTATACAAAGTTATATTTTAGTCAACTAATTTGCCTGCTAATTAAGTGTCCAACGAGTGACCGGAACTGTTGAATGGAAAATGACTACGCCCTGTACTAGATGTTTTTTGTCATGGGTCTAAATAATTAAATAGTTTTTAGCTGTTTTAAAGTTTGATATTTCTTCATAAAAATACCTGGCGCCCTATCCTTTTCCTACTTCGAGGAAACGAAATATTATCGTCGTAGAGCTGAACAACCGTGGTGGACCGAGGTTCTCTCTACTATATATATATGTAATTAACAAATTTTTATAAGTCTATAAAGATAAACAATTAAAAGCTTCCTGAATTAGTTAAGCACACCGATTACAATGAGCGGTTTTCTCGGACCACGTGATTGTTTTCGGCAAAGAGGATCCTTCCACTACAAAACGCCCCCGCCTCCCCCACAATACGTATTCCCTGGTTTTTCCTCCGCCCACCGCAGTTGACTGGTTGACAACAAAGAGCAGGGAACAGCGTTAAAATCCTCAGCTTTGAAGATTTCAAAGGATTCTACACCAATGGACATGAGCATTATCTACGCGGAAGTTTGCCGTTAAAATTTATTCCCCGCAGAGCTTCAGGAAACTTCTGCACATGACAAAGGCGGTTTCACAAAGAGATAACATTCACATGATTGTCTTAAATAACAACACACATGGCAGATACAATCTGGAAACGCTTTAGGGAATGTTTCAATCTATAGGGAAAAAATTAAAATAGAATGATTTTTACTAAACAATTTTGCAGAGCTGAAGAAAAGTATTCTTTGACTCGCAACAATTCAAAAGAGACGTCTACTGGAATTACATTCGCAATGTACGTCTAATTTAATCTGCATCACTATCTATTACGCCCCCTCAGGTTTGTATTATGGACGGGTGGTTTAAAGTAATAGTAATTCAAAAAAAACATATCACTGTTCAAAAAAGCGATAAATGATAGTTTCATAAAGAAATTTATCACATTCATATTTGTCAGTATTTATCAAATATACGGTACAGTCTGTACAAGCAAAATCCTGTGTTTATAACGCGAAAAAAATTACTTATTTAGCCTTTTCTTATATTTCGAGAAAAAAAATGTTTATGACGTTTCGATCTTACGAATCACTTATACTTTTGTTTCTGAAAAGGTTCGTATGGAGTGTGGCGATATTTGGGTGTAAAACGTGACGGTTCATATGGTTTCATATGGCTCTTCTGACTTCGGATATCACAAAAAAAATGGTCGGTAAAGAATCAAAATCTTGAAAATTTACTTTGAAGCATGAATTTAAAGGCCGAGGAAACATGTAGAATGCATGTGTGAATATGTTGAATCGTAGTGCTGTGTAGAGGACAGTTCAGGCCGTGATGTATACTAATTCGGTTTGTTTTATGCACATTATAAATTTTTTCTGACTCACCCTCATGAATTCATAATTTACAGTCGAAGGTTTATGATTGTCAAACATGAATATTGGCAGGGGAGTGATTCAGTGGTCCTATCCGAGATGCACATGAGAAATAAGTAAGATTATTAGGAATAAATAAACTACTGCTAACAATTTATCACATAAAAGATGATAAACGGCAAGACAGAAAAGTTGATGTTTAGAATGGAACGGAAAAGTGCCAAACTTAATTAAATACAATAAAACAATAGTTTGAATCAATAGTTACAGTAAATACAATTTGAAGAGCATTGAAATGGAGCATTTTGTTGGTAGAATAAATATAGGGAATTCATAATTTTTATATTGTCTCTGCGTCAATTGGTTTTGAAAATATTCAAATTATGGAATTGATCTATTTTATGTTTTATTCTACGGCATAATATTTTCAGTAATGTTGTTAAATCTGAGCTGTTATACAGTTCCGTTATTCAAACAAGTTCAAGACACAATTTTTTTTATATATAAGAAGGATCAGTTTTTGAGCACTTTTCAAAGGTGCTAAAAATGGAATGAAAAATTGAGGTGGTCAGAGGGTTGTTTGGGAGTCGGTTTTCTTCTTGGGGAAACGTGGCAACGGTGCCGTGCGGCGCCCCGCCGCGAGTCTTTTGTTTCGAGACGCGGGGGCCCGCGGCCATTACAACTGTTGCGGCGGTAATATATCGAGCCGGGCCGCGGTTTCCTTGTTTCGACAGCTTTCAACAGAGCGCCTGCCCAAGGGGTGGCCATGTCCTCTCACGCAACTATCAGTACCTACAACCTACTCGTCTTCCACCTACCAAGACCTGCTGTAATTAGGTAACCCGTAAACGTCTCCAAGATATGTGCGTTGCCAAGTGACGCTAATGCAATCGTACTTTGACAACTGAGCATACGTTATTGAAAGGAAAGACGGATTACAGACCATCTCCTAAAATCTTAACAGCCTGTCAAATACACAATTTTAGATTATTGTAATCTAATCTACTAGAAATGTCTGGACTCCTGATGTATGACTTACTTATTAGGGCTGTTGAAAATGTCAGAGATTATACTATTATTGAAAGCACATTAGTTATTTTCTGAGTGTATTACATTTGTTTTAACCCTGTACGTAAATATGGCGGAAGAAAGTGTCGCCCCTTGATGCAGTAAATTAATGTAAGGATAATTACTCTGATACCTATTACCGTGAATCTGTAGTTGTATATTATACAATTTTGAATCGGAATTTCTTACTTTCAGAGATTATATTCCAATTCTAAAAATGTGACGTTCAATGTATCTTATTTAAAGTCTGTTTTCATAATAGAATATAAAATTTAGCTTATGACCAATAACAGAGTGTAGTATGACTGCAAAGAAAAAAATATCTGTGCCCATGTACGACAAAGAAAGGATACCATCTCTGGTGAGTGGGCGTGTCGTCTCTGGAGCTCAGGTGGCAGATATTGTAACGAAGTTTACCTGATTTTAAACGAAAAGTATGTGTAGGCAGATAAGTCTTAAACACCAGAGATTGATGGCAATAATTTGGTAGGGAAGCCTATAACAGTGAATATTAAACAAAAATAATTTTCACTAAGGGTAAAAACGTTTGATTTATACACTGGGGCGATTTCATTGGTTCATTCTAACTTTTTCAATATGTATTGTTAAACTTTATTCATTTGTAGATTTACTAAATTATTTGACAGAAGATCCAGAGTTTGAATCCCTGGTCCGTTAGAAATTTTCCATTCTTGTCTTTCATTACAAGCCATGGTTTTGAACCATAAGAGAAATCGTAGAAATTAAGATTACGTGACTCTTCGTGACACATTATGACGTCATCAAAGTTTTGTTTCTCTTGAGGTCGAACCGAACATATTTAAAGTAATTTCAATTTGGGATAGGATTGATACAAGACACACATTCAGAAAGTTTAAAACAACAACAACGTTTCGGTATTTTCCTTGACTAAAAGAATTACGCATGGAAATTACTGTCTGCTTAAAAGAGACAAACTTGAAATTGTAACCTTTGAGTCAGTCCAAATACGTTTTCTTTATAGCTATTTCACTAATTATAATACATAAATTTAAGTCAAGTCATGACCTGAGCAAGGTAAAAACAGGTACCGAAACGTTGTCGTATAAACTGATTAATTTCAAAGGACTGTTACTACAAATAAACATTGTTTCCTTTACAAGTTTCGTTATATATTGGAATTTTGGCATTCCATAAGTTTTATCCTTTTTTTCAACATAATTTATGTTTCAATTTATTATAATTCTTCTGTTCGTGAAAAATAGTTCTCATCCTTAAATCATAAAATACGGTTCATATTGAATATTAATATCTTTTAATAAAAATAAAAGAGATATAGGTATAAAATGAAACTGAACAAACCTTAGAATAAAAACTTAGTGTCCCGTTTAGAAATTTTTATCTTCTCATTTCAATTCCCCAGGAGGTTCGTCCAGGAAGTTCAGTTTGGTTTCGCAGGATATCCCCGTTTGAATTTTGTTTCCCTTTCCTTAGAGATTGGTAGTTTCTGATGGACTCAATGTGTTCAGATAAATTACCGTTCCTGTTTATATATATATAATATATATAGAATTTATGGTCAGTGTCAGTTTGCTGTATTACCTTTTATTTATAGGAATGTTTCACTTTATTTTAAAGATTATTTATTCTTGATTAGTTTCTAGCGATAAAATGTCGGGAACTAGCACATGACGGACAATGAGAAGCAAAAGTATCAGTGTAAGGATGGTCAAAGAAGGGCCAAAATGCGTGGAAGGCAGGTCTTCAGAAAATTGCATTTGTCAATTACGTTGACAGGCTACATAAGTGTATCAACGTGGTCGTCGCAACTCCTCTTCAATAAAATAAGAAAGTATCTGAAATGGAATACGCGGGAGATGGCCAAGGATTAACTAAAGCCCAAGAACTATGTTTTAAAGATCTCACCTGGTAACCTAAATAAGATGCTGGACAAAACCTAGAAACCTGAATCAGGTGACGCGCATCAGGTAGTTCTGTTTATTGGTATTCATCCCGCGCCTTCAGCATGAAGAGGGAAGAATTTTCTGTGGGGACGGAGCATTCCCTTCTCCACGCCCCGATAAGGCAGCTCATCGATTGTTCCGATAATAATAGCGATCTGCTATTACTGTATTCTCAAGATCTTCGAACTCGGTGCATACACCTCATAAGACGCTTAGAGGTATCTCGGCTTAGATAAAATGAAGATCGATAAGAAAACCCCCCTCGTCTCTCCAGGATATTCTCATGCTGAGAACATCTACCCCAAGCTTAACATTCCCGATGAATTGTAAAGCACATACAGTGAAAATGTATGTGTGTGTGTGAGTAAGAGAGAGAGAGAGAGAGAGAGAGAGAGAGAGAGAGAGAGAGAGAGAGAGAGAGAGAGAGAGAGAATTAAGGAAATGGGAACTATGACGCAGAAAAAAAAATTGTAAAGCACATACAGTGAAAATGTGTGTGTGTGTGAGTGAGAGAGAGAATAATTAAGGAAATGGGAGCTATGATGCAGAAAAAAAATTATTACCTCACCTTCGTTACGCTACCGGTCATGAGCTGTGTGACACCAGGAGCAATACGTAATTATTACTGAAAAGACTTACGGTATGACATTTATTATGTAAATAAATAATTATAAATAAATGGCTAGAACGTTCATGGTAGTATATGTCAATGGAAAAATAGATACTGTACATAATTATTAAAATTGTTTTACCTAAAGAAGTTGCAGAACGGGATGAAACGTCGACGTGAAATAAATCTTTATTTTTCTGTAAAAAAAAGAATAGGTAGTTTTCGGTCTCAAAGCTATTTATTGATACACGTATTTATTGTTGTTTAAGAAACCTTTAGTTTGATTTCTGTCTGGCAATTACATATGAACATTCTGTAATATTATCATTATTCCCGCGGATAACTTTGAGATTTTAACTCATTTGCTTTGATAAAAGTAGACATTTTAAAACACTATTAGTATGTAAGCATACATTTGATTTAAATTTTTGTTATTAATACACGCGAGCTACGTTGTAAGTGAAGGAAGAATAATTACTACTTACTTGCGGTCCAAGTGAGGCCTTCATCAGCTTATTACCATCGAAAATCAAGGTTCATTTACAATGTTTTTGGCAAATAATACAATGCATTTTATGGTAAACTTTCCGCTGCGATGAGCTAATTATGCGGAATGTAAAAAAAGTATTCTGTACTGATTTATTTTCTCCACGTTGCTATATTTTGGAGAGGTATTTAGTTTCCAAGAGTTGCGATGGAAACAGTTGTCTACAATCGCGATTCTCACTATGAGCTATTTTCCGGTAACGTCTCGCGAGGTACTAGGAATTAATGGAAACAATTGTAATGAAAGAAGGCCCGGAAAGAGTGGTTTGGAAAGGCTGTGCATCAATTAGTCCTTTTGAGAGGTCCGAGGCCGCCTTGGGGGCGGGGGTGCGGGGGCGGGGGCGCGGGCGCGAGGCAGCGGGGCGCCACAACCGTGTTTTAGCACCGCGGGAGCAAATCTGTAATGAGCGCCTCGTACAAAGCGGATACTTTGTGAATTACGTATGCCAGCCGACTCTCTCTCTATTATTATTTTATTCCGGTCAAAAGCATTTGAGCTGCGCCGTACCGGCTCCGCCGCTTCTGGGGGATTTTAAACGTTTTATGTGCCACGCAACGCGAAGAGTGGGGGAGCGTTTTTAAAAAAGCTCGCCACTTTCCACAGACTTTTTAAACTCAGATTGTGCGCCTCACACAAATGTTTACCTTTTTTTAACTCAACCATTTTGGATTTATATACGCGGAAGTAATTATCAAGAAAGGTAAAGGGAATGATAACACAGCTGAAGCAATCCGTGTACAAGATTTTTGTAAAACACAACAAAGAACCTAGACCTCATTAAAACGTTTTTTCCCCCGAGTCTGTGAAGCGTGTAAATCTTCAAAAATATTCGACGTTTTTTACTGTTTCCCGGGGAAGTTTCAAAATTCTTTGTTGCTAATTATCAAAAATAGCTATTTAAAGTTCTTACGGCACGTTGAGGGCATTAAAACATTTGCTTTAATCAGATTAAAACGAGTCAGGTAAAGTAAAACGAAATTCGTTGCTGAAGAATAAATTCAGTTGCACACTGGCTCTTTTCATCTTTTTCCATTATGTATAAACTCATGATCTCAAACTACAAAAAAGAGAAAAATAATTACTAAGAATAGACTGCCTCATTTCAATACATGTTATAGTAACTGAGAATTTCTTAAAAATGAAGCCTCCATTCCTTCCTCATTCCTCGCAGGAAACGTGATTAAGTAAGTATGTGGCTCCAAATAATGAATTCAATTTCAAGAAACACTTATGAAAAAACAAAGTTAATTTTCTAACTTGTTAAACGACGCACTAAGAAAACAATGATTACTACGAAGTTAATAAATTTGCATGTATTGACAAAATTTGAAGAATTAACGAGTGAAGGGGTCATTTTAATAATAAAATGTTAATGTTTATCAAAATATAAATTATCTTGCAAAATTGTTTATACGCATCTTTTTAAGTAATATACTTTTCTCTTTCTATTCAGATGAATATGGCAATATTTGCAGAAATTTTCATTATTAAAATAATACTTTGAAAATATTATTTAAATTGATACTTGTAACAAAGACTTTCAACAAAATTCAGTTTCTGAATTATTTTCCGTCTTTTTCAAAATGTCCGAATATTTATTTATTCTGATGCGAAGAAGAGCTGAAAGTGGTTCCTTCTTTGGGTAAAACGTTTAGAACAGATGTGACAGAAAAGGAGGTGTGTAAGTAGAATAGTTGTGGGTAAAAATATTATTAAATAAGTAATGAAGCCAGAAACTAACAAATTATAACTTTATCAATGTTGACACTCATCAGGTTAATGAATAAATACATCAAATTGAAGAATATACAAACAAAAATCAATCGTATTCAATAAGAAAACGCGATAATTAACAATAGTTAACTAGTAGGCACTAAAGACTTTCCCAAATTCACGACTTTTTAAAAATATTTTAATAGAAGTGTAATTAGTACTTATAAAGAGTAGGATAGCACAGGCAAGGAAGGCTTTTGCAAAAGTGAGGAATTTGCTTACGGCTAATAATTAGGAAATCAATATTAAATACGTTCGTATGGAGTGTAGCGTTATATGGATGGGAAAAGTGGACGATAGAAATTGCAGAAAGGAAAAGTGTAGAAGCTTTAGAAATGTGGTGCTATAGGAGAATACTGAAAATCAGATGAGTGTATAGGTTAACTAACTAGGAAGTTATAAACAGAATAGGGAAAGAGGAAACAATTTGGAGGACGTTGACCAACAGAGGGAATAGATTAATAGGCCACGTTTTGAGACGTGAAGGTTTTGTCTAATTAGCTTTAGAGGGTAAGAACGGAACAGGGTGAGAGAGAATGGAATATTCTAAGCAGATTAGAGAGAATGTAGGATGTGGTAGCTAAGCGGAAATTAAAAGGCTCAAGCAAGATAGGTTAGCATGGAAGGTTGCATCAGATCAGTCTTAGGAATGAATACCACAACAACAAAAAGGCTTTCCGGCACTGTTGCTTGAAACGGACCCACCAAACAACTTTGAAGAACGCTCTCTAGAGAAAAATTTCTAAAATAAACTAAGCAATTACATTAAATATTATAAGTACTAAGAAATTAATGGTGAGTGGAAATTTATTTGACGCTTTTATTGCACATTTGACATGTTATTCTAATTTATAGTGCTTTACTCAAAGGTAGTAATCACTGACTGAGAAACATAAGTGTTTTAAGTTCTTATGCTAATATTTATATAATTATGGATTTTGATTCTACGAGTACTTGAAGGAGAATATAATCTAGTGGAAACGAAATACGACGAATCATGTAAGTGATGTTTCAAGGGAACAGTATCCTGTTCCGGCATCCCACATTATCTTAAGCTGAACTTCATATATTCTGTAAGATCTCACGCTTCTTGACTTGTAATACGTAACTGTTTTTTTTTTGACAAAATTCTAGTATTCATAATTTTCTTGTCGGGGATTCCTCTGACTATGATATAAGACATGGGGAAGAAAGCTTAAGCCAACGTCTAAAGCAGTTAGAATGTAAAGTTTTCTTTAAATGTGACTAAGATTAAAATCATTGACCGATCGCTTCTACACGTTCCTTTCCGTCTATAGCAAACTATAGGCTGTTTGGAATATCACATTTCCCACCCCTTTTTCACTAATTCACGACCAGCCTGTGAGGATGAGCGATATTTACGAGGAGAAGAGAGGAGAGGAGAGGAGAGGAGAAGAGAGGCTGGGCATATACTGGGCGCCCTCTCCTCAGGCGCATTCACAGTTGCAATTGTCCCTGTCAATTAAGCCGCTCATTATGGGCGTTAATTGCTGCCGCTTGTTTATTGTTTACTCCTCGCCAATTAGAATGACACTGATACCCACTTAGCAGTTCACACTTAACCTGTGTAATCAAGGCGGGCCGCGCGTTGACACGAAAATTGAAGCGTTGCCGAAGCTGTAATTGGCGCCCGCCGCCCACAAGAACTACCCTTCGCCGCCTTAGCCCTGATTTAGTGCTGCTCCCTTGTGAGCGAATCGTCCGTTTCTGCACAACACTCACGATCACAAATGTAAATAATGAGTGAAATAAAACATTGTGAGATTTTATGCCGCTCAGTTTCATCCTCAATCTTCTCCTTTCGAGCAAAGTCATTTATTTTGTATATAAAAATAGTTACACAGTAATGTTTAAATTAAATATTTTACAACTAAGAGGGTAGCAAAGCCATGCAATAAATGTGTTTAAAATGACAAACTTATAAAATAATATAATCAAAATTATGTTTCACTGTACTGAAAATACTCTATGGACAATAATTAAATTTTACCATCGAGCCTATCCAATATCTACACTACAAAAGTATTATAACGCTATGACTATGACTGTAAACTCTTAATGGTTGTCATAAATTGACACAACATGACTCCAACCAAAACAAATCTGCAGCTACTTCCTGCCATTTAGCTTCGGCACGCCTGAGTGGGGAAAATTAAGATTCTTGCACTGCGCGGTTTAACTAGGAAATATTTTGCCACTCTGCTGTGCACTAAATATGTCTATAGTGCTATAATATAAACATTAAAGGACAACTAAGTCAAAATAAAACATCAATAAGCCAATTAAAAGTTCTTCGTACCAGTCAGTAAAACAATGTTTCTTCCTTGCATCTAGTCGCGTATTTGTGAAATTTCTCATTAGTTTGAAAGTGAATCATGTTTCGGTTTAAGAGCTTAAAAATTTTGTGAAAAAAACACTGGGTAAAGTTATTATTTGTAAACGTTAAAAATGGTTTACTAGTAGAACTATAATCCGTATTAGATGATATTCTAATGGCACGCTTTTATAGCTTGCAAATTTCAATGCTCCTGCATTAATTGCTTCTACTTGCATTGCCATAACACATTCTGGATGAAAATACACAAAGAAAAGCATTTTCACTTTGTTGATGTCAACATGTTAACATTATATTGATGTTCTGAGATAATAACAAGAGTTTCTCAGCAAGATTTGCACGGTGAATCCATTTACTTGTTGTGAAGGCACATTTTCATTAGATGAAATCTTCTTCTGAGAACTACTGAGAATTACTAGCATCAGCTGAAAATTGGACTATCTTAATCTTATCTAGACTTAATGATAACTTGTTTAACTTCAAAAACACATTTATTTTGTCGGCAGTTTTGTGCTCGTTCATAAGAATATTATCAGCAACTTTATTTTCAGTTACTATATTTTCGCGTAAAGAATTGATTTAAGTGAATGTTCGAATCTCAAGGAAGATCATTAATATGATGGATGAAAAATTAAAGACTCAAGAACTGTGATTGAGGAACACAGCAAATAAATAATTTCCAATAATAAAAATAAATTTTATCATTGCCATAATGGTCTAACTTTCTAAGTAAGTTTTTTTTAATGGAAGCAACGTTGGTAACTGTGTATTGGTACTTTGAGATGGACAGTCCTTAAAATGTTTCACAGTGTGTAATAAAGATGTTGCAGCAAAATTTCGGTTTCTTTTTGAGCAAACTTTGTATATAAGATATTAGCAATATACATAGATCATCAAATATTACAGCTATCATCAGCCCTTCATCCAATAAATTGTCAATACTTTAAATATATTTGAATATATTTGAAGATTTTCATTCAAGAAATGAATTAAGTGATTTTATGTGAATTATGATTATAGCAGCAGGTTTAGACACTAAATTGCCATTTGCCGCGTTTCTTTCTGAAAGTTGGTTGGTTAGTTTCAGACGCTGAATCAAAACTACTGGAAGGGCTGTTAATTGGGTAAAGGATCTCTTCGTCCAAGGAAGGCAAGCATGAGTCGGTCAAAGATGAAGGTAATGTGGGTTGTGTTTTTTGACAGGAAATGTATTGTCAATTATGATATTGTGCAACGTTGTTAGATGGTGAACGAGGAACTCTAAAAGGGAATTATAGCGCGTTTCAGAGAAAACCAGTCTTGGATATTGCATCATGACAATATTCCGGGTCATGCGTCTTTCTTTGCCCGCAGCTAACTAACAAAAAACATGGTCCATGAGTAGTGTCCCACCCCCTTATTCTCTGAATGTAGTCTCAGCAGACTTTATTATGTTTCTTGAACTTAAAATCAAGTTTCCAAACCACAGACAACAATGCGGCAAGAGATTTGGGCGCATTCCCAGAAGATTGAAGCAATTCTGGGAACTACTTACAAGTGAACGGTCTTTAAAGTGTTACACAGAGAGTTATTAAAATATTGCGGCAAAATTTCGGTTTCTTTACGAACACACCTCATTCATATGAAATGAATAATATTGCTGTAAAATTTTTGTGAAGACCTAAAGTTACGACAGGTTACATCTCAATACTCACTTTAATAGTTTGAGAAAATTTCGGGAAATCAAAATTTAGGTGTATATGATAAACCTACGGTTGTTTTAATTACAATTTTTTTTGTTACTCGGCTAAGCGATTAATAGCAAATAAATATTTTAATGGCGGTTGTCTAAATTGGGAATGTAATTAATTTAGTTGGATAACATAGTAATTAATCTAATTGCGCTATTAATCAATTACAGATGGAAGCGATTCAGTGTATTAGTGTATTTTATGCCGTTTTTTTAACATAAAATAACTGTTTTGTAATAAAGCATAAACTTATCGTTCACATAAAATGACATAACACGTATAGTTCAGAAGAATAATTGAGAGCTCCTGTGTTGTTGTGGTATTCAGACCTAAGACTCGTCACTGCAACCCTCCATGCTAACCTATCCAGCTCAAGCCATTCCATTTCCTCAACCCACATCCTCCCTAATCTGCTTAGCGTATTCCACCCTTTTCCCCTCTCTTCTGTTCTTACCCCACACACTTCAGTCTAATGATAATTTTACAATACCCTCATGTCTCAAAGCGTGGCCTATTAATCTATCCCTTCTCTTATTCAAAGTTCTCCAAGGTGTTCTCTCTTCCCCTATTCTGCCTAGAACATCCTGCCTAACTATCACATCCACCCATCTGATTTTCAGCATTCTATTTTTTTCCGTTCCGTCCACGTTACGGACCCACATAACACCACACTCCATACGAACATTTTTAGCAATAATTTCCTAATAATCATATTGAAATGAGCCTTATGTAAATTCCTCTCTTTTCTTTGCCTGTGCTATCCTACTTTATGCCTACTATACATCTACCATCCCTAGTTATTATGCTACCCAAAAAGAAGTATTCATTAACTTACTTCAAAATATCCCTTCCCAATCTAACACCCTTTATCATTCCACTATAATAAAGGTACACTGTTTACTGCATTCCAAACCACCAAACTGCATGTTTACTGAATTCAATTCATGGCAACACTATTATCAATAGCGTTTTGGATAACTATAATTATCCCTTAGGCATGAATTTTCTTACGCTTTGCGAATCCGTCCGTCTTTTATATTAAACTCTGTTCATAAAAATACTTCTACGGATACAACACTAGTGATATGTAAGATTCACTTCTTCCCGGTAATATACTTTCTTCCCTATTATAACAGTTGATAACTTTAAATCAACATGACTATTAAACATATTGATGAAGGAGAAACTTCCACGAAAGCTAGGATCCTTTCACTTGAGAAAATCGTATTTACAGTGTCCTTAGATGTAAAAATTTCTATAGTAGTACTTTACTAATTATTTAATTATTAAGTGTTTCCTTTCAATGCTCACCAAATTTCCGATACATTTTCGTATTGCTATCAACACAGAATATTAGTGTCCTTGTTCCTAATTAGATCCCGTGTTTTCGGAAATATTTCTTTAGCAATTCTATGTAAAAGTAATAATGAACTAACAAAAAAGTGCCAACCACGAAAGACAATGCATGGATTTGTAACTTAAAATTAATATTTTCTTGAGTTAAAAATAATACTTTTACTATTTAGGTTATGTAAATTCCGCTCATGGTCCACCATTTATAGTTTTCATGAGCACCAACCCAATTCTGATAATTAAAGAAGGAATAATTACTAATATTCTTGGGAAAATATACGTAAAATTAATAATCTAACCGTAGTGTGTTTCGTGAAGAAGCACATTCCGAGAAACTATCTTTAAATCAGTTTTAATAATGCTTCAAACTTACTTATTAATGTTGATTAATGTGTTGTACTATAAGAACAAATTTAAGAGATATGACTAGAAAACATGATTAGTATTATAAAAAATAAATAATTTGCGATTTGTTTAATAAACTTCTAATATTGACGTATTTAGACACATTTTAAGAAGTCCAGTCAATTTTATAGCTGCAAAATAGTATTCTGTCTTTAAAATTTTCGATTAATAAAAAGACGCCAAAAAGTCAGCATATAAATATATCACTATTTATTCACAAAAGTCGTAACCATAGCTGTAGATGGTCCATGCGCGACCCTAAATTCTTCAGATGTAAATTCAATACTCTTTTTGTCTGAGACAGTCAAGGAGCAAATTTAATGTATTGCTAAATTTTACGCATGAGAAAGTCTCAAAATCGAGACGAAACGTCGCCTTTGTGAATAAATAGTGTTATATTTATATCCTGACATTTTGGACGTCTTTTTATTTATTGTAAGTTTTATAGTTAGCAAGATTATTATTAATTATAATTACTAACAATTTTCTGTATGTCTACTTTAGTTAGTATTACTTTCCAGTTAATGAGTGCCGTAAAATGACGTGTACGAGACAAACTTTCTACCTACTAATTTTTTCTTCAATGTTGTTGGGGAAAGAGTGAGAGAAAATCAAAGGATATAATTTAAATTTGAAAGAATAGCTACCGATATATTTATAGTTCATATTAACCATCTGCAATAAATAACATAATTTTATTTATGATCTTTAATGCACTGAATAACGGGAGACAGAATTCGTTGGGAGTGCCAATGGAGTAAAATAATTCACTCTACAAGCTACATTATGCAGCAAGACAAATTGGTAATACTTCCAGAAAAGTAGTTTGTAGAAGACGTTGCACGCTTCTTAAGAAGCTAATAGCTTTGTGTAACAAGCCCACTTTGAGGTGACTGGCTCCGCCGTTTCTGACTTTTGAATAACGATTATTTTTCGGAATGAGTTAATTCAGTTGGCTTTGTTCTTTAGCGATCCTTTCGTTATTTATACTTTATTGGCAATTACGCAATCCCATCTAGAGGCAGGTGCCAGAGGTGTAAAGGAATCCATAAAAGGATCCCAGGACTTCTGATGAGATGGTCGGTCGTCTCTGGTCTGATTATGGAATACGTGTTATTTATGGGGCGTACATAATCAGGAGAACAAGGTCCAAAAATTAAACTTTAATTAAAATCATATTCTTTAATTAAAGAACGGCAATAGCGAAATTTAATACCATTGCTGTAAATAAGTTATTGCGAATAAAGTAAGAGTAGTAGTATGATGAAATTGAAATAAATTAACATACAAAATAATTAAAGATATATATACATATGTATATATATATTGTATTGTATTTATTAAATCTACAAATGGGCAGATGTCCGGTGGCAGATACATAGAACTTAAACAATAATTATTAATCTGGTCGTAAGGGCCACATTTAACCTATAGTTGAATGTATAATTATATTCAATATAAATAAATAAATGTGGAATCATATTATTAGAAATGAATTTTTTTAAAAGATTAATATTGTTTTTGCCTGAAAAAAAAGAAACAAAAACTGGAAATTTATTTCACTGTAGTATATTTTTCACGTCGGTAATTGTGTAATTATTAATTAATTAAACTTGATAATTCTTAAAAAAATTTAAACGTGTGAATATTTTCGTATTTTCCGATACGAAATGCCTTAGTACTCGAATTTTGTATGTTTAATTCTCGTGCCTTTAGTCTAAGATCATTCTCTATTGTGATAGTAGTATTTTGTCACTTATAGAGGTTAGCTAAGAAATATTCTGAGTGTCTATTACATTGCTTAACGGTAACGATTAGAGTTTATTGTGAAAGTAAGATTTATTGATTAGATTAATCATTAGAAATTTTTATTGATGACATTAGACCTTAGCTGAAGAGATACCATAATTAAAAAAGATCTATATAAAAATATTATAAAATACACGTAGAGGAAGTCGGGGTGTAACAATGCACTTATTTTTTAACACATTTTGAAAAATATATTACCAATTTAATCTAATATCTATACAACTTAAAACAACAAATTTTGATTTTTGAAGAATTTTTAAAAACAAACTTACAAATTTCCTGTTCTCCCCCATCCCCAAGAGCAGAACGGGATAGGTTGTTTTGTATATTCATTTAGGCAATAAAATTTAATTTAATTTAAGAACACACTTTATTTGTTTATTGCATATACTTATTTTCTTTTCAAAAAACGATTTTATATGCAACTGCAAAGTCTTCGCTACTATTTTCCCCTTTTTCTGTTCATTTTCTTTCTTAATTTATTCTTTTTTGGGTACAGGATCATGTACGTTATTCTTTTAAGTTGAGTTTTCCAGTTTTTTCTTGAGTAACACACTAAATTTTGCCTAATATACCAGTGCCCCGTTCCGCTCCGCACGCTAGTCTCGGTTTAAAGTTTTTCATCGAGCCTTAATAAAGTAGATTCAAACTTGATACATAACTTATATGCAACTAAAGACTCCTAAATTATTAATGAATAGCATTGAAGACTTAAAAGCGAGGAGTTTTTTTAGCATATCTTACGTCGAAATGCTGCAATAATTATCTGGCCAAACAAAAGTTCATTTAGATTTAGATTTATTGTTGTTTCCATTAGTCCTCGATTGAGGAAATATGATACGTTATACATTACAAATGAACAAAATAATGCACATAATTAAAGACAAATAATCTTAAAATAAATTAATAGAAGAAAATTTATATAGACAAAAATCAATATAATCACAACACGGGCACACGATGTCACACACACTAGGAAACACAAAAAAGCACACGCTGAGAAACACGCAATGGAGTTTTGAACTACTTGGAGCTCTGCAACCAGGAAACTGTCCTTCCCTCTGTCGTAGCTCCAGGCAATATGTGAAGGGGGGGGAGCAGAAAAAACTGAATAGAAATTTTAAAGATATGTGGTGTGCTAATTTAAAAGGGAGGTCTTTCAACACTTTATGCAGGAACCTTGATTTTAAATACTAGAAGGACGATTAAAAAATCCTGTAGCGAGTAAAACGCGCCATTTAAAAGAATAGTTTTACTCTGCTTCACGAAGCTTTTGTAGGTACTGTTTTTAACATCTGGGGGAAGGCTGTTGTAGAAAATTATTCCGGTATTGTGAATACTTTTCTGGTGTAGAACAAGGCGATGCTTGTCCGACCTTAAAGCTGAACGATTTCTGGTCAAGTATTCATGAGGTACAGACAAAACGTGTTCAAGTCGGCTGCCAGGACTTATCCTGGATCAGTTACAATAATCCACCCCTATTTATGAAACTATATCACTATCCAGTAAAAAAAATAGGGTATCATGTTCTTCCCGTCTAACTCCGACGACCCCTACAAGAAAATATACGAGAACATAAACGGAAAGTTGTAGAAAATAGCCTGGTATAGAGATGAGATGAAAAGTTAAGATGATTTGATATTTTTATTTTATTATCTATACGTCGCAAGTAGCATAAAAGTACAGAGTAAATACACAATTTTACAATAAACACTGCAATTTATACTGCTCCAGAAGAATTTTGCTTGAAAATGGTCCCTTCTGGTTGCGAGGACTGGGATTAAGGCTGCTGGGGAATTGATACACTGACCACGTATCACCCCAAATTCGGAATGTGCCACGCCAGATGACAATCCGCAGCCGCCTCGGTAGGCCTAGGCTCTCAAGAGGTTTGTTGAGCCATTCGAAGAAGAAGAAGAGAACCCTTCAGACTGGATGCGTTGTAATGGTTAGTATGAAAATGAAAAAGCTGTGCAATATCAGTTTTCAAACAAATAACTTTTTATATTATTTTGAAAAATAATACCAAGTGTTTTCAAGAGATATAATCATAATTAGATTCAGACAGTCTTATGAATCAACAAAAAAAAGCCTTTACAGAACAGAGTTTTATAATTATTTGCAAGAAGATGTGTTTTACATACTAATATATAATATGGTCGCGAAGACCGGGATTAAGACTGTTGGAGGATAGATACGCTGAGCACGTGTCACTCTAAATTTGGAATGTGTCATGCAAGATGACAGTCCACAGTCGACTCCGTAGGCCCAGGCCCTCAATGGGCTGTTGAACCGAGGAGGAAAGGAACAATATATAATAGTCTTTAAGTTTACAATAAGACAGTTTATTGCTGAATATCGCATACTTACTTCATAAAGTGAGAGTCATATTTCTTGTCCTCAGTTGTATCGTGCGGATATTTTAACGAATGAAATAATTAAATTAATAGTGTTTGAGATTAAGAGCTAAATCTTTAAGGAAACAAGGGCTGAATCCATCTGTTGATGATAGGAGCCCTCAGAGCCGACATTTGGTGGTCCACAGACTCACGTTTGGCCTAACCATTACATTTCGTGTAAAAAAAGAAAGAGACAAATTCAAAACAACAGGCTTCATCCTGAATTTGAAGTGGAAGGAGTTGCTTTCTTAAGCCTAAGTTTAATTTGAGTCAGAAAACAAGAATTAAATATGAAACAGTTTATTGGAAGTTAAGTTTTGGAACATGACGTTCATGTGAATTTCAAATCTTAAATTCGATTCTACAGAAATCTGGAGACCCCTGTAGGACGCCACCAACAATACACCTGCCTGTAAATGCATTTTTCTGCTGTGCAGCCAACATATACTCAGGAAATTCTAGTGAGTCCAACGCAGAATTAAATAAGTATTATTTAATAATGTAATGTCATTTTAATGATATTCTGGAATTAAACTCAATTAAACCAGAAGATTATAACAGCTAAATTTTGATCAGACAGTGGATCGAACCCGGGACCTCCCTTCTGTCTTTGAACTAAACTTAAATTAATCATTTCTTTCGTTACACAGACTCATACATTATGAGCTTCAAGTTGCAACATTTCCATTCCATCTCATGAATTTAAAATTTTATGAATTATCTAAGAGTTTTGAGCAAAGAATAGCAATTTTTTCGAGAATTCTTCCTAATTAAAATTCGTATTGCTAGTTGTTTAAAACTTTCACGAGGTGTTAATAAAGTCCCCAATTCTTAGTATCGTAGTACATGTTTCAATAGTAATATTCATAATAAATTTTGTTTTCTGTTAAGGTATGCAATTACAGCAGTAACAAACATAGCTAACTCTATTATGAAGAGTTAAAAATTTGTTAATTTCATTGCTGGTTTCCGTCAACTTTAACATCTATAAATGTTACATGATTAGAATTTCCGTTCCAGAACTCAAAACTTCTGCTAACAAAAAATAAATGTGTTTACTTACTCCAAGTTCAGAGCCTATTCGTTGTGTTGACCAATGTCTCAACATAAATGAACGCTAATTTAGAATTTTGCTTGTGGGAAAAGAGGCTGATGTGGCTCCGTGAGAATAAACACGAGATGAAGCAACAAAAGCTTCAGATTGCTAGAAATTGTTAATAGTTTTCTAGCCATCCCCCGTTTCTTTAATTAACTAGCGTTTCTCTAGTTTCAACCGGTTTGGAAGTCTTTTCTCTAGTACGTGATTGAATTTTTGGAAAAGTATTGACTAGGTCCGTCATGAGTTGGCAAAAGAGAGAGAGAAGAGTAGTTTGTCCACTTTTCTGATGTATTCATGTCATCGACTCCTGGGTCTTTAATCCAGCATTCTTCTGTTTTCAAATTAAATCTTTTTAAAATAGTCTCTAGTACTTATGTTGAAGTCCTGGAATGGTACTCATATACGAAGAACTGATGTTACCTATTGTTTTCTATCCTAAGTTCTCGTCCTTTCGATTACTGAAGAAAATTCATTAAAGGATATTTCCAAGACCAGCTCCTTTTCAGCCTGATCCTTTCCGTACGCTTTTTGAGACTTTAAACTTCCTCCTTATTTTGAAATCTCTAAGTTTTAATTAAGCACATCATAACAGTGTGCACTGAACCTGATATTTATTAAGTCTAACGGTAACATGCTATATTACTAGGTTCGTGCTGTAAATAAAATTTATTTTGTACGATCAATGCAATCAAGTCCTTTGTGTTCAAAATAAAAAGCGAAGGCTTCACAAGCAATACATTTGGGAAGACACAAGTTTTTTTCTTAATCGGAGAAGTTGATTTTATCGTCTTGTTGTTGAAGGAAACTTTTCATTGACAGCTAAGATAGAATTTTAAAAACTGTTTCCTCTGTAATCATTAAAATAGTGGAGTAGAAAATTTGTGACTTTTTTACTTATTTAAGTGGATGTGTAATATGAGAATTTCATGCTAATTAGAATAATTTTATTAAAAGTATACATCCCTTATTAGCATTTTTTACTAATTAATGTTAGGCATTTAAGAGAGTTTCGATGTGGCACACTTTATACACAAAGAAAAGACCAGAATGACAATCTATGACATGTGGTACTAATTTTACAGGTTGCCTCGAATTTTGGGCTGCAGTAAAGCCGCGACTGAATTGCACGTGGCTGGTGGCCTCCTTTATTGATGCTGGATTTCTCATAATGAACAGTTGTTCATGATCCCATGATCCTGGGTTGATTAGCGTCTCCTTCTGCATTGTCCTACTATTTTTTTCTGTTACATCTCCTCCTTAAAACTTCTTTATGCCATGAACTGCCTCTATTTCTTTATCTCAACCACGAACTGACCGTTAACTTCCTCCACATCACTATTTACACTTCTCCTCGCTTCCGTCTATGAAGACGAATGACAATTTTTCCACATACGTTTGCCACCCACATTCACGAACCGAATTCTGTTAAGACAAAAGGTATTTTGTCCCTCGGACTGCTTTTCTTAACTAGGACTCAAAAGGTTTGTGTCCATTGAAGCTCGTTCCGTTTGCTCATTGTCATAAATTTGTGCCAGCATTTCATCCTTAGTATCCGTCGGACAATAGGTATTGTCGAGCGCGACGTCCACCGCAGACAATTCAGTCGTCTTAACAAAATTAAAAAAAAAATAGTTCGTGGTACTTTATTAATAAATTAAAGTTCTAATTCCTTAAAAATCAAGCTTTTTAGTAGTATTTTGTGATCTATGAAAGCGAATTCTCAGGAAATGTCAGCAGCGACTAGAAGATGATAAGTAATGTATGAAAGATGTTTAAATAGATAGAATTAAGAAACAGTGAAAATGGACAGAAAGTAAAAGGAATGAGTAAAAGAATTAAAATCACACAAGGGTCTCACAGACCTACCACATATTCAGTTCATAAGAATACAAGAAACTTTATCCGGCGTCCGCTGGCACAGTTGAATTTTATATACACACATTGAGGTTATTTATTTTGGGAACGGGATTGGAAGACTAATTTGACGCTGGCGTACGTACACTTTTTATATTATTTCAAAGAAAGAACAGGCGACGAATAAAGTTAAAACGGAATACGGAAAAGGAATCATACTGCAAGGAGAAGAAATAAAAACCGACGATATTGTAGTATTAGGCGAGTCAGAAGAAGACTTGGAAACCATAATAAATGGCATGAACGTGGTGAGTATGAGTGTGAGTATTAATAGACGGAAAACCAAGTTACCTTGGAGTGATTGTATAAGAAACAGTAGAATACAAAGGGTGTTCGATTGGGAAGGGATATTTTGAAGGAAGTTAAGGAATTCTGCTACTGAGGTGCGTAATAACTAGGAATCGTAGAAGTATAGTAGACATAAAGAGTAGGATAGCACAGGCAAGGTAGGCTTTTCGGAAATAGAGGAATTTACTTACGGGTAATATAATTGTGAATATTAAGAAATCATTGCTAAAATGTTTGTACGGAGCGTGTCTATGTTGGTGCGAAATTTTGACGATAGGGGTTGCTGAAAGGAAAATAATAGAAGTGTTTGAAATTTAGTGCTACAGGAGAATGCTGAAAATCAGACGGGCTGGTGGAGTAATGAACAAGGAAGTTCTAAACACAATATGGGAAGAGCGAACTATATGGAGAACGGTGACCAAGAAAAGTGATAGATTAATAGGCCACGTTTTCAGACGTGAGGGTGTTGTAAAATAAGCATTAGGAGGACATGCGTGCGGTAAGAACAGTATAGTAGGCCAAGGACGGAATTCTCTAAGCAGTTTAGGGAGGATGTGGGATGTGCTAGTTATCAGTAAATGAAAAGAGTTGTGCAAGGTAGGTTGGCATGGAGGGTTGCATCAGGCGAGTGTTAGGACTGAATACCACAACAACTTATTTAGCGTTCGGTTGATCACTTTATCAAGTTTTCATTTCGCAAAACGTTTTATTTTGCAACTGCAAAGTCTTTGCTAACATTTTCCGCTCCTTTCCTTTCCTTTTTTTTGGTACAGAATGATGTAACTTGTTTTTGTAAGTTGAGACTGTCAGTTTTTCCCTTTACGTAAATTATATACAGCTAAAGACACCTACTTTACGAAAATGTATCATTAAAGAGTTAGTAACGCGTAGTTTTGTGAATTAGCTTCTGTTGAAATGCTGTAAGAATTATAAAGTCACAGATGTAAGACCCCAAAACAAGAATTCATTCATAAGATGGAGTCACAACTTGCTCAAGTCGGCTGCCAGGACATCTTCCTTGACCATTCAAAATGTAATACCCCTAGTTATTAACCTTCAGTACAACGCAGTATCCCGTTCCGCCTTCACTTCCCTAGTGTATATTTATTTTTTATATACTGCATTTAATATTCTCATACATAATCGATTTTACACTTATATTTCTTAACATTTTATTTCGCAATTATAAACACAGAGATATACTGACCTTTTATACTTCGTCAGTAGAGTATTATGTACTTCCCTATTTTGGTAACGGAGCGGAAGCGTAACAGGTAATACTTCTTATTTTACTTATACGGGTTTTCAAATTCATTATATGCTTATCATTCATTATAAAATTGCAATACCTGACTGAGGTATATAAGCTTACAACTGTTACATTTTATATTTGAATTACGGTTTCGGAACCGCTTCATAGATGAGTTTCTGACACATTAAACCGCTGAAATCTATTTAATTTATCTTCGTCGTGCTGCTAAGATTAAGCTCCAGAGTTGGTAGAACCACAAGAGTTCTCAGAGGGAGTATGAAGCAGTAAAGGTTAGTCATTTCTAACTCTTAATAATTATATGGAGTGAAACACTTAAATTTATGGATGTGAAAATTCAAGCACGGCAGTAATATTAGCTGGTAAATAAATTTTTAAATTACATTGTGTCCGGGTAGTTTTTAACTAAGGCACGTTCTTCTTAATGAGATCTGTAATGAATGACGCAGTGGTCTACCTTGTCTTGTCTCTAAATTCGTACTGTCATGCCTAAACCATTTGGGCTGTTGAATGTTTTTGTAATTTCGTTTAAGGGTACATGAAGTCCCACCAAATTCATGGAAAACATTTCTAACCACTTCAAACACTATTCCGTAAGGCAATTTTAATTGTTATATGAAGTCGTTTCGTTTTTCCATTAGCAATGATATCATGGACTTATGTTGATTTGGTAAGTCCGAATGAATTCATAGAACAATTAAATGGCAGTAGATGTTAAAATATTACTGGAAAGTTTACGAAATATGTTGGATATTCTTAATGAAAGTGTGACAGAATGTTTTGTGCTGGGCTAATTACGGATGCGTATCTTCGGGGCTAATGAATTCAAACTGTGTAACTAAAAATTTGAAGGGAGTTCAAAAATTGTAAGAGAAGCAAACGTAAGTAATATAATTTTCTGAGAGGTTCTGTTATAATCTGCAGATCACAAATAATTTTTCGATTCCTTAGATCTGAGGTCACGACTTAGTGTACTTTCCTGTTAGGTGATATATGAGAGAGTTCGCATCAGTGATGACACTGAACCGCGATAATTAAAAAAAGAATAGATTTCCATTGAATATATGCCGATAAAATGAATATAGAAAATCCTCTTTACATTGATTACGACAAGAATTTTTTTATATAGTTTCGAATGGAAATTGATTGTTGAGAGTCGCTCAACGAATTACATACATTTCGCGACTTCGATGAGTTTATGAATGAATGATACAGAGATTAAGATTTATTTCTTTAATATTTATAGGAACAGAAGGTTTTTGTGTTTTCATTAACTTATGGCCTACAGCATTGAAAATTATGGGAATTGTTCAAAAACATTGAATTATTCTCGCTTAGTTGCAGCCTACATCAGATCAGATCTCAACTGAAGATAATTCGAGTCTATTGTGTCAGAGTTCTCGTGTCAAATAATTATTTCAGGACTTAGGTGATGCAGTAGATATGCGGATACTGAATGACTACTATATGCATTTATGAAGTGTATCGGTATTCCCAATTCGATAAATCACCTAAAAGAATGTACATTTGGCCGGCCTCTGTGGTCTAGTGGCTGTTGATGCGCCTTCAAAGAAATGTACATAGGAGAACATAGCCTTAGAAAAGAATTTAAACCACTTAAATATCCTCATATAGTGTGGTAATTGGTCAACGAATTTATTAGAGGATCAGCAAATAAATTTGTATAATAATTGTACATATTTTACGGCAATTAATTTAATCTAAAATTAAGTGCCAGAATTTTTGCAGGTAACTGTCCCTTAATGATCGAATATGACACGTAAGTAACCTGAAGATCTCAAAACAGTAAATTTCTGGATTTATGAAAACAAAATGGAAATTAATTCATTCAATAACCGGCTGTTAATAAATGAACTAAAATTCACTCCGGTCTGAGAATATAACAAAGGATGTCGGATTGAATATATAGGTCAACATATAAACATGAATTCCAGGTGAAGGTAAATTTTATGGGCTGTAGAGTTAAGGAAGAAAAAGAAGGTTAATTGTGAGATCAGAAAAGGTCTGAGAGCTAATAAGACTTAGTATTAAGGATTTATGTTTACAAAAGATTTAATTCAACGAGAAAGAAGCGAGTCCCTTTATTATCTTGGATTCAATCAAAAAATCAAATAGAAAACTTAGATAATTTTGAGGAAAAAATATAAAACAAAATACTAGCTGTGTTGGTAAATTTTCATTATTAAATAATACTCCAAGCAGTGTTTCGAGAAAAAAGTCATGTGGAAATTATTTTATTTATTTTAAATTATTTAGTTCACGTCGAAGTCCAATAACCAATGTATAGTTAACAAATTTATCTCGGCAACACAGCATTGTAACTCTCAAGAGATTACAACAATATCGTATTTGTTGTCTTGCCAGGAAAACTATTCGATTTAAATTTTTTCTCTACATTTTCAAACATTCACCAATAACAACAATAATTATTTTAATAATAAAGATACATTTATTTTCAAGTTACCAACTCTACCCACTTCAAATTACTCTGACATAAAATATATTAAGCGTAATGCCTATAGTTTATTACATTATCTTTAATTATTTTATTATATATTTAATTGTTAAAAATTAGAACTTAAGTACAAAAAATATAAATTTTACTTAAAAATTATTTTAAAAATTGCCTCTTTTTTCATGATTATATTTCCGTGGTATATACAGCAACCAATTAATCCTTTGTGATACTCTCTGTACAATAATTTTTAGTTGAAAGTTTAGGAGACAAATTGTTTATGTATTCATATTTTGACTGATTACAACCTTTAAAGAGTCTGGGATATATTTTAAGCACGGTCTTTCTGCACTCGCTTTCACGTACTCACTATTAAATCGATTCCTGTTATTTGAGAGAAATTGACAACACGTGGATATCCTCATATAGTTTTTCACCCTCGGAAAGAAGGTCCACTGGATCCAGTGGGGACAGCAAAATTGGAATCGTGAGGGTCGTAGAGGAAAGGTGGTCTAGATTGCGACATCTGGGGAAATGCGCAGGGCTGTCAGTAATAGCTTGGACTAACAGGTTATCCAGAAGACAGCAGGCACCAGTACGTGTGAGGTGACTGCAGGAAGTTCTCTGCCATTATAAGATCTACAACAATTGTCTCCCTCACCAGAGCCGAGCTCTGTTCCAAGCCTGCAGAGATAATGAAGCTTGTGGAGTTCATGACAGAAGCAGATTTACCTAAAGATATTTAACTGTACTCTGTTATTATGCAACGTAAAAGTTCCTCTGTAAGGTCGCTCGTGATCTCTTTGCGACTTTAAACATTAAATAAAAAAGAGGTGAAAAATAAATTTATAACAAAAGTTTATAAACGTTTTTAAAAAACCAAAACAAAATTCATTGCAGTATTAAAGACTTTTTAATGTAACATAAGTTAAACTTTATTTCTCGCTACATTTAGACGTTAGAAGACAAAAATTCAGTTTGTGAAATTATTCGTCGCAGGGCTCTTACTTATTTGTAGTTTAAAACATGCATAGGATTCGTACATTGGCCCGACATACTTGTTTCCTGACGTTGTCAATCAGAAAAGACAATTCCCGTCATGTGAACATTTCCCAGACAAGTAGAGGAATGCTAAAAGCAAAACCCGAAAAGCGGCTTTGGAAGATTAGAAAGTCATAAAATATATGTTCACGATTTGAGTAGATTACGAAATTCACAAATATCTTTCTTTTCTAAACATTAATGTTCTATCATAAATGATGCAATAATTTTGAATCCTAGCAGGCAGAAAGGAAGAAAACTGGAAAAAGGTTTTCAAATTAATTATTTTATTGTCTCATTAAATATAACATATACTAAATGTAACTGTTTTATGTTTTCCTGTCCAGGGATCGTTCAAGAAAACCCCTTCAAACTTAGAAAATATACAGTACAGTTATCCGGTCTTCAATAGTTTGCCTTTAGATAAACGCAGTAATCACAGTCTCAAGTTTTGAGATAGCCCAAGACTTAACGATTTGTTCAATCTACTTAATAAATTAAGTACGTTATCTGTATAATGTGAATAATGTTATGATTTATTTCTTGAAAACGATGGTAATGCGAAAGGAATTGAGAAAAGCGACTGCTTCGGGAAAGTGACTTCCTGGCTTTCTTGTAACGAAAAAACAAGCCCATCTGTATATTATCCTTGTCGAAGAAACGTCAATAGGGACACAATGAACAGGCAGTAAGTGTCGGTCGGGATTTTGTGCTAGACTTAAAATATATATGCATTTATATGGCATAGCGGGGAAATAGTTGTCCGCATTGAAGTAATATTATCACGCAGGACACAGAATACATTACAATTCTTCAAGTATTGATGTTAATCGATCCTGTGACCTCCAGTGTCGGATGTTGGAAAGAGCGCGACACATCGTAAAGAATGTCTCGTCTTGCTACGTCGAATTGACAAGCGGCTGTTTCGGCGATAATGTAAGTAAGTCGTAAGTTTTTGGGTAAATTCCTGGAGGTAGCTGTGCACCTGCGTGAGGGAATCCCCTGTAATTACGGCGGTGCATGTGCTGATTAAGCGCGGCTAATAGCAGGCCCTGCTACCTCGCAGCGTGTCGCACGCGGGATTTATCTGGCGCGATGTTTGCGATCGCTCGCGACGAATCGCGCTATTTTTCTACCGACGCAACGAAGCGCCGTAATGGGCCTGCCTAATTGCTATACTACGTTGTCTTCGGCCCGCTTGCTGTAATCATAGGGTGATGGAAGCTTAAAGGGCAAGTGCGAGAGGTTAACCAGTATCCGACAGTGTACTGGACATGGGAACTACTCAAGGGTATTAGCATAATACGACTCAAGAGGAGTCAAGTCTCGAAAATTAGAGAAATTAACTGTCATTTTCTGTCTCCTACCTATATATCTCGTGCCAGTTATTGCTTTTCAATGTTAAATTCTTAGTGATTATAACATGATCAGTAAACTTACTATGTAACTCATTATAATACAAGTACACATTCACATTAAAATGAATCGTCAAACATATTTATATACTCAATTTTCAAATTAACGACAATGTAGCACAGATTAATTGTCAAACATATTATCTACATTTTTTATGTATTGGCTCCTACATCATGCAATCTGAATCTTAATACTTAACACACATATATGTGTAAAAAATAAATATGGGTAAATCGGTCAAAAATTGGATATTAAATGTATTCTCAACTTCAATAGTTACATTTTTTTCGAAAGTACACATACAAATAGTCGTATAACCTTTCATTCCCGATACAGACATTACCGAGAAGTCTAATTTAACGAATCTACAGAACAGAAAACATTATTTTTCAAGTCTTTGAAGTACAATTACTAAATTCCATACCAAACATATCTCTCATTAAAATAAAATTTGAAATTTTAATAAACGGACTATCCTCATTGTAAGTTAAAACTTAAATGGGATTAATTTGGAATCTGTTATACAGTTATTAGAATTCAAATACTTATTTCATCTAGAAGGAATTTTAATTTTCATTAAATTGATTAAATTAAGCTCTGTTTTCTTCTTATTATAATATATGTATCACTTTATGGCGATCTGAATATGAAATGAAACGATCTGTTTTTACTTTGCATATATACTTTCACTGTTGATGCAGTTATTGAAATTAAAATATACAAAATATCCATTTTATGACTTATTTGATTTTAATTATTTACTATCTTAAAACTTGACAATTTTTTGATTTCAGAGCAACGTTTAAATTAAAATAATTAATGCCTTATAATTGACAATAATTGTGTCAAAATATTGAATTTAATAGTTTTATGCAAATAATATTACAATTGTTTTTTTAAAATAGTGTCATACATTTACGGTATAACTCAAAATAAAAAATAACGTGAATTGTCATGATTAAATAAGTTAATATTATTTACTATTACAATTTTTTTGTAACACAAAGTCTGTAGTTCAGTGGGAAAGTGTAATCAAAATATTTATGTACAATCTCTGGCTCGTTCAACATCCCTGAAGTCCTACTTCCCTGTGGGATCAATGGAATATGATTAAATACTAATATTATTCGACGAAATAGACAATGAAGGAAGCATTGATGTTATCATCACTGAATTTTCTACAGTATTTGAATACATGGAGAGACTAGGCAAGGCAGGCGGGTTGTGCTCTTTGTCAAGGAATTCTTCTTGCAGGCCAGCTGAAAGGGTAAAAATTAGTAGCCAACTATTAATAGAACCAAAGTAACTTCAGGGGTTCAG
This sequence comes from Eucriotettix oculatus, assembly GCA_034510155.1. NCBI lineage: Eukaryota > Metazoa > Arthropoda > Insecta > Orthoptera > Tetrigidae > Eucriotettix > Eucriotettix oculatus. The sequence continues at coordinate 44,290,911 of CM067377.1, read as the reverse complement.
CAATAATCAGTAATCGGGAATTTATTAATTTCTTATAGTTTAATTATCTTTTAATTAAAATCAGATCTGAAATAATAAATTTTTCTGACGATTGTATCGTCTTTAGAAAAATTAAATGGACTTCGGGTAAATGAGAATTACAAAATGACTTATATGAACTAAGTTGTTGGGTTCAAGCAAATGAATTGGAAAGAAAAACTCTATGACGTTTAATAAATATCGAGCAGTTTTAGATTAAGTTATAGTTTAAATGAGGGGCAAATTCCCTAAGTAAAAAGCTGCAAATATCTAGGAATCAATTTTAGCTCAAATTTAGGAAGGGAACAACAGTTTAATTCAACAGCAAGGAAAGCGTGGAAATCCTTATATTTCGAATTGAGAGTTTTAAAAGGGGGAACGTCAAATCAAAAAAAGTAGATTATAAATCTTTTATTCTTCCCAAGCTAGGGTACGGTGTATTTTTGCTGGGACTAGAAAAACTTCAAACGGAACATCAAAATTTGTGACGAGTCAAGGTCATGGGTATGAAAAGGTAGAGAAAGTAGGATGGGAATCTTTGAGTACTAGAATGAAGATAATAAGCTTTGTGCATATTTAAATAATACACTAGAAAACGGAAACCAACATATATTGCGAGGGGTCACAACAATTTTATAATTAAAGCAGAACCGCAAGAAGCGGACGTTGGTAAATTTTCTTTCTTAAACACAACGTTCAGCGATTGGAGCAATTTACTTACGGCACTCTTTGAGGAGAATCTTCCTGCAGTAATTTTGCTTAAAAATAACCTTGATGGTTTCAGTGAAGTGTTACAAGTGTCGAAAGTTGGTTTTTATTTCTTTGTTCAACACTGTTTATGTATTTACTTTCTTTTGGCACCGGGACCTATCCCATTCGCAGAAAATTATATGCATACTTACATAGTCAGTTTATACAACATATAATAAAAATAGTAAATCATCCCCATACATTGTATAGTCTGATCACAGGCTCACATAAAATTTATTCGATCACACCTTCAAGGCTATAAAATGAATAGAGAAGGATCATACCTGAGATGATTCGAATGGATCAGATCGGAGAGCCAACAAGTACAATCCCTGAATAATAACATATTTTAGTGGAAAATAATTTAAATTATATATATATGGGAACTGACAATAATGTTTATTATGGGACTGAATTACGATGTGAAACATTACACACCATGTAATATTAAGGAGGTGAATGTTACACAATGCTTAATAGAGTACAGTCAATACATAGCTTTCAGGTCAATAATTGATACGTTTTTGTGACTATTTATTTAGCGGACCTGTAAGTGGGCTATTTAGTGTGTAATTGAAATAGATCTTTTAGGTAATTGGTAAAAGGTACTGATAATTCAGATATAATTACCTATTAGGAATCAGGTTTATTTATAGTTTTTCATGAAAGATAGTTGTTTATAATTGGTTTAGTTTAAGTGTTAATTGGCTTAGTCCATTTAATAGGCTATTTATTTCTTAATCTGGAACACACCTTCCGAAAAGTATTTCAATCTCAAGCTTTCTTGCGTGAAATTCAGTGAATGGCTACGGCCATATATAATACCAAGAAAAGGTCCATGTTAACCAAACACATCTCCCGTTTTATTTTCTGTGACTAAATAGAACGGTCACTTGTGAGGCGTGGGAAACTACTTTCAGAATTCTTTCAATTAACCCGTCCATTGAGGCTCCTGTTACTCGGAATAGCCTCATTAGCGAAAACGTAATTATCATGGTCTGATTGTTTGGACTGGACGGCAGCTTAACGTCATTCTTTATTAAGAAATCTAATTTGTTACTGTCGTAAACGTCCACCGTCCGATAGTTCTCACACGAAAGATCTCCGTTCCCGTGTCATTCGTCTTTTTTACAATAAATTGAAACAGTCACCGAAAAGGGAACGTGTTCGGCAGATATTGCATGCTAAGCTAATACAGTTTTCCCAGTTAAATCTATTATTGCCATTTCCGTTTACAGAAAATAACAGATACAAATTTCAATAATAACCATATTTATACCAGATGTTAATTTAGTGATCCAGTATTCTTCTGTAACGAATAGTCCAACGTTCAATTCTCAATAAAAGCATTATATACACTGATGAAATACTTATAAAATGAAACTTACATCTCGCTATAGTTTACACTATTAATTTCTGAAACTCTCACAATAGTAGAAATTTGGTTCGCTTACTTTAGAATCCTATTCAGTTAATTATCTAAAATCTCAATGATAAGATCAGCGAAACGTAAACGGTATTGGCGTTGAATGTGATTTTACATTAGTAATTAAAAGCTTTTTTTTCATGTGAAGCAAAAGTTTATTCGAAAAAATTATATAAAAGAAAACTAAGAGATAAATTCTTGAGCCCTCTCAGGAGTTTGCAGAGTAATAGGGAAACTCGGGGTGGAACGGGATACCCTATTTTTCTTTTACTGGAATGTGCTGGAGTTCAGTAACAAGGGGTGGACCATTGTCACTGGTCAAGGTAGAAGTTCCGGCAGCCGACTTGACCAAGTTCTGACTCCACCTTGTAAATGAACTGTTGTTTCGGCGCCTTACTTCTGTGAATTTATAATTTTTGCAGTATTTCGACGGAAAATAATCTACAAAAATTCCTCTTTAATAGTAAATATTCGTAATCTAGGTCTTAATTGCAAATAGGTTACTTACAATAAGGTTTAAATGTGCTTGTAATAAGGCTTGGTGATAAACATTAAAGTGAATCTTGTATGCAGGGCGAAACGGGATATTATTGTATGAGGTAAAATGTAATGTGTTCCTGAAGAAAAAAAGGAAAAGCTGGTAGACTCCCCTTAAAAAATGAGTTATAGATTGTTTTACCCAGAACTAATATATTAAGAAAGAAAAGGAACGGTAGATAGGACTATGCAGTTTCAAAAAAATCTCTTTGCGAAATGAAAAATTGATAAACCGATCAACCATTTACAAAAGTTGTTAAGATTCTTATTAAATTAAATTTTATTGTCTTAATTGTAATTGAAAAGTATACTGTCCAGTTCTATCCTGTGGGTGGGACAGTACGGGAACATTGAAAATTTCTTTCTAAAATTTCTTAAACAACTAAATTTGTTGAGATTTTTCTTTTTCTATAATTTTATAAAAATTGGTAAGTATGCCGTTCCGCCCCGACAATTTGTAAGTACGAAAATTTGAAGCCAGTAAAGACAGAATAGTTAATCCAATGAATTATTCGTAAATTCTTTCTAATCATCAATAAAGATTTTTGTAAGTTATATGAAAGTGGTGAAATCCCTAGGTTTTATAAGTCACACCATTAAAAAATTTATAAATTTTATTTCTAATTTGTTTAATATTGCAGGAGCTTTCGGCATTACTATAGTATGTAAAATTTTAAAAAATTATTAGAAGCAATACAATTTTGTTTTCAAATAATTTGTTTTCTTAAAATTGTAGATGACTTTGACAATACCGAAGGCTCCTGCAAAGTTTAATAAGCTTGAAATAAAAATTAATAAATTGTTTCGGTTCATTAAATGGTGTAACTGATGAAACCTATGAATTACACCATTATCGTATAAATTAAAAATCATTCATTTAAAAATTTAAAAAAATTCCTTGACTATTTGCTAAGTTTACATTTTGTACGATTTGTTACCATAAGACTGTATTACTAAAATATGAGTGTGGTTAAATAAATGAAACGGATAGTCTTATAAGAATAGATGATACTATGAAATAGAACCCTTAAAAAGAACCTAAAAATTAATACAGAAAAGAGAACCTGGGCACGGACAAAAAAGTTAAACTGCTAGTGTGTGATACGCTATTGACAATAAAGGGAATAACTGGGCAGCATTTATTTTAAACATTTGCAGAACAGAAATCTATGCAGGGAATTTCTGTATACAATGAAATTTCCTACTCTGATACAGTTCTCTAACTGAATGGAAATTTTTGCAATATCTAAATTTTTCTAGTGAATATGTGGTAGAGCAATGTAGCGATAGTGTCTTCTAAAATATTTCTTCATATTTCTCAATCCGTAAACAATAGCTTGTCCTATTATATCACATATATTTTAAGATATAATTACATTAATCCTTGAAAATATATGTATAATTAATTGAAATTTTAGTAATAATTTGCAGCTTTCTGATGTTACATGTTCTACCTAGTTACGTAACATATTGAGTTTAGAAAACAGGTTTACAAGATCAAGTTAATTTTTTTAAATAGTGAAGGCAGTATTATTGTGAGTTGAGATTTGAAGAAGTACGAACGAAATTAACATAATTTATTCAAAGCAAAGCAAAAACTGATATCATGAGCAGAGAATTTTCCATTTAAATTGCACAAAATTGGTCTACCCGTTTCCTCGTGCGTTTTATAATTTAGTAATTTGTGATATTTAAATTTTTAATAAGATATTTTAACTAGTGCTTGTTTAATTTATATGTATTCTATAAATATTACATTATACTGTTACTAACGTTAAATGTTTCGTATTATTATATTATATTTTTATTTATATAGGACAGGCATATTAGTGTGTCCCGATTTTAGTAATTTATTCGTAAGTTTATAATTAGAGATTTTAAGTATTATTTCAAAATTAATATGTAATAACGTATCTAGTTTTCTCATACGACGACTAAAGGAATGACGTTCTAATTTAATACAATCAATATCTAAGGGATGTCCACAAATTGTACGTGATTTTGACAAGCAACTTGTTTGCAGCTTCTGTTAATAGATAGGAAATGATTACCGTAAGAAGTAGCATTATAACTGCAAGAAAAAAAAACACGCAGCTTTGGAAATGTCTGTATGTTTCAAAGATATGGTGTACTCTGCGTTTAAATTTATAAAATGGAATTACAGGATCAGAATTTTCTGCGTATCCATTGAAAGCATTTATTATGTTATGCCCTAAACTTTTTCGACAATGTCACCATCATCTTCACTTTCCAAATTCTTTTTCTTATGATAATCTGTGATGAGTAGGTGTTGCCAACTTAAATAATTACTGTTTAAATTTAATCATCTACTGTTTTAATCGAATAATTTTCATTGTTAATAGTTGTTTTATTGTAATATTTTATCACTTTAATAGGATATAGTCAAGTGTTGTTGGCAGTTATCTTTAAATTTGGTTAAAACGCATTGCTTACATTTTTGATTTCCATATTAACCATATTTTGTGATTGCTGAGCAAGGCAATGGTTTCGATTGGTGTTTCAAATCAAGAGACTAACATATTGTTTGAACAGTTCTTTATGCCACAAAAAATAGAAATAAATATAATTAGAAAAGTTTTAGGAAATCCTACAAAGTACTCAGTAGCAATGGTCTACTGGCTGAATTGTAAGTCGAATGGTCGCGTCTATTTTATGTCAACCAAATCATAATGCATAAATTACAGCTCTGGAAAACTATTTTTAATAAGATTTATTAAATTACGTATTTAAAGATTTAGATTTATTATTATTCGATCTGTTAGTCCTCGGTTGAGGAAATAGGATACGTCAAATATAATATTACAATAAATATACAAAATTTTACAACTAAGAATTGAATCTTCAATTTTCAGTCGACGGGGAAGGCAGCAGAAGATCGTGCGTAGTTCCCGTCGAACATGAAAAAGAAAATAAGTCAGCAGTTAAATTCTAGTTGAGTATAGTTCTAAAATAAAAGGAGAATTTGATAGGACACTAGAAAACTGTTTTAGTCCTTCCTATCTAAGAACTCTTTCAGTGAAAAATACGCTCCATTCATCAACAGAGATTTACAACTCTTTATAAATAATTATTGAACCTTTAAAGCTTTTATTTTTTCCGGGAGAGTATTGTATAGGTTTATACCGGGATAGTGAATGCTTGTTTCAAAAAGACTTAAACGATGTTTTTCAGCTCTGAGCTGAGAGCGATTTCTTGTGTTGTACGAATGGCTTGAACCGTTTACAGCATATATATTGATGTTGCCCCATACAAATTTTAAAATTTCTAGAATATACGTGCAAAATAAGGTTATAATTCAAGATTTGCGAAACAAAAGTTTGCAAGTGGTATTCCACTCCGCACCAGATACTATTCGTACGCCTCGCTTTTGTAATTTAAAGATGTGAATCGCGTGATGCGAATGACCCCAGTTTGCAATACCGTAACACATGACAATGAAAATATGCATGGAACATAATTTTTGATGTAGCTATGTCGGCTTCCCGAGCTAACACAGAAAATTTTGCTGAATTTTCCCGATAGTTTTTTAATGTGGTGATTCCATTTCAAATTATTGTCAATCAGCAGACCAAGAAAAGGCGCGTGCTCTGAAATGTTTTTCAAGTTAGGAGATAAACTGTTTGTGTTTGCTGTGAAGTTAACGATTTTTCACTACTCAATGTTAGAAACGAGACGGGTTGGCAGAAAATGATTCTATGTGGGTTCGCACTTGGAGCGAACAATCCTATTTTTTTTACCTAGACAGGGAAGACGTCTTCCTCGCCGTCTGCGGTGATACTCATACAAGACTGTTCTACATAACTCACCACGAGATTTTTCGTAAATTTATGCAAAATAAGCCTAATATTGCTGTTTTTAATTGGACAAACCACCCATAGTTTACCGGTGAAAAATACTCCCAGAAATGTAAATTGTATTTTACAAATGCCTGAGTAAGCTAGTTATATTGTAAATGTTTGTAGATTAAATCTAATGAAAACCCATCATATTTATTTAAAATTTACTTTGTGTAAATTTTGATATTAAAATTGTTATTGTTTTATAATTCTCAAACGACAACTTACTATCCTTCGGATTCACACAATTTTAACAAATGTGAGAGTTTGTAACTGCCGACTTTGAACTATAATATATTAAGAATGAAATTGTAGTTTAAGTATACAATTATTTATTTGTTATATAATAAACTCTTAAATTTTATGTTCCTAACATCTTTCGAAGCGTTTTAAAATTGAGTAGAATTCACCTTCACAGAAAGTATTAGGATTAAATTCTCCGACTTCTCTGTGAATTTATATCTATAATCTACTTGCAATATAATCAACAGTTATTAAAAAGTAAAATTTATCTTAACTTTTAACCTTTCTTCCATATTTTGACTATTCACGCCAAACTATGTACAACGTTTTGCAGTATTATAACTTAATATTTATTGTGACTGATATGAAAAATATAGGGCAATTTAATTAATATAGCTTTTAAATTATTGGTAGGATCAATAATCTGTTAACCACTTTATTTATTTTTGTCATCTATTATCTTTATATGTACTCTTTAAACGAGATTGTTTACTATGTATCGATAGTATAAATAATAAATTAATGGTAACACTTGAAACAACGTATTTTATTGTTTTTTATCTATATACCATATTTTATTGCCTCTTAATTAATTATTTTCACACAGACTGGTATTTTTCCCCCATTCTAACACAAGCGAGTGATGTGGGGGTTGGTTAACTGTTAATAATTGATTCCTATGTACTTTTTAACACTGATTCCGCAATTTGTTTTGTAACACGTCAGAACTTTTCGATAAATGCAAAATTTAAATTTTTTAAAAAGTGGAAATATTTAAAAAAATGTTAGACATTAATATAGACTTAATTTTTTTTATAATTTATTAGTTCTTGTTGTATACTATACATTACTACAGAACTCAGGACGAAAGACGTGCTCCGTAAAGCTCTCAAAGATCCGAATAAAGGTCTCGTTTCATTTCTGAACATGAAGTTAGAATTGAATAAATTTGTGAAAACCTTCCGAAAAGAGGGTAAATGTTTAAAAAATTGCGTGACAAATTTCCACCCTTACAAGCCGCTAAACTAAAAGTGGGTTCTGAATTAGTAAACGTATCATAGATGGCAATATTATAAACAAATGGTTGTTTAAAAACGTTTGAGTTAGGTTTCTGGGATATTTGAAAAATACAAATTACAAATCAATCGTTGAGAACATGCTTCAGAAGTTCAAAAAGTCGGGTTGATCTATGAGACTTGTTCCCTTCCTGAAAATTTAACATTAGCAATAACAATAAAACATATTTGAAGTAAAGGAATTAACACGACTATTACTTAACGTTTTATTTCAAAACACTTTTCTTGTCTGAGATTGAGTAATTGTTCAATTATTCATATTAATGTTAGGTGTGTATTCGTCTATGAAAGAAATGTCCTCTAAATGTCTGTTTCTGACTGCTGAAACAGCCCCGCGCCTACATCGCCTGAATTCGGGTTTTGACTACTTTTCATGAAAATTTTGGTGCTGTTATCAAACAAATGGGCGCGAGGTTTCATCAGGACATCAGCTATCTGCTGGATGGTAACATCACAAAACATACATATAAATCAATTATGCAGATTATCTATTACACGAAATATTTTCTTTTGGCCCATTTAGTAGCCAGAGATGAACAGAAAACGGAATCCATGTGTAGCAGTGCATACCGCCTGAGTAAAAATATAGTAGGCTGTAACGACTGTACGCATTTAGAATGTCCAAGGAATCAAATTTCCTAGTTAGTGTAGAAGTTCATTGTAGGCTGGCCACGCTGACGAGCCTGGATAAAAGCAGTTTACGATCCTCGCTGAAGTGTCGAAGGGCGCAGCGTTATCGCCGCACGGAGAGAGCGGTTGCATTATTTCAGAAAGCGATCAAGCAGTAATTATTTTTGCAGTTGCGAGCGCTCACAACGAGGATGGGGTGTCGGAAGAGGGGAGGGGTGCTGGTCTCTTCCGGTTTAATCTCCTGTTTAGTTTTCGTACACACCGAGCGAGACTTCATTTCCTTTCTGGAGCGCTGTGTAACTGCAGCCGGACAGTCGGAGCAAAGAGGCTGTGAACTTTAGCGTCGCGACGACGAAACTGGCTCATCTCTGCTCATTAAAACTCGTTCTCTTTCAACTCGTACATCCACGACCGCTCATACGGCAGACAGTCAAAAACGAGAAAAATTAAAACGGTAACTACGTAGTCTTCAACATGTATATATTCCAACTTCGTAACTAGAAATAATTGCACGACAATGGTATTTGAGGAGCATTCTGAATTACTCTATCAAACTGCCTGAATTTCAGGTGTCTAAATGTCTCAAATATCTGTTCTTAAGTCTTGAAACGCCACGGTTACAGGTTTTTTCCATTTCCAAAAAAAAAAAAACACTATGCACAATGTCTTAGGCATAATACGCTTATTTCAATCATTCTGGGTCAATAATACTTACAAAGATATCGTTTTGCCAATTGGAATTAATTTTATTCTCATTTTACTTCATTGCTGACGTATTTTGCTGCTGGGTAATTGTTATTATTTAACATAGTAAAAAAACGTTTTGGTTTGCAACATACGCGCTCTTCAATGAAAATATAGTTTACGTGAAAATGATATAAAATGCCACAAAATAAGAGTATGAATCGTTATGATTTTATGTAGGCCTATTTGTAAGATTTCAATCGTTACAATTGCGAGGTAAATGAACAAAAATTCCACGTGGGACAATTTATTTTTCCTAATTAGTAATATTATTGGAAACTTAAATCAAACATGTCATTGTCAACGTCGGTTGAAAACGAATGGAAACCGTAAGAAGGTAACTGGGAAAACAATAGTGGTAACAGCGTGAGAATTAGTCTGCAAGATATACAATACAATAAGTAGCAACCAAAACCCGTTTGAGCGAAAGAGAAAATTTTTTAAAAAGTTCATCAGAAGAGAAACATCGTGTTTGTGCACAAGAATCTGAACAATCAGGTATTGCTATACTTAGTAATATAAACTTGTATTTGGAATTATTAGATCTCAATCTTCTTTTCCTTTTTTCAATTCTTATTCAAGCAATGGAATACTCTGTTAACTCTCCAAACAATATTAATGTACCATTATAGTTCTCATTAAAGTTTAGGATATATATTATCTACTTGAAAACAATTGGCCTTCTATTTGTAAGTATATGCCAATGTCATGATCGAATTAATTGTTGTTAATAATAATTATATAGCCAAGTATAAATATTTAAGAGGCGATTTTGCCTTCAGAGAATCTTCATTGTATTCAATATCTGTATCTTAGCAAATCATGTTTCTATAATAACGATGTGTGTACTAAAATTCCTCAATATTAAACTCTTTATGTTTATCTTTAAGTATTGTCAACTTTTGTTGTTGTTGTTATGGTATTCAGTCCTAAGACTGTTCTAATCCAACCTATCGTGTTAAAATATCCTGCACAAGCCTTTTCATTTCTACATAGCTACCACATCCCACACCCGCCCTCATCTGCTTTCGTAAATAAGAGGAATTTCCTGGCGGGTAATATAAGTGTGAATATTAGGAAATCATGACTCAAATGTTCGTATGGAGCGTGGCGTTATATGAGAGCGAAACGTGGACGGTTGGAAAGGTAAAGAATAGAAACCTTTGAAATGTGGTGCTATAGGAGAATTCTGAAAATCAGATGGGTGGATAGAATCACTAACGAGGAAGCTTATAAGAAAAACAGGGGAATAGTGAATGAAATGGAGGACGTTCGCCAATATGAGGCAAAAATTATTAGGCATCGTTTGAGACATGAAGATGTTGTAAAATTAGCATTTGAGGGATGTTTTTGGTAATAACAGAAGAGGGAGACCAAGGATGGAATAATTTACGTAGATTATGGAGGATGTTGGTTTTGCATTATACGGAAATGAAAACGCTTGCTCAAAATACGTTCGCATGTAGGGTTGCATCAGAGTAGACTTAGGACTGAATACCACTACACACAACACATTTATTGAAGGTCTGAGTCACAAAAAAATTTAATCTATGATTCAATAAAAACACTTTTAGAAAATTTTGAATATAAACATAAAAAATAAATTTTATTTCCTCAATTGAAATATAAGGTAAATTTAATTGAAGCCAAATCAACGACTAGAATATGACGATGTGATAACTCGTAAAATCTTCGTCACTTTTGAAATCTTACCAAAATGACAAAATAGAACATGCAGCATCTGTTTCACATATCATGACAGCCTCCATTACTTCACCTACACACTGCAGAATAATATATTTCTATAACCATCTGATTGACTTTCTTTTGTCTGATCAGTCCTTGCCGTTTCTATGAAATCTTATTTATTTTGGTGAATTTTATGATAAGTATAGATGAAATAATTTATATATAATTATCATATATTTATGTATTAAACATTTAATCGGGGTAGTTAGTGTAAGTAATGAATGATATATTTTAAATATTCTATTAGTCCAGTTAATAGAAAAAAATCGTATTCTTCCAGTCGATGATCTGCGTACCAGCAATTCCATAAGGCGGGTGGAAGGTTATTAACGGTCTCAATTGAGGCATTGTGTTGCGGCTTAAGAAGATAGTCGCTGGCTTCGAAGCACAATCCTTTAGCCGACTGAACTAGAAATGCCAAACGCAGACCTCGGGCAAAAGCGGCACAAGTCCCTGAAAAAAACAACCAAGATTAATAACTTTGGAAGACTGAAACAAGATAAACATGAATTACATACGTACAGATCTTTCTCAGACTCGGTGATGTAGATCCTCCACGTATAGTCTCGATGATGACGTGAAATGTAATATTAGTTTTAGGATAGCTGAAAAAATCTTGCGTAATAATTAACATAAACTATAGCAGAAAGACAAAAGTTTTTTAAATTAATTCATAGAAACTAAAGTAGACTATAATGAGAATGCTCAAATGTGAGCATTTAGGATAAAAAAATGAACAAGTAAGTGTTAATTGCTGTCACCAACAATTTATAAAGAATACTCCCTTTATGAAACAATCTGACAAAAGGAAAAGCGAAGCACAGTAAAACCATATATTAGTTTCTTACACTTCCAAAAGTTTACAAAAGACTTGAATAAAAGAGAAGTATTAATATAAGGGCAAAGTAATGATAATATTAAAAATCCAAACAAATAGAATAAACGTGCCCATAGGTACTAAAATCATAGTCAAGATTGAAAATTGAATACTAAATAGCTCCTAATAATAATAATATACAGATTTTACTAAAGCTATGAAACGTGTAAGATAAAGTCTTAGGAAAATGACAGTAAACTGTACGTTTAGGAGGAAAGATAAACTATGTTGCTCATTGCCTTTTCGAAGAATTTCTTCAGATTAGTCCCTGCCCGAAGAACCGAAAGTGGTACTATTTTAACTCCGAAATATTTTACCCAATATTCTGCCATCATATTGTTATGCATTTAGCGTTGCATGTCTGCGGCACGAAATCAAAGCGCTGCTTAATATTGTTAAGAAAAAAGCTTCCTATAGACGGTAATACAGTTTAACTAAGTTAAACTTTTTCAGTTTTTATTTTATTTAAATAATGAAGTATACTACGTTTCGTCTGTCATTTAAGACTTCTTCAGGTATCCTAAAATGAAAATTACAATGAATTACATTAGTAATTGATATAGTTTATTCAATAACAAAGGATAGAACTCTTATAAAAGTTACATATTTAAACGTATAAATTTCAAAATATCCTTGTAAGTCAAGACGTAATATCTGAGTACAAATTTCAGGTAAATATAAAACTTTCACAAGTCGTACAGTTCAATGCTAATATATAATATATTATACATATAATCGTTCCAATGGGAGAATAGTGAAGTAATTTTTTCAACTGTAATTTTAACCTGCTCTAATTCGTACGTTAAAGTATCTTTGTGGTTTTAAACATGTTTTTAAATGTCTTTAAATAATTAGGGAAGTACACGGCGAGTATCTTATGATTACTGAATATTTGATTACATGACTCTGCATATATTTATTCCAATATATATCTACTATCACTTTCTTGAAAACTGAATAATCTATATTCATGCTTTAATGTAGGTACGCCTAATATTTCTGCAAATATATGTGGGAATAATCATGGATGGTTATAAATTAAACCAGTTGAAAATTGTCTTCACTTATACCTGAGATGTACCTTTTTTTCTTGAATAAATTTAATATTTAAATTTAAATCGTCTACTTACATTATTCAAGAAGCGATTAGAATTTTACAATTGGAGATATAGACACATATTTAAATTATACGAACGTAGAGAAACGTTTACTTTATTAATTCAGTGTTGATGAAAAACGAGTCATTGAAATTAAATTTCCTTCAGTTTTTAAAGGTAGTTGTAAACAGCTTGAAGTACTTTGCCTAGTTCATACTCTCCGATCTTCTCCCATTTGATGGTACACGTCTAGCATAACTTATTTTCAAAAGATTTTTTAAAATCATAAGACATGCTTAGTTATAACATTTGTGAAGATCTGAAAATTTATCAACTTATAAATTGTTACATAATATTTTTCTATGTATTGTCGCCAATTTTTTTTAAATTTAAAAATTGTCTTAATATGCAGAGTAATTTCCTCTGTGATCCGTCGGTTATCACCTCGTTTTATTTTCCGTTTCTGATATGACGTACGCTTAAATCTAATAACTAATATACAACAACGTTTAAGTCAGATATTTATGACATTCGGCTAATTCGACCGATGCGTCAATTAGTTCCGTCATAATTTGTGTTATGATCATAATGTATGTACACTGAACGCACCCCGTTCACTTACTCCGGGAAAACAAGATTCATTAAACTAATATTGTAACTAAGTGGATGGAAAGTAAACGCTGTTTATTGTTATGACTTTCAAAATTGATCAATTTTTAACAAAGGAACGGAACATAATTTATTTTAAAAGTTAAATATAACCATATAAACGTATATAAGTATACACTTAAATATGTTTCGGAAGAATTAACAAATGAAGTTGTTACAACCATATGAAAGCGAAAATCTCGTGGCCATGTATTAAATTATGCTCAGCATTGATCAACAAACGAAAAAATATTAATAATTTAGTCTCCATTTATGTATTTCTTCCTTTGATATTACTCACAGAAACAGTTTTGATTGTAAATAGTCCTCCCTTTCAGCATTTATTAATTTCCTTTTGATGTAAAAACATGATTCAAATTATCTACGAATTATTATTGTTCTGAGCCGTTTCGTGACTCATTGTACAATTTATTCACGTTAAAAACAAAGGCGATTGAACTTTTTGATCTGAACATTATTCATCTTGGACTACATATATTTTACTTACAATTGAGTTCATCTCAATTCACATCTCAAAAACTTTCATGATCAAACAAATTGGCCACAAACTCGTACTTCATTTTCTCCAACTACTTATTTGCGTACATACATACACTTGATTCATTTTTTTAAAACTTCACAAGTTTCACACCTAAATTGTGTACATTGTTCATTTACTGAAGTTATGGATATGATTTTATATTTCTTCTGTATTTAAGATTAAACGTAAAGTTTTACGTCAGAGACACTCGTTTCTTTTAAGAAAGATTTCCAAATTCACCGGCGGACTATTGTTATAATATATTTATTTAGCAAAACTATGCTCATTACTACAGTATTCAATTTTTTATTGTTTACATTTCATAAACTTAATTCATTTAATGCTTAAATAAACTGATCTTAAATTTAATAAACCCTTACATTCCCTAATTTCTATTGGTAGCTGCTTTAATTCATTTATGCCTTTAATAAATATACTGTTATGTTTTAAACCTAACCTAATCCTTCTTATATCTAAAAATCTTTTACTTTTAACATTGTATAGGTTTCTTTCATACTTATAAGCTAAATAATTATTAGAATAGGATGGTAACAAATTATTGATAAATTTATACTAAAACATCATAATGTGAAACATAAGTCTTTGAAGAAAAAAAACAATTCATTTCTCTCAACATCTCTGAGACACTACAACTTTTATTCTTACATATGATTATTCTTAATGCCCTACTTTTCAACTTATTAAGTCTGTTCATACATTTATTAGATATGTACAACACAGTACAAATATAATTACAAAGTAATAAAAAACCGTGGATCACTTATAATTTCTATCGACTATAAACAATTTACATTGTTTCACACTACTCAAACAACACTTGAAATGGCTTAAAAATATGCTGTGCTTAATTAAGATTGGCGGGAGAGCGATTTGTCATATCTGTTGTGTCAATATGACAATTTAATTTTAAATCTTATTAACAATTCAGCTTTCATAACTAAACTAATTAACTTAAAATTTTTAAAGTCTGTAAGAATAATAAATATCAACGCGATCATTAACAAAGTCGGGAAAGAGAATTTTATACACAATATTAGTGGTTTGAATTGTGATTTCTGATATATTAGCCAAACGAAGACAGCCATGAATATAAGATTAAGTCCATAAGTCTGATTGTAAATATAATTCAATCATCTAGAATTGTATTTATTGAAGTTATTGATTTGATTTTGACAAAACTTCTATTCTAGACAGGGAATCACATTTCGGAAAAACGACTAATTTCTAAAATTTTACACGTTAAAGTTATCAACGCAGTAACGTGTTATGTTAAGCATACACTCATAACCCTATTAAGTTGTACGTTTTGTTATTTTAATTTTTTTGGTCCTTTACTATTTTAGCTTTCATCTTCTAAAGTTCGAATTACAGTCTTTATATTCTAGCCGTTAGAGAATTGTGTTAGCTCGCATCGAAACTTCCGACCTCTTTAAATTATTTGAGTAATGTTCTTTCTTAAATCTTTGCTGTTAATTGTCATATTTGTCTTAATGAAGCAAATTACCTGTCGGCAGTGACAGGTCTGTCGCGTCATACAACTTCATTATTTTTATTTCCCAATGTGTATATTAGATATCACGAAGCTATTAAATGATCTTATCATTTGTAAGCAAAATGTACTACATGCTTGTTTACGGCGTCTTAATCGTGATAAACGTCTGTCAACAGTTGGCAACTTATATGCAACGTAGCTGCCTAAATTCTGTTGAGATTCTTCCATACTTTGTCTGCAGGGCATAAATCACATTTAAAGAAGGAGATCTGTGCTCCCAGAATGGCATTCTGTATTAACGACCATACATACAACTCCCTGTAAGAAAGGATTTTAGAGACGTTTAAGCATAGCGCTGTAAAGCGTAGCTTCACATTTATAATATTAAGAGGCGAGTTCCAGAGCCGCCCGCGGAGAGAGAAACCCTTTCGGCCGTCGCTCTATGTTAACCGCGGATGTCGTAAAACTCTCATAGCTCGATAGTAAAACGGTTTCCGTCGGTCACGAGGACGGAAAGAGATAACGAACTGATTTACGGCCAATCATGTTTCTCCAGGGTATTAATTACCCGGAACAAATGGAGAGCTTCCGCGGATTTTTCTCCTGCGGAATGCAAAAATTGAATTAAGGTTCCACCTGCCCCTTAAGCGTGACGCTACCGAGTCACGTTCCCATTTCTCTTGGAGTTAATGGTGTTTTAAGACAAAGGCACGTGATATGTTTTCCAGGAAAGGTTCACAGCCTCTCTAGTGTTTGCAATCTTAAACTATATTTTCATTAATTAGAAAGTCACAGTTATTAATACGCCGAAAAGCACAAAAAGGAACGAATAAGAAAGTTTACACATTCCAAAAGATTAATCAATATTTATAATATATACTACAGAAAACGCAAGGTATTACATAGAAGTATCCTCTCTAATTCGTTGTACGCATATTGACTCAACAACGCTTCAGTTATAAATTAAATTATAAATCACAAAAATTCGACGGTTAAAAGTAGTGTTAAGAGACGTTCAGTGAATTTTGCTGATAAGGCATCAGACGTGTGGAATAAGTCGATGTTTGGTCATCGGTTTTATGCATTTTTACTAAGCATTTACTTATACTTGCTATCATCTGTAGTAAAATTACAGAAGAATGTTTCGAAATGTAGTGGGAGTTAATAAATATTGGTATTAATAAAAAAGAGATTGAAATTTTAATAATAAAGAATAAACAATTTAATTAATTAAAAAATTTAACACTTGTTTAAAAATAAAATAATAAAGTAATACACTAAATTACAAAATAAAATTAATTCACTTAAATTTGGGCGACTACTTTCTGAGCCCAATGGAGAGCAATAATTTTATCTAGATATCTAGTGGGGATGAAACAAAACTTGGTATCGAATTTTTTAATACTCACTCAAAACAACCAGTGGTGATAAACTTGAATTTGGACATCAACGCTCTATTTCTAATCAGTTGGCTCTGAATATGGATGCATCTCGTAGTCCTCGTCAGTCGCGGTCGCCGGAAGCAGCTACTAGCCACGTGGATGAAGAGAATATCAGACAATGCTGCAGACTCAATACTCTGAACGTAGCAAAAATCTCCTCATTTCCGTCATTTATTAATTTTGCTGTACCTTCGTTTGTCTAGAAAGGTGTATTCTTCTTCGTTGGTTCGTGGTGATCTTGTCTGTCAAGCCCTTGCGTTCGGAGGCTGTTAAAGTGTCCCGGAATCTTCGTGTATGAAAAGTTTGGATAGTGGTACCTATTATTTTAGTTTTCTCCGGCGAATGTGTGAGCTTTGAGTGTAGGGTTCTTAGTCGTCTACTGGGGACGTCCATCAGATACAACGGTGCAGATTTTTAGGTTTCTGTTATTATGCCATTTTATTTTCATTCGGTCGTATATTTATTGTATACTCGTCTTTTAAAGTGCACTGGGTACGTTGAGAGCCTGCATCACCAGCCATCGCAAGAGCTCTCTAATTTCCTTAATGTATTATTATTAACTACATGGGTGCCCGTTATGCCCATGTTTTCCTGCCCAAGTTATTTGTATTAGCCCTGTACATTATTTAATTCGACACTAATATGATTTAAGTCATATATAGCGCTTTTCAGGTCTCCCTATTCTGGTTAAAGGACTATTTAAGAAAGTTTTATTAAGTGAGGGAGATATATGTAATGAAACTATGTGAATCTCTCCTTATTTGCCATTAGTAGAAACTCATACATTACTATAACCATAATTTTTTAAATTCTTACTCGTAATTGCGGAAATATTTCACTAAACCTAAAAGATAATCTCAAAATAGTTTTTTAAACAAAATCGAGGTATCAAGAGTACACTCGTTTTCAAAGTAGTTAGTTAGTGTTACTTCTACTTTTATAAATTATATAAGTTAACGTATATTATAAACTTGAACTTTATTTCATCATCGAAATTTAACCCAATAAAATTAAATCAATAGTTTCCTAAACTATGTTATGAACAGGATTTCTATATTTCAAACCAAATACTAAAACGTAGAGCAATGCTAATAAATACCAAAGATTTAATTGAACTAAGTGATTCTCTTCTTCTTTAACATTTGTACATATTCATCATAATTCAAATACCCGTAATTTTTTTTACAAATTCTACTCGTAATTATCTAGATCTCAATGTGACGTCACCGCTCACTCCGATACACTCTCTAAGCGTTAAAATGATGCACATTCATCACCAAAGATAACCTCTAATATCAAAATTCTGATTTAAACAAAATTTAATTTTTTTATAATGTCAAAAGAATACAATTAAAGACACATTTAAAATACACACATAACCAAGTTTATCGATAGTCCCACTTATGAAAATGACAAAATATCTATTAAATTATAATGAATAAGAAAATAAGTCCCTTCTGAAATTGGACACGAAGAAAGGAATGCTGCGACCCCACAGAAGGTTTTCTAGGGTTTTCCATGCATCTTGATTAGGTGAAACAGCGGGTAGAATATTGAAACTATATACCTGTGACTCTAGTCAACCCTTGGCTACATTTCTCAACCTTCCATATCCCCCCTCTTCAGTTCCCTTCCAATGCTATTAAAGGAAAGTTGTCTGTTTCAGGATTACCGTCATATTGCCTGTTACCCCAAAAATAATCTTAGCTTTGCTTTTATCAGTTTGTATATTATCAGTTTTGCTTAAGCAAATGTAGCTTGAAATCTGCCATTGTTACTCGAAACATGGGAAAAAGTTTAGAATTTAAGAAAACTTTTCATAATAATTATGAAACTATGTGTTCGTATTTTGGTTTGAAATATTTAGTTTCATTTGTAAAATAGGTTAAAATCTACTGAATTCAGACTGCTAGGTTTAATGGAAGCAAAAGTTTGTACGTGATATTTATGTCCGTGACGATTTTAAGTTTCATTACATAAAATAGGTTAATTTATAGAAGCATATAATTTGTAAAAGTAGAAGTAACACTGACTATTTTGAACTTACGTGTACCCTCAATACCGTGTTTTCTTTGAGGAATCTGAAGACGATCGTAACTGACGTGATCTGAGAGGTTTTACGAAGAGCTACTTAGATCCCTATATAGGGATAATTAAACTGTCACATTGTAATAAAATCTGTGTAAGAAAAATTGGTTTTGATCTTTCTTTCTTTGTGAATGTACGCCTGTTATTCATGGTTGATAGCAGACAGTTTAAAACATCATCTTGGTACATGCTGATGCGTAATTAAGGTTGTGATCCAACTGGAAAGTTATTCATAATGCAGCAAAACTCGACGGTATAATTTTTGGAATGGATTCCTTATATTGAGAGAATGCATAATTAAAAATTTATTCGAACTTTCAAAAATGTTAGTGCATGACGACATGCCTTGTTATATGGACTAAGTAACGATACTCTGGGTACAATTTTTGTTATATGAGGAAACCTAATGATTTTTCTTATTTATTCAAAGAGGGAAGAATTGCTTCAAATTTAACCTCGGCCAAAGGCCACGACAGTAAACTATCTTCTAAACTCGTATTTATTTGCCAAGGTTTACATAGAAATCCTATACGAGAAGATTAATTCTCTGTTTGCTGTAGTTAAATATATGGAGACAAAGGACTTTTCCGATACAGATATAATTATATACTACTTAGACGACATTTAAGTCAAAATATATGCACTGAATTATTACTATAAACCATACCTTTTTATAGTTAAATCTTTATTGAAACAAGATTTTTCTGAAAATATATTTTGTTTCTTCCATTAATTCTGCGCTTATGTTCACAAACGTAAGTTACTTTTGACTTAAGTATATCGAAAAATTTGAGAATCACTTATCACGTACTAAAACCAAATGTTCCACCTGCTGACATATTTTACTCAGCAAACAAATTGTATCAGCTATTGTTTGTATAGTTGAGTAATTAAATTTTTAATTTAAACGGACCGATTACAGTCTTCTTTTAGTAAAATTACTAAATATTTTATTTTAGTAATGGATCCGCACGGTCATTCAACATTTTATGTGCCATCTGGTATAATGGTACCTGACTAATCACTACTTGCAATAAAATTCAAGTTTTTAAACATCTATATATTTATGTATACGTATAAACTCTATTGTTAATAGATTGTATATAAAACAATATTATGACGTTGAAAGAGGAAGAAAGAGATTTAATTTAAATTTATAAAGATAAGCTAAGGAGACGACGAAGCTTCGTTTGATTCAAATAGGCTGTTAATATTTCCACACTCATGGCGTAAGAATTTTCATTGTGTAGCTACTGCTTATTGCTAATTATTCATCAGCAAGGTTACTTATTACATCGTTGCAGTCAGGTAATTTACTCGTGAAGTGCTGCTAGCTTTGGAATATGAAATGATTGCTCATTAAAGTGTCTTGCTCGTATGTACGATATGCGTTTCTCTCACGTAATTTTATTTTAAATGATTCTGTAATGAGTAAATATTTTATAGATTAACCCATACCCTGTTATTAATGAATATCACTTTCGTCATTACTACAATAAATTATTGGCAATAAAATGTTTTAAATTTATTGTATTTTTATTAATATTATAATAAAAGAATACTGCAATATTGAATGTTATTGTTTCAATCATGTAACAGAAAATACTTCAATATTAAAAGACAAGCCTCTTTCAGATTTTTTATTTTCTCTCCGATCAAGTATAGTCGTAGACAGATCTTATTGATACAATAACTGGGAAAATTGTAGCGAAATTGAAAATTGGTAACAACTTAATATTTTAAATAAACACACTAAAGTACATTATCGTACGTAACAAATTTTACGTGAAATTGTATCAAAATTTCTAGCACACGCAAAAAACGTTTGTTCATCTACAACAGCACTTTATTAATCATAAAAACTTTTTATTTTTCTTGTCAGGCACGATAATTACTTCTCTTTAGCGTTAAGCATATATATATATATATATATATATATAATTCAGATTACCTCAATAACCATTCAAGATGTGAATTTATGGAAAATGGGTGTATGTGACTTTATTGGGTGAATTTACTTCACAAATGTGTGTATATGCCAAAGAAAATTGCAGTCTTGTTGTCATCTCTACAACGAAGCCCTGAATGGTGACTGCGTTCCGAAATCCACGACGTACGGTCGTTCTCCCATTAGCGTTGAAACTACTATGTTTGGAAGGCGAACCAAACACTCGACGGCTCGGCAAATCGGAACTCTGCTATATATTGGATTGAAAGGAAAATGACTGTAGTGAATATTTCTTTGATATCATCCTGGATTTTGAATAAAAAAAACTAATATTGGAAATTTTTATATACAGCGGTCCTCACCCAAGTTCATCCTTCCGCGTTCGAGAATGAAGTGATCTCTCTTCCTCTAAGCTACGCTCATTTTGGCATTACGGATCATCCAATTATTACAATTATGTTCTTTCCGGGATTCATAAAACTCGATCAATAACAATGTCCTTCTCTTCCTGTTCTTGACTGGTTAATAATGAATATGGAAAGGGAATCAAAATGCAAGGAGAAGAAATAAAACTCTAAGGTTTGCTGATGATATTACGTGTGTCAGAAGAATACTCGGAAACCATAATAAATGGCATGAACGTGGTCCTGGAGGTAGAGCACAACATTAGAACTAATAGAGAGAAAACTAAGGCGATGGAGTGTAGTATGGAAAATAGTGGAATAACAAAGGGTTTTAGATTTAGAAGGGAAATTTTCATAGAACGTAAGGAATTGGACAGCATAATAACTAGGGATGGTAGAAGTGTAGTAGACATAAAGTGTAGAATAGAACAGGCAAAGAATAAAGATGAATTCACTTACGCTAATATAAATATGGATATTAGGAAATCATTATTAAAAATGGTCGTATGAAGTGTGGCGTTACATTGGTGCGAATCGTGGATGATAGAAGTTGCAGATATAAAAATAATAGAAGCTTTCGAAATATGGTGTTATAGGTGAATTCTGAAAATCAGATGGGTAGATAGGGTAACAATCCAGGAAGTTCTATGCAAAATAGGGGAAATATCCCAGGAAACAATTAACGGACAAGAAAATAAAATTCTAAGAGGTTCAAAATTTTTGCTGTGAAAATGCTTCTATTCGATAGGCGAATTTCCAGAATTAGGTTTCATTAATAATATTTATGACGCTCCCATAGATTTTTTTTAAATATTATTTTAAAAACTTTTATCGTACAGATTATCAGTTAGGACGATAACGATACAGTATATACAATATTAAAAAGGTATATAATTAACATAATAACGTGAAGATAGGTTAATTCATTTAATTAACCTACTTTAGGAGAATTGGTTGTGTTTATTTATTTTTGCGAGTACCTGAGGGGCATACGACTTAGGTGGGTGAGGATTGACAGGTAGTGAACTGATTTATGGAGGATTAATGAGGATGTGGTCTGCGGACATGATGGTAGAGTGGGTTATGGTGTGCCTGAATGATCAGGGGGAAGGATGAGGTCAATCGGAAGTTTTCTTTTGAGGCGACGGGAGCGTGGAGGTGGAGGAGGATTGTTGTGAAATTGCTGGATCGTGGGGTTTGGGTGGTTGAGTGCGCTTTTGATTAGGTTTGTTATGGATTTGGAGATTACTGAGTTAACATTGGGAATTTTGATGTTTTTATGGATGACGGAATTTCTTAGGTACCAGGGAGAGTTTGTGATGGTGCGTAGTATTGTGTTTTGTTTGGTTTGAATTTTGGTTGAATGGGTTTTGGCTGTTGTTCCCCATATGGAGGAGGCATAGGACCAGGTGGGTTGTATTATGGAGAGGTATATGAGGCGTTTTGTGCTAGTGGAGACAGGGGATTTTCTGTTTAGGAGGGGATATAGAGTTCTGAATTTTTGGTTTATTTTGGAGAGGAGAAAATTAATGTGAGGTTTCCAGGATAGTTTTGAGTCAAACATGATTCCGAGGTAGGTGGTTTCCGTTTTTGTAGGGGTTAATGAATTGTTTAGATAGAGATAAATTTGGGGAGGAGGGTTTTTTGTTAGGGTGAATGGGATGGTTATTGATTTGGTGGGGTTGATACTGATTCGCCATTGTTTGGACCAATGCTCTAGGTTATTGAGCGCTGATTGGAGTGGTTGGAAATCGGAGGTGAGGGAGGAGGTTTTATAGGAGATGGCTATGTCGTCTGCGAAAAAGATTGTGCTAGTGTTAGGATGTTGTGGGATATCATGGGAGAAGATGTTGTATAGGAAGGGGGCAATGACACTTCCTTGGGGGACGCCCGCCGCGATTGGGTGAGGTTGTGAGAGGTGGTTATTTATTTTGACAGAGAAGGTTCTGTTTGAAAGGTAGTTTTGGAGTATTTTGTAGTCCCAAAGATTGTGATTTTATTTATAGTAACTGATATTGTTATAATATAGTTTTTATATTTTCTATATATTTTAATTAACTACTTACGTTTGAAGCCCAGGTTCTCGATAGAGCCTAAAAGGTATGACGTAATTATTATTTCCTAAAAAACCGAACAACTCAAAAATATATTCCTGAAATAAAAGTTTCTACATTCTGATCTATGATTTTTTTAAAGTTTTTACGAGGAAATTAATGTAATGAATTACCATTTTGATCTTAATTTTTACTTTGTTCAACATGTTTGGTGTATCTCGAAGAAAAATGAAAAAATTAAAATTATTGTACTTCATTACAGAAGTCACCAAAGGGTTGCAGCGTCGTAGGTACTGGAAACGCCTTCAGAGAAATGATATATATCTTAATGGATACAATTAGAATTTGTTCAGAGATTTAATATCAATAATCTGTTTCGGTAACTAATAACTTAAAAAGATAAAATTAATATACGTAGACGAAATTCTGTTAGACATATGATGGAAATAAATACAAATAATGAGACGGAGACCTAGAAATGAAGCTTAAGGAAAACTCTATATTGGATTACATTAAATTTGGTATTACTTCAAGAATGAATCATTTGGTGTGTCAGCAGACTATATAAAGGCCTACTCGATTCACCCCAGATATCGGAAGACATTACGCAACTTTATGCTACCGACTGTTTGGATAAAATTTTGAGCTATTTGATATCATTTTGCTTTGGACAAGTGATGTATAGAGAAGTTATCTCATCTGTGTTGGTAACAAATATCTCAAATATTAAAACAGTTTTTTAAGATACTTGAAATGTGTTGTTTATTTGTAGAGCAGTAGGACCTCTCCCCAATTATTTCATTTATATTTCCAAAAATTTAAATTCAGACACAAGCAGCCAAGAGACGGGATACCCTGGGAGGCTCCAAGGTGTCGCCTAGAAAACGTGTCTTCCTGCACGTCCAAGGGATAAGCGTTATTATTCAAGCCACGGTAATAACCCCGAAAAAGCCCCAAGGACACCCTCCGTCAGTGTAAAAATCCCGCGCATAGAGAAAATTGAAAAAATGGATTGGCGGAGACACGTCACGTGGGGCGTGGAAAAGTTTGCTGAGGTGAGAAGGACGAGGGAGAAGTTTATTGTTCCTCGGAAGTTGAAGAAACAAGAAGCAATGAAGTAGAAGAGAAAAAGAAATGAACAATTAAATAGTTAGTGTGGCTTGGAAGTTGATGGAAAGAAGAATGATTGGAAAGCGAGAATTGAGTCTTAGTCGGAAAATGAAGGAAGGTGAGAAGTTTACTCTTTCTTCGAAGTTGAATGGAGGATGAAGCAGGAGAGAAGAAGAAAATGAACAATTAAATAAGATTAAAAATATTAGGAAATTTATTTACATAGTGGAATTAAACAGGGAATACGTTACTGAGAGAAATATATACAAGGAAATTGAGAGTTCAGTGAAGCAATCTGATCTCTTTAAAACAGGTCAAATATCATGGGCGATTCCCCTAAACGACCTGGATAAGAAAGCCTGGAAGCGTACATCTTTACAGCTTCTGTCTTCTTCAGCATCTGCAAAGTCAATCTCAAGTCATTAGTTCCAACGGTTTTCTCTTAATGCCTAAAACCGAATGAATATGCACAGCTTCTCCGCTGGGCCATCCACCATGACAAATCGATCTTTTTCACTCGAGTTATCTGTCCATAAAATCATTGGCCTTGACCACCACGTGGTAATTTTAAAATATTGTTTGTTTAGTTGATGTTTAGTATTTCTGATAATAGCGCAGGGCATTTCTATATATGACCTGACAGCATCCCATAGGATTACAGCCTCCTATCCCAACCGACCTCGAGGCGCCGCTCAACCTTCCACTGCCGAATTCGAGGAGCCACTCAACCTTCCAATCCTTTGCTAATTTTTACATTACATCTTAATAAAATAAATATCGCGCTACAGTTTCAGAAGTAAAGAAGGATGAAAAATGAATTTTCCAAAATACCCGGCAGTACCCTAGTACACATTTAATAATGGGAAATTAACCTATTTTGTGCAATTCACATTGCAATTAAAATAATATCCGATTGTTTCCACCTAAAAATATTATTTTTCAATAATTAATCTAATATGATGTACAATATATTTGAATAAAATTATTGTTCAATAACAGTAATTTATTTAAACGTCGTTGTAATTAACCTTAGAATGTAGTTTAATGGTATTTTCTGTTTCAGACGTATTGATTGATAGCTTCGAGAGTCACACTTTCACCTCCATTCTGAGATTCCCCGAACTGAGAGCAGATACTGGGAGTGTCCGCCTTGACAGTGGCGTAGGTTAGTTATGAGTGATCTGCACCTGACTCCCCACAGACCGTGACTAGACAACGTGTAGACCGCAGAGAGGAGTGGTCCAGTCAGGCCTCCCACGGAGACCTCAGACCTCGCTTCCCACGATCACTGTCACGTCCAATACCAGACAAGTGTAGCAATGTCCCCACGTGGGCACGGTCTTTTACTTAAATTACGTCATTCGACTAAAGGGGGTACCTTAAAGCAACTGCACTCCATAGATGGTATCCACGGTAGACAGCATACATATTCAAGAAGATTCATGTCACACTATAGTCGCGGTATTGAAAAATTTTTACCTATTGCCAGCGCATACAAGAAATTGTTACGTTTATTGGTGTGCATTGTATTTACAGAAATATTATACTTGGTATAATTTCCCTATAGTGGTATAGAAGAGAACAGGAAGTAGTTAAAATAAAGCACCTATGACTATCATACCCGGAAATTTGACTCAATATGATGCCTTGAAAACACTAGAGAATCCTGCACGAGGAAAGTCAGGGTTTTCAGTAGACGCCCTTCTGAAGACTGAACGTGGAGTTTTCCCGACTCCTTGTCACAACCGGCTTTGGAGACAACTGGCCGACTCTTACAATCTGTCAGAGGACAACTCTTGCAGTATGTTAAATGCCGTCGATGGAGCACTCACAACCGAAAACTGACCCAGATCCCTCGCATCCTGTAAGCCTTCTTTAGATGCAGGTAGAAAACATATAATAACCGTAGAAATTTTTCCCTTCTTTTAGACTGTGCCAATATTTAAGAAATAAGGTACTTGAAAGAATCCACAGTAAACCACTTCCCATAATAGCATAGGATGGAATAGTTGTAAAACTAAAGTTCCCTGTCCTTAGTGTAATGATCCAACCCCTAAATTCACCTAAATGCCTGTACTGCAAGCCGCATAAGTGATGAAACTGCAAAAACTCTCGTGAACTGGCATTATTTTGTCTCTGAGTCAATTGTGGTCGATTATTCAAGAAACCTTTACGTCTACTTTAAAAATATGTATGCATGTATTTATGAAATCTACAAATGGGCAGATGCCTGGTTGCAGATACATAGAACTTAAACAATAATTAATAATCTGGTCGTAAGGACCATATTTAAATTATAATTGAATGTATAATTATATTCAATATAAATAAATAAGTGTGGAATCATATTATTACAAGATGAATTTTTTAAAAATAATAATATTGTTTTTGCCTGAAAATAAAAACACTGGAAATATATTTCACTGTAGTATATTTTTAGAAATTTCGGAGCACTGATCACTTCACTACACTGTACTACACTACACTAAACTTAGATTAAGTCTAAATTTTCTTTCTGTTAGTGGAAGATCCCCAAACACTCCTGCAGGCAGATTGTTCCAGCCATTAATTGTCCTATTTAGGAATGACTATTTTCCAATATCTGGTTTTTGGTGCCTTGCTTGTAATTTAAACAAGTGATCCGTCCTCCTCCCGTTCATAGTCGATTTTTTCATTCTATCTCGGATTCCCTGCCAAGGCTTTTGATCTGCAAAGGCTCTGCAGAAAATGTGTAGCCTAGCTGTTTCTTTTCTTGTCTGTAGTGTATCCCACCCTGGTCGCTTTACCTTTCCGTCCTATTTGTACGAATTTTGCGGCCCTTCTTTGCACCCTTTCTATGGATTCTATTTGACCTATCCTGTACGGATCCCAGCATCCTGCACCATATTCCATAAGTGGGCGTCTAATGAAAAGTCTTTTGATTTCGCATTCCCCTTCTTGAGTGTTCTCATGACATTCTTTCCTTGCAATATAGTTTACCTGCTCCACCCACCCCAGATTACTGTTAAAATAAATGCCGAAATATTTACAGTTTGTCCCCTCGATCACTGTTTCCCCATCTATTTTATATATCAAGGCATATCGACCGCGCATTTTAGTAAAACTAATCGCCTTACTTTTACTATTGTTGATTTTGAGTTTATTTCGCTTAGCCCATGTACTTAGAGTATCTAAGTTAGTTTGGAGAGCAGCTTCGACTTGTTCCCCAGCTATTTCCCTGTAATTTACACAGTCATCTGCAAAAGGTTGGACCTTAGAATTTATATTATTAGGCAAATCATTAATAAATATGAAAAACAATAATGGGGCAATAACTGATCTTTCACAGTTACAATATAATCCCTTAAAAATTCGGAAAAGCTAATTACGTTTTTAAAATTAAGTTTAAAGTATTGCAGTTGAGGTGTGTCCAGCCAATCTTACGGTCTGCAGAAATGCGACCTTAGTAAAATTAGGTATACTTGGGAAAAGGTCGTAAATACGTGTAATATTAAAAGGCGGTTCTAAATAAAATTGAAATATACTAACAAAAATAATTTTAAGAACTTATTCGTATCGTTTATCAGTATCATGCCATGTGATCGTATTATGCGTGATATAATTGGTCAAATGTGAGATTAGGATACTGTAATTAAAAGCCGCCTGTTGTGTAAAATACAGAACTCTTTGTGCCACTGTATTCGGTGACGTCATCGACTTTTGTGTGCTGAAACATTGCCATATTTAACTATAATTCCTTCCTAAATGTTTAATCTCGGATTTTCAAGAACATATGTAGCAATCTTAGATGACGTTTTTCCACTCGTTTAAATCTGTATAAACGATCACAAATATTTTGTAATATAGGTTGTAAAAAATGTGATTTCTGCTAATTCGGCCAGACTAAAAGGAAATAAAACTTCAATTTTTTAAAATGTACTTTTAATATTAATGCGCCAGCGACACTCGTTCGTCATATTGTGACCAATTGAAAACATAATAATAACAAATTTAGAATGAATAATAAATACAAGCATTGAGAAAATAATTTTAATGTTCCGTTAGAAAGATAAAAGAAATATAATTTTGACAAAACTTCTCAATAACTATTCCAAACTCCATGTTTATTGTGCTGATGTAACTGTCACTATTAAACACATATAACTAACTTAACAGTCTCAGAAGACCAGAAAATATCCCAAAATATTTTAAAATTCCGAGAAAAACAAATGAATCAACTAATTAGTAGTTTGAGACTTGAATTGAAGTTGTAAGTTGGAGTGATTAGTGAAGTAACATGAATAGGCGAGGACAAATCAGAAGCAGCCAGGTCAACGGCTTATTAATCTCTTTCGCAGTAGATTTATCTTGAACCATTTGTAAACTCAATATTAAACATATTACAACGTATTTATATTTTAATGAAACCATAAACACTATCACATAGATAAAATTATATACTGCATTAAAAAAACTGAAATTCTTACGAATAAAACCTATTGAATGTTATTCATAAATAGGTAATACACTAATATATTTTCAAATATTTCAATTTTATTGATTTACCGAAACAGTCCTTTTGCATAAAATATTTATTTTACATAATTTCTTCATTGAACGACACAGTAGTTTTCGGCGTCTTGGGCCATATTCATCTGTATCTAGGCAACATTTTTTGTACATTAGTTATTGAATTGTTTAATATATTTACTCATTTCATAAAAAACTATAAAACGTCTTTTTATTACAACTTGTGGTGCTTGTCTCAATATAAACACAGCAAAGTCGAGACGAGTACCACAAGGAATAAAAATACTTTTAAGTATTTTTATAAATATGTAAATATATTAAATAATTTAATAGCTAATGCACAAAAATTATTGTCTTGTTATAGGTAAATATGCCCTTAAGAGGCCTGGGATCAATGATACACTCGATGATTGCCGGACAAAGATCTCTCGATGTCTGGTAGCCTCCGATGTTAGCGAATATGAATTTTGCAAATATGAATTTTACGAATAATGAATACAATTTTAAGTCAAAACAAGAAATGCATTAGCCTTTAGGCTAATTCCGTTCGTAATGAAATCCAGGAAAAAAATGGCGCTTTCCCATCCGCTCACGATGATTTCCAGAGGCCTGTGGATAATCAGCCTCTTTAAGGGGCAAATTAAAGTAACCAATTTTGATTGACGCGGAACCCAGAAGCAAATTCCGAGCCAACTCAAAAATGCAGACGTGCATCTAAGCCACAACGAAAATGATCAATAATGTCTCCAACCTCTGAGTAATTAAATTAACAATTAAAATAGTTGTTCCACACATTATTAGCAGAATCGAAGTGTTCGTAAATAAAATAAACGTAATTAAAATTCGACAGTCCACTTTGTACGCATGAGCAGATAAAGTAGCTCATTCGCAATTGAAATAATTTGAAACAAATACTGATATTTACAATACATATAATGTAATACATACATCTTTAATGATGAGCTCTCTGCGAAGAAATGATACTCATGTTTTAGGATTCACTTCGAACTAATTTGTGATTTTATATAAGCTTATTTTTCAAAATTCCAAATTTTATTTTTTATATCTTCATATTCCTTTAGGGACCAGAATTTTGACTGTAAAGAGAATAATATCAAAGGCTTTTCTGGATACACGCCACGATAAGTAATTCCGAGGCATGCAGCAGAGTAGGAAAGTCCTGAGAGACGTTAAATCGCAGAGGAATCATTGTTAGCATACATTTCCGCCCGCTTTCTGGCGAAAACCTGGCAACATCATTTTATCTGCAGACGTAATTACGACCAAAACATATTTCTCTTTCCAACTGTGCTTCGGTACACACAAAACGCGTTGTAGGTACAGTCGTAATAGCGTGGGGTAATTCCCGAAGGGCCCAGGAGTGACGACGTGAATCCCGGACGCGGACGCGGACGCCGACGCCGCTGTATAGTTCCCCTTTAACGGGCGGTCGGTGTGGCGCTTAGGTCGCTTTTGCGCGGAGCCGGTCAATCAAGCACGGCGCGGGGAGAGGGGCGCTACTACGCCGCGCAGGGCAAGAGCGGCGCAATGGCGCGGAAGCTCAGCAACAAGTCATCGGCGCCTTATTGCGAATTTCGGTGCGGCGTTCAACCGGCAAAAGCAACGACCGGGGAGCTCTAGCCGCCATCTCCTACCCCCAAAATATATATAAAACAAGTCTAATACACAATTTGTGGAAATGATTTGCTTAGGAGGGAACTTCAAGTTTCAGAGAACAGTAATATTTGATTTTCTTATCCTTATTTTTAGGAACACATAAAAATCCCGTAAACAAGGAATATATACCAAAATATATCACATCCTTAAGGAATAAATCACTTTAGACTGAACACTTAAAAGAGCAGGAGTCAGTGAACTTCACTGTACCACATAATAATGCAGAATATGAAAACGTAAATATTAAATCGATTAACATCTGCTATTGTGCAAACTGTTGACTAGATAAGTTCTTAGTGCTGCCTCGGACCTCTCATTGAAGAAAGAAATTAACGATTACAACAATTTTATAGTTTTTAATAATTGGATTTTAACAATAATTTTATTGTAAACCTGAATAAGGTGCGAATATGCGCCGAAACGTCGTTTGAATAAAAAATAAAAACTGTCTGTAAAATGCCGTCGGAAATTATTTAATTTGTGAAAACGTAAATATATATATGTTAATAATTCATAAATTGTTTATATAATATATTGTTAAGTACAAAAATAACAAAATCAAAGTAAGAAAAATTAATTAAGTAAGTCCCATCTTCACATATTATTATATTAATTTTAAGAAGTCATAAATATAATGATTTTGTGTTTCTTCAATTTCAATTGATGTCAATGTATCCATTGCACAGGATATTTGGTTTTAAACGTTATCTGACTTATTAGCAATTATAAATATTTATTTACTTATTATACGTCAGATAAAATAAAGGTTTAAAATATTACTTTTATAGTGTAAACAGCTACACGGCACTTCGCCCGGAGGGGTTTCATATGCATTAATGAGAAAAACAATAAACATAATTTAATAAATTTGTAGAATAATAAAATTACTTTTGATGTTATTGGTTTATTTGGATTCTAATAATTTTAAAAATAGAAATAATAAGGTCAAAATTTATATATATATATATATATATATATATATTATTTATATGTATGCTAAGAGGTAGCACAGTTCATAGTTTTGGAAAGAGTGCCATTTAAGGATTAAACTTAACTTTTTTACGAAATGTTTATAGAAATTTGAAATTATATTAGAATATGAAAAACAAACTTTTTTCTTAGTTGAAGAAAAATATGTTAAATTTTGGAAGAGTCCTCTGCTTACTAACTTCCCGAATTAGATACCTCAAGGCGCATAAAATTGTTTAATGGTTATATTTATGGTCACTTAAACAGGAATGACATGTTGCTGTCTCTTTGAATTGCATTTCTCAAATGAAGAATTTTATTAATTTCATCTATTATAAATTTATATAATTCAAAATCGAACAGTCTTAAAAGTAGTTGTTAGTAGTTTAAATTCAGGGATGAGACCATTGACGACAAATTTAGTAGTAAGACAATTTCATATTCCTGGAGTTATATTTGTGGTTTATGGTATAGGCCTTGAATCTATAATTTCTCATGAAAGCTGGTAACGCGTTATAATTTGAACAAGGAAATTTTTATATTTAATATTGTTGGGGAAGATTTCATCAATTCGCTCATAAATGTTACGATCTCCCCGACGTATCCGTGGGCGAGTACAGGAGTACGATAAAAACAAGCACTGCATTGGTGAATACTCCCAAAAAAATTATTACCTTGACGGTGGATATAAATGATTTTCAAGTGTATAATCTCGTAACAAGATCAACACCTTTCATGGTTCTAATTAAATTGGAGAATTCATTAGTTATACATAATATATTGTAGCTTCCTCCCCAAGCAGTTGAATTCGATATTTACGAAATTTTTAATCATCTCTCATGTGTGGTTAATGTATATCACATATAACTCAAAGAATTATTACCAGTTTCATGTTCAATTTTCTTTAACCTGTTTAGAAACAGCCTTCTTTATAAAGAAAGCAGTTAACTTGACCCAAATTATATTTACAAAAGAATCTAAAAATGGAAATATATGGCATATGCTACGAAAAAAAATGAAAAAAATGATTTACGGCGCTTTCTCCGCAATTCCCTGGTTCTAACGCATCATACTAATTGGTGGGAAAATTTCATCAATTCGCTCATAAAAGTTACGATCTCTCCGATGTATCCGTGGACGAGTACAGGAGTATGATAAAAAACAAGAACTCCATTGGTGAATATTTCCAAAAAATTACTACCTTGACGGTGTATATACAATGTGAACCATTTCAGAAATGATTCTAGCTTGGCAACTTCATGCGTGATCTAATATTAGTTACCAAAATTATGAGTTTCCTAATAACCTGTTCAATTTTTAGTTACTATGAATTTTTTATCATACGGTAACTTCTAATGCGTCATGTATTCCTGAATTATTGTCCTCCATACTCTCCCTGTCCGTCCTATATATATATATATATATATATATATATATATATACTTAATACCCTTCATGCGGGTTGATGAATTAATTAATTAAGAGTCTTCATTTAATATTAAGTGACAATTTTATAGCGTCAAAAAATGTGATTATTTATGTAAAATTGTACACACATGTATGTGCATGTAATTACTATTTTCTGTATGAATAAAAGAGCCCGGGATCCACCGTGCTAGTCAGATCACGATTGGCTCTCGCTATAGATATGAGACAATATTATCTAACAAGCAAGTAAGTTAAGCATATAAATTATACATAGCTACAATGAGCCGATGATGATAAATACCTTCCGTCATCGGAACTACGTGGGACAAGTACCAAGAACCCGACCTACCTAATGAAGGTTACTCTAATTTATTCCCTACCATTAAATTTACAAAATTAGGATAGGTTCCTTAAACATGTGGGGGGACATAATTAACGCTTTGGCTTTGCTGCCTTGCTCTTCCTTCCGACTACCCTCTTGCCATCTCTTCGTATGAAATTATACGACTCTGTTCACAATATGGATTAACCTCGAGTAACTTGTTTGTTAGATAAATATGTTAAATAATTTTTACGAAAATCTATTAGTAACATAGTATTAATAGTGTTCTCTTCCTTAAATAATTAACCGTTTTTATTTAAAATATATTATTCCTTTCCGTGATTACAAAACTTTTTAATTATGCTTTTTGATTAATATATTATAAGATTTCTTAAAAGATTTGATTTTGAGATTGAAGATCTTGAAACTGTAACCCAACCAGTGCAATATACCACTGGTTATAGTTTCGAGCATTTTCTGTATTTTTTAATCCTAACTATCCAGTCAATTATATAGACAGTGTTTTAATATATTGGACACCAATATTAAGCACCCAATGTTTCATGGTCAGATTTATTTTACCATGTTTATAATACGTTTTTAATAATTTTTTCCCTATATCGTAATTCTGTTCACGTCTGTATCCTGTAATGGGACCGGAAAAACATATATATATATAATGTTACAGGATAAGTGATATATATTATTCAGACTCAAAAAATACATGGAAAACATGGCATAGACATATTGCAGCTTGTCTGAATTTTTGCGCGCAGGGAAATTGCTGGCTTATTTCATACGCTCTATTGTCGTAATTTCTACAGCGTTTGGTCATTCATCACTTCAGTCATAACGAACAGCAGGGGACATGCCCATATCTCATACGTTGTGTGCCTGCGACACACTCAAACTACAAATCAATTTAAACTTGCATAGATATCAGGAATGACCTGACGGCGACAAAATTAGTGGTCTAGATTTATTAATGATACACATAGAAACATGAATTTCTCCATCAAGTTTTTCGTGCTCAACATCCCTGGGGAACTTTGTTCAATATAGCCGAATCATACTCTTGAATAGTAAATATATAGTTATTAGTTACGTTCTAGCTGTCCGGTCGCTCATTTAACCCAATTTCATACTAGGAAAGTGTCTGAAGTGTAAGATCAAATTACCTTTATTTACAGTTATTTGACTGTGTCATTGAAATATTCAATTGATACCTACAGTGATATTAACTAGTACCCAAGTTTAGTTGCAAACCTATATTTTCAAATGGAATGAAATTTTTGGCTGAACCTACACAGGAGGAAACATCAAGGGAAACATACCGATATCAAATCGAATCCCCAGTAATTACTCTACTTCACTGTGACTTGTTGGTCTGTATCGTTAAGAAAGATCTAAATGGAAGTTACAATATCTTAAAATTTAAAAAGGAAAGGCAGGTAAACGGGGAGTTAAAATTCGTTCACGTTCGCCATTTTAAGACAATTTCTTTAATTACGTTTTCCCTGCATTTCATTTAGGCAAAGTCTTATAGAAAGCTCTACAGAACGATATTGACTAAACCGAGGCTTAAATCACATCGAGACTCAGAAACCAACTTGGTGACCCACAAAACTGCGAAATATATTTCGGTCATTTATGATATTTTGTATGATATTAGGCTGTAAAGAATGTGATTAAGTAAATTTTAGGCAAGTGTGAGCTTCATCTATATGAGGATATGAAAGGATCCCGCATCGGCTCGGGAGTCGACTCGGATTATCTCGGTGTGCATGAGTTGATGGTTTCGAGTCCCGGTCCGGTCCATTATGACATGATAATTAAGATTTTTCTCCTTCTTGGCTAAGATTCAATTGGAGGCAACTCTTCTGTTTTTGAATTAAAGATAACTAACTACAATACAAATTTCCTTCGTTATTCACAAGTATCTTGAATATTTAAGAGCAATCGCTCCAATGGCTTAAAAGTCTAAAGTTACACAATAATTGTAGGATCCGCTTCTTTACATACAAACATAGACACAGAGAGGGAGAGAGAGAGAGAGAGAGAGAGAGATGGAAATATATACACATTGAATTGATGTTGTGGAATGGGATTTAAATGTTGTACACCGTTTATATCAATCATTGATATAGAATTAATTAAACGTTTATATCACCGCAAGAAATAAATTAGTACTCGTATATTTGACTCCAAATCACAGGAATTACTTAGATAAGTAGCTCAATTACTGACTCTCCTACCTTTCTCATGGTCTTTACTTGAGGAAAATGGCAGCGTTTGCTATTGAAACGCCTTATTTTGGGTCGCGTACAATTGCAATACACTCTTAAATTTGGCAATCATTAATAAATTAATTATTATTGACTGAAATTATGAAATAAATATTACAGAGCGATTTTACCCACGTTGCTATTTCGGGAAGCAAACCCCGCTTTATAAAAGAGGTCATTCAACCCTCAGTCACCGATATCGCGCATCTAAAAATACTTCACGACAGAAACACGTTCCAGCAGTGCAAATTTTTTGTGGCCATTAATCTCATAACTGGTTCTACGCATTTCTCATCTGCCAACTTCTTCATATCGTAGTAATCACCACATTAAACTACATTATATATGTTGTTCATTTATTGCTGTCTTCCCAAACTATTTCCCCCTTGGCCCGTTCTGGATAGCTTAGTACATGCCCATTTGTCTCGCTTCCTTATCAGATTGTACAATAGACTATTTCTTCCCCCAATATTCTCTGAAAATGTTTCGTTTTTCATATTGTCAGACCAATCTTTCTCAGATTGCATCTAAGTTAACACACTTCACAAGCTTAAGGTAATCGTTTCTTTACCGACTGTCAACCTGTCGAGATTTTACGCTACTCAATATGCACCCGTTAGACACTTCTCACGAAATTCTGATTCATCGATCAGTTTTCAATTCAACTTGTATACTATGCTTCTTTCAGGCGCAGTTGGTAGCCATGTTCGCACTTTTTATAGTTTCTGAGATTTTTTAATCACATTTTTATTATTAATTAGGAGAGTTCCTAATTTATTGCAACATTGAATACACATTATAAATATAATTTGAAACATCGATTCGATTCGTAATAGATGAATCGAGATAGGTATTATAATTATAACGCACTTGCTCGTGTGTTGATTTGTAGAGCGACACAGCATGCTAAAGGAATAGGTGGAAACAAAGCCAACAGAAACAACGGAGATGAAGAGAGAGTTTGGAAAATGTTATGGCTCAGTTGTAAATGTCACCAGTAGAAACCTCTGTGGCAGTTGATTTACACGCGAATGACATGTTGCCAACAAAGAAGAATGAATGGCACCTGTCAAGGTTGTACCGTGACGTCACATACTACGAGGATAAAAAAACAATAAAGGCAGAGAGGAAATTTGACAGATGCAGGTTGTAAGCCCAATGTGGTGAAAACACAATGAACTTTTTGGCCCTCCAAATTTGGGTAATGAATCTGTCAAAATGTGTTTTAAGTATGTATTTATTAAAAGATAGTCGCAATGAACTGGAGACCCAGAGAATTGCTAAGCTAATAATATTTTTTAAGTACGACGCTAAGAGAAGATTAATAATAGTCGATACGTTTTATTTAGTAGAGTATCGGAAACCAATGACAGTTAATTTCTTCGTTTCGCACTAGAAAACGGTCCAATTGATTACAATTAAACTTTATATCGTTGTTATCCATCTTCGAATTAAAACTAATTGGTAAATTTATAAGAATGGTAAAAGGTCGACCGGACCCAGGACTCGAACCCAGGGATTCTTGGTTTCCTAGAAATCAGGTTGTGAAGAATGTGACTAGTGAATTGTAGTTGAACCTAACGGGAATATAGGGATGTCCAATAGGTTCTTAGGGCGTCGACTTGGACTAGCTCAGTGGTAGAGTGCCCGCCCGGGAAGCGGGTTCGAGTTTTCATTCTTTTATTCTAAATTTAGCATTGCGATCCTTATCTGAGTTTCAATTGATGTCTTCCTCTTTGATTAATTGGTAAACGTATCAAGGAAGTAATTTTGATTGGCTTCGACAGTGATATATCAAAAACTCTGAATGATTCTTCTCTGTAGCGTTAAATATTGACGCAATCGAGTGCCTGAAACCATAGCTTAGGGATTGACAGATGCACTGCAGAAATGTGGATTCAGGCTCGAGTACCACTCAACACAATCAGTTTTTATTCGTTTACGTTATTTACTTAATTTACCTTTCTATTCTAGAATTTTCTTTTTTCAACAATGTTGTGTTTCTGGGCTATTCCAAGAATGTATAAATTGTACTGGACCTCGAAGCGAGGACAGTCATTCACAATACGATTCTTTGTACAGCACTTCGTGTCAAATAGACGTGTATAACCTCTTGCATTGTGTTACTGAATCTCACGATCCTTCAGAAACGTGAGAGTATTTAAAAATTTAAATAACTTTTCCAAAAAGTTAAAACATAAAAATTCAGTAAACAAAATCTTTGTGACTAAGAGAAGATATGTGAATTAATTTTTCCATTGCCCTATGGGGTCGAATGTCACAGTGTCCGATGGGACTTTTCCCTAAAGTATGACTATCGTCTACATGAAGTAATGCAAAATATTAGTTAATTTTGAAGAAATACAAGAATGGAAAAATGTCGCCCGAATCAGGGACTCGGACATTCCGTTTTCCGGGCGGTCGCTCTACCACTGAGCTTATTCAAGTCGGCGTCCAAGGATTCAACATCCCGCCCTTCCCAAAACGTAAGCCATGCTCACCTATAATTCACTAATCACATTCCTCACATCCTGATTCTATAAAATTCGTGAAGAATAGACATTGCGTAAATTGTTCAAAGGTCCATGGAATTGAAGTCAAAGGAAGCAGAAATGCTTCAGTTGAAGCTCATGTATCATCGTATAGCTAATTTATAAGAAAGACAAAAAATGGTTAAATATTGTAGAACATTTAAATATTACTGGTTATAAATGATCGAATTTAAATTAAGTTATTAATTAATTATTTCGCTCGCATTTTACTTACAGAAAATAATACTTTGGGGATAAACCATTCATGTCATCCGTATCGGTGGGTTAGTAGTTTAAAAAATATGTGTAAGCAGCCAATATTAGCGCAGATGAAATATTTTACATGGTGGGTTAGTTTGATAGTGTCACCCTAGAGGCCACCAGCAGCAAAATTTATTAATATAATTCCATTACAATAATTATTTCGTGTCGGATGACACTTTTTTTATCAGTTTTGATGTTGATATTACTAAGCGAATAGTTTTAATATAAAATTTTAGAATATATATAGTATTTGTTTTAGTTGAACAGCTACGGTATCCTCTGACAAACACTATGCTATGTGTTTTTGCAGTTGGAAACGTAAATGCCGCAGTTGATTCATGTGAGTGTTGAAAGTCCTTTTTTGCTAAGGAGTAAAACCGCTGCTGTTAAAACATCTAAGTAATCAATCTTCTTGCATTTATAAATGTGATAATTACACCAGTTTTATAATCCATATATCATTTCTGTAACAACCGACGTCAACCTAATTTCAACCTCATACCGTTATCATCACGGTTCTCCAAGAAGTAAGTATTTTGTGATGTTGCGGTCGTGGAGCAATAAGTCAAAGAAAGGCTTGGAAATATTCTAAACGAGTTTCCCTCCCCTCGACTCAAAGCGAAGTTTTCCCTTGTGTAGCAGTTTTCCTGAGAGGCGCCGCGCCGTTCGCAGATGGCGTAGTTTTTACCCCCAGGTCTGAGAGACGCTGGCTCCAGCCTCCATGCCGCCGGTTACCATGGAGACGCCAGTCACCGCCTCGCAGCAGAAATTGATTTTGTCTTGAGGAGCAGTAGGAGGAGACCGCGCCACAGCCTGCTACGTCAATTTCCCATGTCACGTGTGCCCAACACCAAATGCATGCCATGTCAATAGTTGAAAGGTATTGTTTATTTTTATAGTACTGACAACAATTTATAAGGTGCAAAGTTTACAAGGCTGCAAATATTGACTCCACCTCTTTTTTAAATTTATGCATAAATTATTTCATTCCGTTTATAAAGGTGATCGTTTAATTGTATTCCAAATGAAAGTTCTTACAAGTAAAACCAAAATTCACAAGAAACTCTTTATTCTTGAATGAATTAAACAGATAACAAAAGCACTCGGCTAAATATATAGCCACCGTCAGAAATTCCGCTCTTCACCGTCAAATTTCACATGTGTCATGTGAAATTCAAGAGTAAAGTGTTTAAAGGGAATTTGAGAACATTTTTTGTTTAATTGTATCAACAACTGCTTTCACTAATTCAGTAAGCCCATTCTGAGTAAAAAATAATAATAACTGGCCACAGTAGAAACCAATTGTTAAAGAGTCACATAAAGGTTTTATTTTCTGGTATAAAAATGTATAAATACAAAACTATAGAGTTTAACTTGATTGGATTGTTACAACTGTATAATTTTTCTTCATTGAATAACACGTCACAATTTTTAAACAATGATGTTGTCTATATATAAACTAATTTATAATCATAAATTACTTTGATATCGTAATTAATTGATCAAATTGATAACTGTTATCTGCCTACATTGGAAGACTAGTTTTGTAGTGTAATTTCACCAATCTTTCCTAACGTATACTATAAATGTATTTCACAAGAATCTGGGAGTTATTGTTTCCTAGAAAAATATTAGCTTATGCTGTATTCTACTTGGTTTATCACACCTTTTGATATGAGTTACATGCCTTTTATAAAATATATTCTTAATAGTATTTCAGAAATTGATTCCATATCATTTAGAAACCTTTTCATGTGCTAAACAGTTGTTGCTTTTTTTGATGGAAACAGATTGTATAAAAATAACTAATAATCGCCACAAATGTTTTACAGAACTATTAGGGTGGTCTGTAAAATTCTTAAACTGGCATCACTATTTGAATGAATTTTCTATCTCATATATCTATTATGTCGTGTGAAACTTCCAGAAATTAGCATTGGGCAGTCGATTACATGCAATTATATGCTAGTTTTTTCTTAGGAAGAAAGTGGACTGTCGTTTACTGATAATATTTTCCACAAAACACAGTTTAAAGGGAAGAAAATTTTTCTCTAGGAAGGTAGATGTGAATGGTGCTTTCACTCCTTCAATTTTAACCATTAATAAATAGTCAACCGAGTTTAAAAGTGGACATGAAAGTGTCCAAGATGGTGCTCGCGAAGGACATCCGAAATGTGCAACCAGATCTGTATTCATCTTGAAAAACTATATTAGTTTGGAATATCAACCTACGAAATTAAGTTACAAATAAGTGAGCTGAGGCTTTTCCGGTGTAGTTGATGCAGAAATAGTTCTCGGGTTTCCACTCGGGTGCTCTGGCGTCATCTTCAGGCTGAGTTACAAACGCTGCAGTGATATCATTCAATATAACGCGTCAGTTCGATTTTCCACGATTGAAAAGACAATTGTCAAGATGGGTGCCCAGAATGCTCGATGCGCACCAAAGCGCATTCAGATGAAACTTTTCCAATAATGTTTTGCGCTTTTTACCAAAAACAAGAGTGAATTTCTATGTTTATACGTGTCAATGGATGAAACATTAATTCAGCATTACAAACAATAAACAACAAACAAAGTAATATAATGCATCTGTTGCTTCAGTTCCGACGAAGGGAAGACGATGCCATCA
Organism: Eucriotettix oculatus; assembly: GCA_034510155.1. Lineage (NCBI taxonomy): Eukaryota > Metazoa > Arthropoda > Insecta > Orthoptera > Tetrigidae > Eucriotettix > Eucriotettix oculatus. Next base: position 44,249,545 of record CM067377.1, on the reverse strand, counting down.
GCGAGAAGTTCATGGCGTCAGTTTTTGGGATGCAAAATTAGTTTTTCCGATCACATTTCTTGATGACAGAGAACACTATTCAAATCTTCCTATAAACTGGACGTAATAATTCATCAGATTCGAACGAACGAAAAATAAATTTCCTTCACGGTAATGTACCTGTCCAGAAAGCTTCTGGAAGATGAAAATAAAACAGACTTCAACCAATAAGTACTGAAACGTCCACACCATTTCCCAGATTTGGCTTCCACTTTACGGAAAACAAAATTTTCTTCAACAGTCAACATTTATTTCCATACATCGCTAGCCCCAACTGGTTTTAAAAATCTATTATTGTTTCTCTGAACCGGCGGTGACTTTCAGCTCAGTCCATCGTACAATGGACAAGTTTACAATGACATATTCCGTCCATGCGTTTAATGCAACTGCACGCAATTAAAAAAATTAAATTGATAGAAAATTTTCAGTATCATTTTTTCAGGCATAACACTAGAAATATTACTTGTATTTTATTGGATTATATGTAAGCCAATCTTTTTGTTTTCAGTTTCTTCGTCATTTAAAATGTAACGTTTATGTCTAGGGAGATACTCCTGTTTCTTATTTCTTCGTATACAGGTATCATAAACAACGAAAACGTCGTGCGCATGCAGATTTCCATGAAGGTCAAATGATTTCTAAATGGAAAATATCGCGTCTTCTACCCTTATTCAGAAACTCATGCACAATAAGATATACATTTAATGATTTTTATGTGAGGGACTATGTTTAAGGCATGGAGGGTTGTTTTTAAAATCTTCATTAAATCTCAGGAAAAATCCTTTTTTGATCACAAATAGTTCGTATTATTGATTTAATAAATAAAGACTATAAAGGCTTATTATTACGTTTTCAAATTATGCAAATAACTCATACAATAAACAAATAATCTCACATTATCTTCAATTATAAATAAAAGATCCAGCAAATTTGTCAGAAAACAATTTTATAATTTATTTGACTTCTACAACATTTCGTCCATATTTATGGACTTCATTTGATAAATTTTAATGGACAAAAGTATATGCAAATCCGTCCATAACGCAGTCCATGTGCATATAGTTTTATCATTTGAAATTACTTGAAGAAGTTCACAAATATGGTCGAAACGTTGTAGAATATAAATAAAATCAATATTTTTTCTGACAAATTGACTGGATTTATAACTATAAATGTCTTATAGTTATGTTATATATTTGCAAAACAAGTCGTCTACCAAACTAATTCACTATCCGAAGACATTATTAGCGGTCGGTGCCTCTGGTGTTAAAATCTCGCAAGCACTTAAGTTATATATTTTTATTCGAAGTAGCAAACGGTTTAGGGTTCCACAGAGTTGTCGACATCAACAGCTAACGAGCGACTCCCATTGCCTTCTAATTAAAATTCATCCTTTGCGAACGTCCCCGCTATCTGCTAGAAACACACAGAATGATAATTCCCGAGGGAATCTACCCCCACCCCATCTTCACTGAACAAACACGCCAACTCTGCAAAGGAAAAGAAAATAATTTTTTTTCCCTTTCTCGGAGGCGATTCTCGAGGGAAGTCCGTTTAAAGAAAAGAATCCTGTAATTTTTTTCTCTCTCTCGTTCAGCGAGTGCCATGAATAAATACAGCCGACAATAAATAAATTAAGAAAATGAGTGGAAGAAGGTTTGCGAGGGAGTAAAATGCCGCCTCATAAATTATGAATAGAGGCAAAGTGTGGGCGGGGAAAGGGGCGCGATGCTAAGGGCCTGTAATTGCCGCTGTTCCTGACGAGACAAAGGCGTCTAATAGACGCGCTCTGCCTCAAATCACCATATACTATAAATGTGATTCTCCTCTCATTCCAAGTCTACGTACTTCTGTTGCATCTCTCTCTCTCTGTGTCTAACACATTTTGCATAATTTTCTCTGTAATGTTTCAGATCTATGAATGGCATCTTCAATATAACAATTGAGCACTGTTTGTTAAGGAGAAATTCCGTTATCAATTAGTCTGTTAACTTAATGATAATTACATAAAATGGAAAGTAAGCCTCTTGGATGAATAATATACGTAAGAATAATGTAATAGGAACAACAATGTTCTCATCAATTATTCTGTGATTGTCCTAGTTTTTAATTTATTTACCACTGGGTTATATTTAGAATTTATACGTACATCCGTACTTTAGATTAGTATTAAAATTTTTATATATTCTACTTAAAGAATTTTTTAACAATTCTTTTTTTATGTGGGTACTAGAATCGTTGAAATGTCATATATCATCTGTGAGCGCTGAGCTCTTTTGCTTGGACGTAAACGTACGGAGTATTCCACTATATATTTCTAGGGCACCTCTCTGACGACCAATTCTGTTCTACCAAAAGTTTAGTATCAGTATCAGTGTTGCAAATGAAACATTAGTAGATCTACACAGTAGGTGTTATATTAAGGACCTAAATATATAAGCCATGAATTATTTCAAAATGACAAGTATTAAGAAATGAATGCCATCAAAATTATACTAATTATTTCAGAAATATTAAATGTAAATTTTAATTTGTGAAGTTCTGTAACTAAGTTGGATTTAAATATTTAAGCAGAAATAATGAAAATATATTTTCATTGTATGGTGTGAATATTTTAAGCATTTGAAAATTAAGTTTTAAAAACAATACAATAAAACAGTTTACTATAATAGTATATTGTTGTTTTTTATAAATATTATTGATTACATTATTTTTAATAAAAATGTGAATATCATATCACTTACAGTTTTATAAAAGTGTATAAATTTTTAACGACAAACAGCTTACCCCTGCCGCCAACTCTCTTACAGATGTTTTATAAGTGGATTTTGACGATTAATTATTTTCGGACGAGAGCGTGACAACTGTACCGATTTTCAAATATCTTATGCTTGATTTTTCATTACGGTTTGTTTCGGAAATTAGGAAATAAGTGTTCGTGGTCGGTCTTGTATTTGACTGTCGTTCTAGTATTTTTAGAATGATATGCGGAATCAGGAAAATACAAGTCAGTATGCAAATATATATTGAAATTTATATCTAACCTTTGAGCTTCCCAGAATACAAGAATATTTCAACTCTATACGTAACATATATGCAGATAGACACCTAGTTTTCGAATATATATCATCAAAGAGCTAGAAGCGAGTTGTTTTGTAAATTGTCTTGTGTCGATATGCTGTAAAAATTACAAATTAAAAGATGTAAGACGTTATAACAAGAGTTCATTAACAATGTACAGTCATAAATTGGTCAAGTCGGCTGCCACTTCTTCGTCATTGATCAGTTTCTATGCTTCATCCCTATTTACTAACCTCCACACAAAAATATAGAGTATCCCTTTCGACCCCACAATCCTGTTCTGCCCCGTCTTCTCCACTTCACTTGCTCAGTAAACGTAATGTAATACTTCTTAATATAACTGTTTTATGTGGAATTTTTCTAATTACGTTATGTGTTTCTTAAAAATACAACAGAAATAGGTTGCACATCTTCCTGAAGCATCTTGCAACAACTGTGCGCAGCGGGCATGTATAACTGGCGCCTTCAACTACGATCCGTTTAAGGAGTGCTTACAGGGAGTATAAAGCTTTTCAGGATCAGTGCGATTATTTATAATTATTTTGTAAACATCTCAAACTTGTTTTATGTTAATAATTGTGAAAAATTCGTTTCCTCATTATTTCAAAATACTTAACAGTCAGTATAATTTATGCGCTTCGTTGCCTGAAGTTAACACAATTTTAGATTTATTATTCAATCCATTAATCTTGGGTCGAGGAAATAGGATACGTCAAATATAAGATTACAAAAAATTAACAAAATTTTACAATTAGAAAGTTGAAATACAAAAAGTTGCAGTTTACAAAAATCAAGTTTAAATTTCTTAAGACCTAATGTAATAATTAATTAACACAAGTATTAACCATTTGATCCTTACGAGAGATTGTCTTTGTGAAGTTGCAAAATAAATTGTTATGAATTTTCAGCAAATCTTGCGTCGGTTCTCGTCGAACACGAAAAAAAAATAATAAGTCGGCAATTAAATTCTAGTAGATTATATTTGTAAAATAATAGCAGAGAAAGAGAGGATACCAGCAAACTATTTCAGTAAATAGGATCTAATTAGTCCTTCCTTTCTATGAAGTCTTTCAACAAATAATACGCTCCATTAATTAACAAATAATTTTTTTACTTTTAAAGTTTTTATTTCCTCCGGAAGAGTATTGTAACAGATTTATGCCGGAATAACGAATGCTTGTTTCAGAAAGGTTTAGACGATGTTTTTAAATACAGAGTTGATAGCGATTTCTAGTGTTGTATAAATGACTTGACCCGTTTAGTGCAGATAGATTGATGTTTCCGGAAATGTAATAATCTATACTAAAGTTATACAAAGTGAATAAACCCTGTATTATTTATATTATTAATTAATTTCCAGGGTAATCCGTATTTGTTTCGACAGCTTATATTTGTATTATCAGCGAACAACAGCAAAGCCTACTACTAATCTTCCGTCTAAAATTATTAAATGGAAAAATATGAACGATTGTATTGTTTCTTAATCAACAACTGAATTCTCTGAGAGGATAAATAAATGTTAACTATATTGTCGAAAACATTTTACAGTATCCCATCTAACGGTTAAGACGAGTTATGCGGTTCCTTGGCGTCAAGTTCGAATTGCATGAATCACCTATTCATTTTTAGGCAAATTCTCAAAATATATTGTCACAAAAAATTAATTAATTACTTTGATGATGAATGAAGACGCCGTGATTGTCTTAGAACTTTAATGTGAGTATTATTGCCATAGGCGAATAGATACTTGAAAGTGATTCCCAAAAATCAATATACACGCTTGAAGTTCAAGAGACTAACCAAATTGAGCGATTTATGCAAAATATGAACATGATACCTGCTTCAGGCGCGATAAAATACCTTAAGGCATAGCTAATTATCCAATTTTCAAACAGAGTATTCATTATTACAGAGATGTACCATTGAATTTGTCGAATAGAAATTTTTTTTCACTTATCTCATCACAATCATAAATGAATGGATGCAATTGTTCTTGTTGTGCTGATGAAGTGCCCCCGCGACGGAGCACGTCCAGGAACAGAAATGTAGGCTTCCGTCACTGTTTTGCATTCCGATGGTGAGTCAGGAAAGGTGGCGCTATTCTTTCCTCTCCAAGTTGAGCGAAAGTTGCGCCGGGACACAGGAACTTAAGACAGCAGCCACTGACAGCGGCTCTTGAAGAAATCGATGTCACCAATAAGAAGACGCTCCGCGTTGCCGGGCGACGGCTGCCGTGATGTCACCGACGTTGCCATGGTAACACTCCCGCGATAGCCTCGTGCTCATTCGCCGTGCGTAACCAGCGAACGACGGTGCTGGGGGAGCGGCCGCCATTCCCGCACGCACCATCATCAACATTTCAATAAGCTATACATGACCACAATTTAACAAGCTCCGTTAGTGAAGTGAAACTCAATGGGAATGAATTGGGAGTTCAATTAGAGGTTGCTGATCGAACGACATCTTTGTAAATTAGAGTTCTTGCGTCTACAACTCTTAACAAATTTGTTTAAAAACTCTTTCATTTTAAGTAAAATTTATTTCTAAGTTGGCTAACCGGTATTACTATTCACTAGTGAGCGAATGGCTTCAATACGAATACGGCAAAATTTATAAGTAAAAATTATTCAAATTCAAAGAGACGTACAATTACTTAGCTTATTTCAGCTTAAAATAATAATCTACTTGAGGCACACAATATCCTGGAACTCATAATGTGTCATGCCCTATGATATATCTTTCAGACAAACGGCCTTGGTTCGATCCAGCTATCGTCCGCTATTCTCTAAAGAGTATTGTGTTCACGGTGGTACGTAAGTACTATTACATATTTTCTTAGTGAGAAAATACATTAAATCGCTGAATTTAACATACTACTGTTCAAATTAAAATTTGTCATTCATTACGATTATTTTTATAGGTAAAACATCGTCACGACAAAATGATACCTTTTGAGTAAACATTGTTGAAATTTGTATTGAATTACGAATAAGTATTTTATATTAACAAATTAATTTAGAAACATTTTTAACCTGGTTTTAAATCTGACTATAGAAGAAACGTTTATAAGAAGCCATTTTTCTATATTTTACCAAGTAACAGAATGGAACTCTTTGTTCCACAAGTTGAAATTATTTCTCAAATTCATAAGTTTTAAGCACTTTACATTGTATTTACATTTAATCAATATGATTAATTCGACAGTGGTAGTAATGTTTCGAAGAATCCAAACAAATTCAATTAGATGGCGCCATTACAAGTAGTCTAATAAACTGTGGAGTAGTCATTCTGTATTAAGTATTTCTTAATTAATTGCACTTAAATCTATGTTCGGTAACAAGCACATTGCCAAATTCTTCTCGAGTTTCCAACCGGGTCAAAGATTTTAACAGTGACGTTTCGATGGCTTGCTCTGCCATTATCTTCAGACTTCAGTCTTTGACCCGGTTGGAAATTCGAGAAGAATTTATACATGCCATTCACCGGGAAAGACCTCGTACTTTAAGCACATACTTGTCTGAAGTTTTTGTCTTATCTCTCTTTTATAGAAATGCAAAGGTTTTTGGAAGAGAAATACTGTCTCCGTATATTTTTTAATATATTTAATCTTACATTCGAGAGCATTCAACAGCTACTGTCATTCGTGTTATTGAAACATTATTTTGATTAGGATTTAATATTTTTATATAAATGAAAGAGCGGACGTGTTTTGTACAAAGTAATAATATTCTCAAAACATATATAAAATATGTATTCATATATCCATATATCTGTACCCAAACGATGTTCCAGTAATAAGATGAATATATCTGTTGGAACCACTAAAATATAAGGTTAATGCAATAAAATTATTCCTGGAGACTGAATTTGTTGTCAAAATACTGTGATTCATCTAAAAGTCCAATTCATCTACAGAAATATCATTCTTATTTGTATGCACTTTAGACTGAATTCCATAAAGTTAACAAGAACAAAGACTACTTTCTCAAGTTCCATCATTAAATATGTTTCATGCCTCTCCTTCCCCTCTTTCAAATTACCTTCTTAATTGATTCACTCTTTAATCGTCACTTTTTAAATAACTTTCAATCAAACGAACGTTATGATATAATTTCTATCTTTTTTACTCATCCTCACGAGACAGTGTATAATATCTGGGCTACTAGCGTTATGCAAACGCTATTTGCATTGGCCCGTGGAGAAATTTAGAGCTTCAAGGACGAGTTTTGGAACTTCATTACATGACATTTGTGACGTCAGACAAGCTTGTTGCTAATAGTGAGTCGTGCCAACTGTACATACAATGTAGCTGTCTTTCAAAACCCTTAAAGAAATTTGGCTAATTGTCAGATATATCTTAACCACATACATTTTGGATTACTTAAATATTAATTTTATGCTACAAACAGAGCGCCAGCCTCGTAACTTTTTTTAGTCAAACTTACGTGGCAAACCTGATAATTTCAATGCAGCAAATTAGCATCCAAAAAACGTTACGATTCTTAAGCTTTGATACAATTTCTTTTGTGAAATATTTTCACGTTTACGAAAAGGCACTACTAAAATATTTGAATTTTAAAACAATCCTTGAACGTTATTTGTATTCACCCAAATTATAACCATGTTATACTCACAGCTGATAAATTTCTGGCTCTCATTTAATCAGTCTAATGAAATTTAATATTTCAACATCCAATTCTTCTACTTGAATAAATAAAATTAATTTAACATACAGTTAAATTGCACAATTATCAGATACAACCACAATAATCAGCGATACTCTACCCCTCTCCCCCCACTCTCCTTATAAAGACTTTTCATAAGTATATATTTCTTTCCCATAAAAACCGATGACGGTCACAACCCTCATGTAGCAAGTCACACTGTGATACTGTAAATTATTTTATCGAAAAATTGTAAGAAATTTGGAATGAATATCTTTTACTGCACATAACTTTAATAGAACGTGATTCAGACCCAATGATTATTTTAGTTTCAAATTTGTTTGTCACGTCACATAATTTTTACAGAGGCAGGCTTAAGTTCTAAAGAATCTACGAACAGACTCACGGAAAATTTTCTCCTATTTTTTCAAGTAAGTAACAGTTAATTTAAAATTGCGGGTGAACGGGTTTGTGTACGACGTATACTATGGAACACGATCATGGAATATTGACCGCGTACTAACGATTCCTTTAAAATTCATATGTCTTCAAAAACTTATAATATTTTAAAGATCTAGATAAAAACACAGATTTTAATTGATACTGCGATAGTGTTATTGAAACGTTTTTCCTCCAGAATTATTAACCTTTTGTTTAGTGAATTTATTTAGACTATAGTCCCGTCAACAGGGAATGAGTGAATTTTGGAAATATTTAATTGCGGCATTAATGCTCATAACCATTTTGCGTGGTAAGAAAAAAAAATTATACTAAAGAATTGATGTCCAACCGCATCATGGGCAATTATAAATATATGTGGTTCGAAATTTAGACTTTTTTTGAAAAATGAATTCGTTAAGGGTTTTCCCCGAGAAAAAAAAGAGGAAAAAAGGCGCAATGTTATGGTTTATGAATACGTATTTTCGAAACTTCATTCGTTCACAGAATTCGTAGTGAATAGATATTAATTTTGTGTAACCATGGGATTTGTAAAGTGAGTGTAGTATATGAGTATTTACGGCATAGGAATGAGCCGGGGCCCAGTGGAGGTGCTGACAGTCCTAAGCCGCTCCACCTTTCAGACTTGCGCATCTGCGGACTCCCGGACCTGTAATGCGATAACTACGAGCGTCCAGCTTTAATGAGATTACACGAGACGAGGTGCTTCAAGCCGATAGAGGACCTCCGCGCCGCTGCTATTCTATTGATTTTTAGTAGCTCGTTGTTTTAACGCAGCGCGTACGTATTTCACGCAAGATTTAATTTGGTTTTATTTTACAATTACGTACAGATTTATATTTTCATAAAACTTCTCTGTTATTAAACACGGCCACTTCTATGTCTGGTACACTTTAATGTGGTAGGTGTTCTCTAATCGTTAAAGTGAATAAAATCGCCAATTCTGTTTCAGAAACTTTCTTAGCGTTATATCACTATAATAATAAACCGTACATACATAAAATTATTTTATCTTTCAAAACATTTCTCTCCTAAAATTATATCACTTTAAAAATAGAAATGACAATATTTTAACTTAAAAGCCGTCATTTTATTAACATTACTTAAGGCCATTTAAATTAATGCATTTAAGTCAATGACACGATCAACACGCTGGTACAAAGCGTTCCATTTAAAGTCGCATAATAAAATGAATGATAAATGTTATAACGATTGCTCTACTTTAATACTTCACTGAGAAAATAATAATGAAATGAAATTATAACTCTTCAATTAAAACCAATTCAAAGTCATTGATAAAGTTACAGTACCTTTCCGCATTTATGCCATAATCATCTGTTAATAAAATAAAAATACAAGGAATATATTAATATATCACGTTCTTACATAAATTGTTTCCTTTTCTAATTACGATCTTCATAAATGAATTTTAAAATATATTTACTTGTACAAAACAAACCAATTAAAAATGTGAACCTTAATTTTTAAAATATTAATATTTAGAGAAAACAAAATTGTAGCGCAGTAGAACCCGCGTCCAATTTTTTTACTATTTATGGAAATTTAAATTTCATAAATATTTCGGCATGAGCATGTCGCTGGCCAGGAAGAAGGGGTTTCTCCGCGCGCCGACTTGGCGGCCGGTTTTGGCGAGAATTTGGTGACCGGGTGGCGTGTGTTCCCAAAATGTAACAAAGGAATATTATTGGAGAATATCCATCCCTGACACCTTAGTGATAGGTGACGCATAAGTGGGGACGATGTTTTAAAGAGGCAGGCGGAGACATTTTGGAGGAGATTGAAGGAATTGAGCAGAGTGGTGGCGAGAGTATAAGCTGAGACATTAAGAAGTGGAGGAAGACAGGGTAAATTACGGACTGATCCCTCAGAGGAGACAGCGAAGAGGTGTACCATGTTTTGATCAGTCGAGGAAGCAGCGAAGAAAGGTTTTAACAACTTGGGAAGAAAGTGGAAAAAGCTGAGTTTCCTCAATTCCGGCAGCATGACTTTGTGCTATTGTCTACCGGCCGCTTCAAGTTCTACCAGGAAGTTCCAGTGACATCTGCAGCAAGGCGCATATGCAAACAACTCAGGTTCGTCAACGAACGGAAATCTGCTACACGTAGTCACCCAAACAATAATTACCCTGAGAACTTTAGTATAATCCCCTTTTAATTCTTTATTTTTGTACATGCTGTATACACGCCGGACCCAATATAAAAGTATTGTTTTTTCAGATAATAAATGTACATATTAAACGTTAATTATTAAATTCAATAATTAATATATCCCTCCGTTATTTACAACATATATTTTAATTTACCTCAGGGTCCCAATAGCAAATTTTTTAAATCACTAAACAGCAAATTTAACTCCCTAACATCAAAATCTATAAAAATGTTACTTGTAATTCGGATCAACCAATCACAATCCAAGAAACTGTGTATGCGAGTCCATCAGTGAAAACCCATGTTTCTTCTTTGCTTTTCTAACGACGAATTAATCGATTGAAATATATAAACGCCTCCCCCAGTCAAATCATGTTGCTTTCTTGCTCTACAAAGAGGAGGGAGATTACTCAGTAAGATTAATTTTCTTCGTTCCTCTCCAAATGGTAATTATTTTAATTATTGACACCAGCAGTCGAGATGAACAAAAGATTAAACTTTTGTGATATAAATGAAATATAAATAAAATTAAGAACTTTGTGAGTTTAGAATCATTACAATACAGATTTGATGAAATACTCATGATAATGAGTAATGGGGAACGCGGGAGAGGGCTATATTCATTGCTTTCTCATTTCGTATTTAGTTCTTTCCACTTAATCCGCAACAAGCGCGGTTAATTCCGCAGTAACACATACTGAAGCGGATAGTGAATTCATTATTAGATTATAATCAATAAAGGTGTACATGTGTGGAAACGTTTGATTTCTTATGTCAGATGTGAACAGTTTGTTTTCAAGTCTATTAAAAGGTCGATTTTGAGGGATTGAGCTGTATCTCCTTTGAGGGCGCTCTGCTGTCAACATTGTCGCATCGTCTCTGGAGTTGCCCGGCCTGGTATTGATCAGCGGCCTGCGACACCTGACTACACAACTTACTGACATTGCAAACATTTTATAAACAACCCACGAAAGCTCAATGAAATGGATTTTTGTGACCAAAATTATTCCAGACCAAATAATAAACATCTTTAAGCAGAAAAGTGCAATGCTACAAATTTTTTCCGGCAAAGCACAATAAAAAATGAAGATTTTACTGGTTTCCCGTTCCTACCACCTTTAAAAGAACAGTACCGGGAAAACAAGTACGTCGTATATTGAAATGTTGACAGTTATAACACAAGTCAAATTATTTAAGAAGCATAAGTAGTTCTCTATAAGAAAACAGTTTATGGTACGAATAATAAGTTATATCAACTGTAGTTCTTTTCCTGGACCTTTGAAATGTGGAAGGTTTAAAATAGACACCCAATATTGTATGTTGATAACTTCATTTATTTTATTAGCAAATGAAGCTCTATCAAAACTGAAATAATGTGATACCAGAAAGTATTTATAAGTGTAACACCTATATCTAGATATTGACAGCAAATACTATGAAATTAGTTTATTAAAACGGGGAAATGATGCATTGAATTATAACCCATATTTTGTTCAAAAATATGCTGCTACCATATAATCGATAAATAGCGTAAAAACGTAATTATCGGCTACCCCTACAGATTATAGTCACCGCAGCACATTTGATTTTTACGGAATTCTAGCAACCCCTACCAGATTATTCTGATTAGCCGCTAATATTTTTATAATTGCAAAATGTGCAATAAGGTAATCATAGATTCCAATCAGCGAAATTAAGATGTCTGTTCTTGTTCAAGATAGACAATAGAGGCCACATTGTGTAATGTGCGGCAAACAGTTCGTTCAGAGGCGTTCCCAGTTAATCCCTGATTAATATTCTCCACTATTTGATGCACTGTTGCTCTTCTGTTGCACTGGATAAATCTGGCTAGTCTCCTTTTAACTAGAACATTAAGTAATCTATGACGACCACAAGCGTGACGTTGAGACCGGGATTTTTGTTTTGTAATCCGCTCTCTGTAAGCTTCAGTAACTGCTCTAGAACACTACACAAATGCGGCCATTTTCCAGATACTGGTTCCGACGTTTCGAGCGTCTACAACCATCCCAAACTCAGGTAAATTCCATCTTTTGCCCATATCTTCGCAAGCAACACAGTATGGCTGATGATTCACTTCTCCTGCATTCTAATTTTATAGCTATTTTGCCCTCTAGCGAACACTATGACGCTGTCATAATAATTTAGCCACTCAGAGGATAATGAAATATATTAATATTCAAAAACATTAATCTATTTTACTTTACTTTTTTAGGATGACATGCTACATGAGGGTATCCACGGAGAAGAAACTCCTCTTTAATAGGACAGGAAGGGATTTTAAAGGATAATGTCCAAAAGAGAGAAAAACGGCCAAGGATTAACTAGAACCTCGGAATTATAATTTAAAGACACTACGCAGCTTTGTATGAAAGTGATGAGACAAACCTGCATCAAGTAGGTCGACTTAACGATAACTCCAGAATTTTTACACTTAGCTTCGACAAAAGCTATTTTTCGATGTGAAAGTCTAAAACGGTATTCGTATAATTAAAATTGCTTCAAAATTTGGCAGAACGTACTACATTCATTTTTAAAAGAACACAGACCGGTATCTATACGATATCAAAAAAGTGTCGAATATTTTGAGAGGTCGTAGTAACCATCAAATTAAGAAAAACGCGTCCAGTATGGGTTCGGAAACGTCTATTGCTTGAAATCTGCACACAGATTCATGGTGAATGAAGACGCTTCGTTGTAAATAAGTATTCAGGACACAGGCTCTCAAGCTCACCATAGTCTGAGTGGTATTGCACTTCTTCAGGGCGTCCGGGCACTAAGATCAGAAGACCACCGTAGCAGATTGCAGTTTTGTCAATTACTCGTGAAAAAATGTGCTCCAGATCCCCCATTTCCGTCCAAGATTTTATTTACCAACGAGGCAGGGTTCCCAAGAGATAGAGGAGTGAACTTTCATAACCATCATTTGTAGGTTGATGTCAATCCCTATGCAGTGGCAGAAAGAGAGCATCAACATATTACTCAATTAATGTATTGGTCATAAATTACAAGGACTATAAACCTTACACGTTGATTAATAGAGCTCATTAACATCAATTTCTTGTTAACTTATTGCCTACTTTGTTGATGGATGTCACCAAAATCTACAGATGCGTTTAATTTACGATGGCGCTTCAACAAATTCCCTCCGAAATGTACGTGAACATTCGACGTTGATATTCCAGGACCGCTTGATTGGTCGAGAAAAGTACCACATCTTGTGCTATTTGACTGCTTTTCTTGTTTTGATGTTTACTATTACCTCACAAAATAATTGACTGTTCTTAACATCGTGTAGGTGTTTATATCGGCGAGTGTGTGCGAGAGACAAATCTAAAATTCTCTTAGATTTATAATACATTCCATTTCAATTTGCTAAAAATTTTTATTTACTTGGCAATATAGGAATCACAAATTTTTAACAGTTTTCAGTCTCAATGTTGTAAATATAGAAAGTTTCGTCCGTCTTGAACTTATTCGTATAAACATCAATATGACGCATACAATCATTAAGAGGATTTTACCATCAGTACTGATGAATATTACGAAGGTCTGTGTGAGTTTCTGCACGTGTTTGGTGGCACCAAGAATTCAGGTCGTTAATTTCCGGAAATTGTCAAGAGGCACGCACTCCGTCAGAAAAATACCTCCGTAAACGAGGGATAAATGACTGAGTGGGAGGTAAACTGTGACTGGAAAATCTGCGAGATCCTAGATCACCTCCTATATTACAAATTATGTAATTTTGATATAATTTTCTGACAAGAGTCTGGCGTGGAATGTAGCCAGTGGCTAAGATACACCAGTACTTGTCAAATAACAGGAAAGTAAGAAATACTATTACTGAAAAATTGTTTGAGATTAAGCTGGTTGCACAGTAATAATAATATTGATGATTACTTGCAAAATAGTCTGCGATAAACGTACCTCGTAAATTAACTGTCTTGTAACGAAGAATATTCGTATCCTTATTTTATCTAGGAACCCCGCTCTGTATAATTCATACTCTAACGTACAATGGTTTAAAATATTTATTATTATGTGATTATGGGTGGGATTCGGCTTAACAGGCGTATTTAATTTATTTTTTGTTCACAGAATACTTCCCAAAAAATTAAAATTAATTAATACACCTAATAACGTATTAGTTAGTTTTAAAATCGATTATAACATAAAGAGCTTGTCAGTTTAACATCAGATAATAAATAATTTTGTACCTTCGCATTCGCACAATTTAAAATAACTGCACTAAAATTACAGGTCGGAAAAAATCACATAAAAACATTTGGTGTCAAACAAACAAACCACCACTTAAAATCCCAGGTTTTGCTCTTATTTAAGAATGCTACTAACTGTATTATTAGCGATATAATCAATATGAATAAATAAAATTGAAGTGCCTGTTCGTTTGTCGGTAGAATAGGCTCCAAAACGGCTCAAGAATTTTAATGATAATTTGAGAGTTAAAAAGCACGAAATTCAATTTAATATTCGTGGATATTTAATTTCAATAATTATATTAATATAATATAAAATTTTAATATTAATTATACGGGAAGGTTTCTTAACAAATGTGTGTTTAAATCTCCGCAAAGTGAGTGCGGGTTGTCTATACCCTTCATCTGTTTATGAAAACGGCTTAACGGATTTTAATGAAAATTTCAGGAATTGAAACAGGAATTTTAACTTAAATTCTCGTGTATGCTTAATTTCTATATCTTGCAGAGTTCACAAGATATTAATGTAAATATTTATATACCCATTGAATAGCCGCGCAAAAGGTGGAGTGAAAACCAACTGCGAATTATTATTATTAGGCAGCATGCGAGAGGGAGAGAGGGGGGAGGGTGAGCAGTCTCATTCCATCTATTTTTTTTTTTGGTTAACAGGCTACATGAAGGTTGATCCTGAAACAGGCAACTCCCGTTTAATAGCATATGAAGGGAATTGAAAAGGGGGGATGCGGAAGGTAGAGCAAGGTAGCCAAGGGTTAACTAGGGCCCCCGGGCTATGGTTTAAGGATCCTACCCGGTGTTTCACCTAAAGAGATGCAGGGAAAACCCTAGAAAACCTGCATCAGGTAGGTCGCGCATTGGGTACTATTCTCACGGCCTTCCGAATGACTGGAGACGAGTCTGCCGTGGGGTCGCAGCATTCCCTTCTCCGTGTCTTCACCATTTTCAGGAGGCAGTTGGCCGACTGATCCAATGGGATTAGCGGACAACTCTTGCCATATGCCCAAGGTCTTAGACCCCAGTACATAATACCTCCTAAAATAGGTGAAGGTGTCTCGGCATATGAGAACTTTGATAAAAAGTACCCAGAGAGAGTGCGAGGCATTCCCGACATGATCAGGTAAGCCCCGCAGTCACTCTGGGCTGAAGCGCCTGCGAGAAAACTCCCTCAGCGCCCTATGTACCTCATTCTATCTATTGTTGTAAACGTTTGAAAGCGGGACCTGTCCAAAACCAACAGCGAGTTATAAGGTTTGTCGTAAAGCGATCATAAATAAATTATAGTTTACTTTCGTTTTTAGGGCAAAATAAAAAGATCTGCTTTTTCGCGAACGAATTCGTGGGCATTGCTAGTGCTAAATATTTCTTAACATCTTATTAAAACAACACATGTAAAATGTGTGATTGGCGAGAAGTCAGTGGAAGGTATTTTTGTTCGCACCTCATCCTATTTTCATACATAAAATATAAATAAAAAAGAGAATACATCCCAAGCAACACTTACAAACCATCAACAAATATATTTATGGAAGTGCAAATAACTTTCTAAACATCCTGAGTACCCTAAGCGTTTTGGGCAAATTGTCAGATGTATATGCTTAGCTAAATGTAAGAAAACATTAATGGTCGTTAAAAATCATCGCAGTTGAAGCAACATTATGATGGTAATAAAATTATCTTTTCGTGGTTATAAAAATAGAAAAAAAATACAATTGATGAAATTTTTTAAATTTCTATTAGCGTAATTAGCTATATAATTTAGGGAGTTGTTTTTCATATTTTTCATTACATTACATTACTAATGCAATTGAATAAAATATTTCTTAATTAATGATTTTTCTGAATTTATAATTTCGATTTGGCGGGTAAATTTATTTTTACCTTATAGAAATTACCTACACCTGACATCCAGTAACAATCATAAAAAGTAGTATTGTCTCTCCTCACATTTCGAACAAGTGTTCCTTATTTTCAACAATATCTGTTTGTAATATTCTTATCCAAAATTACTTTAACTTTAAGTATTTCCGGCTCGTTGTTTTGAGAAACAAAACGTATGTGATGTCATAATGCGTCTTAAAGTTTCTACTCTTTCTCTCAGCGTTAAAAATCGTGTTTTACTTGCAATAAAATAATTTAATAAATCTACAAATATTTATCATACCTTTTTAACAAAATATTTTAAACAATTTTGTATGAACCAACACATTCAACACACTGTAAAAATCAAACGTTTTTACGTTTTGTGAAAACGTTTGTTATTTAACATTCACTGTTATAGGCTTCCCAACCAAAGTCTTTGCATCAATGTCTGCCATTTAAGACTCGTCTCTTTCATATATTTGGTTTCAAATCAGGTAAATTTCGTTACAATATCTGATCTCCAGAGACGACAGACCTCATCGTACATAGGCAAAGATATTTATTCTTTTAATTGTAGACATACTTCTTGTTATTTAGGTAAAAATTTGGCTCAATTTGTTCCGTTTAATTGATCCGTTTGAATTTCTCAATCCCTTTTGTACAGTGTTATTAAAGAGAATTTCTTGAAAGTCATTTATCAGTCTTTTATTTAGTTTCCAAAAAGTAACATTTAATTCTTTTCATTTCTGAATATCACTGAAATTTTTGATTTCATAGAATCTCAAACATAGTTTATGTGATGTCAATGATGACTATTAACCGAAAAAAAAGACGAATATTTTTTATGCATTTGCTGACTTTATACACCGAATTTTTGTACGATCCCTCGCACACCTAAATAATTCACCTGAGTGGCCGTCGTACATCTGTAGTGACAATGGCCGTCAAGTTATTGGAAATCAATGATAATTGTCGTAACGAATCGTAAGGCGACGCGGAGTCTCTGATTGTATCGGTCTCCCGCCACGCCAGACCAGCTCCGGTAGCGCTGCGACGGCCAACAAATTGCCGGGCATTTGTCAATAGTCACGTGATTGACAGCCCGGCGACCATCAATCTCCTCCTGCTGGTACAGCTCATTATGATAATTACTATAAACATAATTACAAGCGCGGGGCTGCACGGTGATGTATCGCCGGGATTCTTGACCTTGCGTTATTAATAAAGGACGGCCGAGTCACCGTGTTGTGACACCGCGGCCAAGCTATTCATCTCCAGCACATTCCTCGCAGGCCAGTTATTACACTTACGGTCTGTCACTCGCCAGTTATAGCATCACTAGCTCTAATTAGAGACTGCCTCACTCATGTCTTCACGTGTTGTGAAGCGCTCCGCCGAGCGTATCTTCAATTATCCAAAAATTGATTAATTATCTTACTAAAGTGCTCTGCGGAATATGTTGACAATTTCTTAAAGTTGTACTCAAGATTCCTTATGCGCCCGAAGATTTACAATTTTATTATTATTCCTATAATAATAATCCATAGAAGCCAGTTGGAACGCTCTAAATCTTGGTTACTCGTTAATAATAGGGCGATAAAAATACTGTTCGCGGTTCTTAACGTTATGGGTATCTCAAAGGTTGTCTACAATGTATACTATTGATAGTGTAGAACATGACTACTTTTTAAATATAACGCCAACCTTACAGCAATAAGTATTGCATTTTGCTTTTCCTATGCTCTACATACAAAATTAATATACGGCTACCCTTTGTAACAGAGATTTGGTAATTTTAACTTATTTAAGAGTAGTGTAAGAACCCCTATTAAATATGGGTTGGAATAATTCTTTTCTGCTGGAAAAAAATAAGATGGTAACGACGGGGTCGGAGTGTGTGTGAGGCATATGATCACTGGAGCAAGTGGCGAATTTACGTAAAAATATTATTATAATGAAATGCATGTTTGGAGTTTGTATTGTTCCTTGATTCTTTGGAAAATAAAAGTTATATATATAGATATATTACATGCGTGTGTCACATTGACCACGTATCACCCCAAATTCGGAATGTGTCACTCCAGGTGACAGTCCGCAGCCGCCTCGGTAGGCCTAGGCCCTCAAGAGGGCTGTTGAGTCATTGGAAGAAGAAGAACATGCATGTGTCATTTCGCTACTTGAACAACACAAAGTTTTATACAGCCAGTGTCAGAAGCCAGTATCCATTTGAAAAGTACGAAGCATATTGGAAGAGTACATGTATCTGTCAGTACGAATGAAACAGGTTAGTAACTAGTTACAATACTAAATCACCTGACCGTCACCCCACGAATATCGCATAAATTAATTGAATTACAAGAAAATACTGGGACGAGAGTCCATGACGTCATCTTAGACTTGCGGTTTGGTTGTAAGAGTAAGCCACTGGCGCCCTTCCAAGTAAAAACACTGAAACACGGATTATTATTCATTTAAATTAAACAAAATAGACGATGATTATAAACATTATGAGGAATCCGTATAAAAGTATGAAAAACAGGTTGGACCATTAATCGTAAAAAATGAAAGTATTACAACGCCTGATATTTTTTCCTTTTCATTCAGTTCCGCTTCTGGACGATTGTTCGTAATTAATCTTCCTTAAGTACGGTTAGATTATGGGTAAGCGCTCACTGCGTCTTTTGACTTTTAGGGGGCCTCGTCACTAAACACGCTTCAGCCTTACCTTCACATTTAGGTTCCACATAATATATTTCTGCACCTTCGCTCCGAAATGTACTCGGCTATTAGTGTTAATATTATCTTTGGGCCTAAAAATGGTTTACTATGGCTACCAAACGCATCGAGTCCATTTTCTTTAGTGCTACTTATAACTCATTCTTACAGTTTCACGCTTTAATCATTTAGCATTGTTATTACTTCTTGGCTCAATCTGTATATGTATACATAGATTAATTCTAGTTAGCCCACTTACCAGAAAAAGAAATACTTTATAGATTTTACGAAAGTAATTACATAAATAAATAGAACGCGTTACACGTAAGTTATAAAAGCGAAATGACTTGGAATATAAATTATAATGATTACTTACACCGTGCAACTAATGTTACAGTGACTGAAAGACAAGAGAAGAGAAAAAGGGAGAGAAGGGGGAGAGAGGAAAACGAGGGTGGATATATATATATATATATATATATATATATATATATAGAGAGAGAGAGAGAGAGAGAGAGAGAGAGAGAGAGAGAGAGCTGTATTTAGCGTATCATGTAACAAAGTTATCCGCTGACTTAAGAAAGGAACATGACATATGAATAGAGTTAGCTCTGTGATAATACAAACGGGTTTTAATGTCACGTTCTGCCATCAGCCAGATGATTATAGTTCGTTGCCTGCAACAGGTTGTCTATGATTTTCTGTGATGTACAATAAACAGAAACAAATCTAGTTTCCACTTATACCTCTGCGCTACGTGAGAAAATGCTGTGACTAGTCCATAGAATGAAGAAAATTTAGATGATTTAACACAAATCCCAGATGGATCCTTAGTAAAAAAACGAATCTGAGTTGTTTGTGGACAAATAATACGATGCTCATTAAATGAAGAAGATATAATTAGGATCTTAACCACTTTTTTGAACAGAGGATAATTAATAAATCATACAAGTTATTTATTCTCCGTCTACCTTTTATTGCATCTTCAACCGACCAAAGTAAACTGCTTCATTAAATATTTTAAGTTACACAATGATACGACATCGCTACGAATTATATAGTGTTTACTTGAAAATACGAAATGGTTCTTTTAAGTGTTTGTAGCGTAGTAGAAATAAAATAAGTACTTATTAGAGAAAGTAACAGTCAGTCATTGTTAGAACGATCCAAAGATTATATTTAAAACAGAGACACCATATTTATCGATATTGATTATCGTATCAAAGTTCATGGTTTGTATATAGCTTCATTATATAGTATAAGGAAACAGCTTTATCAGCTTTTAACCTTATAAATACTGAATTTAAAAAAATACTGTAAACTGATAACATACATCAATTGAGGTTTTTAAACAATAAGTCCGTATAAATTGGTAACTATGTTACAAATCACATGATTTCTTTCGGAAGAAAGTTCTATTAGTCTATCTGTTCACGTTTATTCATTCTTAATGGGAATTGAGTACCTACTGCTGACTGCTATCATGAACCAAGAAACTTATTTAAAAAAATCATACATCAGTATGAACTTGGGCTACAATAATTTAGATTTTTGAAACTATACCGTCAGGTTTAATGGGTGAAACGATGAATCGTTTTTAGAAAAAATGGAACTGAATAAAAATGTCCAAGGATTTCGTTCTAGAAAAGGACATATTTCATGAATAAAATATATTTAGAATAATTTTTGGAACGCAACTCTAAATTGCCCAATTTCTTTCGATGTACTTTCAATAAAAAATTAGGTATATCAATTGTATCCAAGTAAAATTCAATGAATGAATCAGAATACGAGACTTTATTTGTGTGTGTGTATTTAAAACAGGCAACATTCATGTTGTGATAACTTCCTTATAGTAAATTGGAAATAATAGTCTATAAGTTCAACATCCTGCTTGACATTTGTCTAAATTTCATGCAGGGAAGTCTATAGAGAAACTTTCATAATATAGGTCGTTCTCTCGGAACTTGTCCCACGCCGTTCCGATAGAGTCGATTCTTGCTGTGGAGCAGATTTTGTCGCGGTGATGACAGTCTGCGTGATTGTTAATTCATTTAGTGAGTCTCACCTGTAATAATATAGGAAGGGATAACCGAATATATATTTTCGGGGCTCATTGAAAGTTTTTGCAACAGAAAGGGCTCAGATAACACTGAGGGTTACAAAGATGTACATAGATGATAAACGTATTCATATTAGCCATCAGGGTCTGTCAAATAAATTTACGAATGCCTGATTGAGACATAAGCGTAAGAAGATGACGCATTAAGAACGTAATTCGTTCGAGTGACGTTGCGAATATTTCTGATTCATCACCCAAGTATTCACGTAATAGGATTGCAAATTTAAAGTAGGAGTACTAAGTATCTGGGGAGTACTAAACGTGAATGGCGTCTTATGCTTCCTGCAGGTGTAACTCAATACGTTTACTGCTTTCCGATATACTGTAAATTTTACTCCGTTTCTAAATTAATTTTTTGTTTCATACTTATTAATGGTGTTAAAGTCAGAAAAAAAATGTTTTCAGGGATGTTTTTCAATTTTATTGTCTACCTTCTATTTGTTTATGTATTACTAGACAGTAACGAATGAGTGTCGATCTGTTATCAACAAAATGCTGCAGGACATGACTTCTAGATGTAAAACAACGTGCAGAATTAAATGTAAGCATATTAGGTTATGTTTCCGATTTATTTTAACGTTAGTTATCTTCATATGTATTTAATTTTATTATACACACTTTTAATGACATGTTACTGTGAGATGGTACGCTTTTTGTAATTGACTTGTACTTTGTCTTCAGACTAGAACTAACTAACCAATAAATCAAAATCGTATCCACCTGCCAATCACGTTTTCCCAAATATTTTGCATTGATAATTGTGGTTGACAACGCGAAGTTAAATTGTAAATGCAGCACCAGCAGTTCTCAGGACAGGGATCACATGTGCAGGTGCAGGTGCCCATTCGTCACGAAGGGCTGGCGGCGAGAAAACACGAAGGAGTTTCCTGTCAGACGGCGGCGATAGCATCGCCAAAGCACGCTTGAGAACGGCGCCACGTGCTACGTGCTACGTGCTCTCGGCACGCAGCGTCAATCACGCGTCGTGGGGCGCCGCACCGCACCGCGCCGCGTCGCGCAATTAGCGTGAGCCACTCGCTCGCATCCTCTAACCTGCATTTTTCTGTTAAGTAGGTACCCAATATTATCAGCTTGCGTCAACACTCACAAGTGTGAATGGAAGCACACAAAAGTACCGACTTGCAACATCATCCCTAACCCGGGTTTCACCCTCTTCAAATACTAGAGCCTTAACTTAACGTAGTGTTAATTAAACAAAGGAATGTCACCAAGTTCTACACGTGGAATAAGTTTACTCGTGTTTCAAACAAATGCATTAAGTTAGCGTCTAAAATTCTAAACAATTGAGTATTCCTATTCTAAAAAGTGCAAGTGTTCTTGAAACGATACCTTAGAAAATTCTCAAATATTAAGTACGGTGTTCTCAGCCTATGAGGACGTTCTCTGCATTATTGTAATTTTAGATATGTCAGCGACAAAAGGACTTCGTTAATCCGTGATCACACTTTGAAGAATCAATGATATTCACTAGATTAAAAAGTTTTTTGCGGAGTTAATAAGGTACATGAGGGTGGTCCAGAAACTGGAATTACCCCTTTAATATCATAGGAAGGGAATTGAAAAGGTGAGAAGAAGGCATCCAAGGTTTAGACTAATGGGCCCCGGGCTATAGTTTAAGGATCCGTCCCAGTGATTAGCTTGAAAGAGATGCAGGGCAAACCCTATAAAATCTGCATCAGGTAGGTCGGGCAATTGGGAACTTAAGAGGAGTTTGCTTAACATTCCCCTTTCCGTGCCTCGCCAATTTTGGAGGCATCTGGCCGACTGGTTCAGTAGCATCAGCAGACAAATCTTATTGTATATCTTAGTTCTTCGATCTCAGTACTTACACGTCCTATTTGCCATTAAAATGTCTCCGATTGTGAGAACCTTACAAACCAGAGAGAGAGAGAACGAGGCCCATTCCCTCTCTAGAGAGAAATATTTGCGAGAGCTATGCTCCCATAGGCATCTAAGGCAACAGGAAATAAATATTATAATTTCTATGTATATATTATTTAACTATCTGACACCCGGCGTTGCCCGCGTATTTATTGTATTTTCCCGGTACATTATTTAATTATTGGTCAACACATGACTAAACCGACATCAAAAACGTCACAATATGATCCTCAAATATACTTCCAGTATCTCGAGAGAGTCCAAAATACCCCCCGGTACAATAGCAGGAAAAAATTTATTTTCAGTATTCTAACAGAATAAAATTTTACCCCTACTTAATGGTTAAATGTTTACTTAAATGGCATATTAAAGGTCATAATGTAAATCAGCGACTCGCGTTACACCGGTTTCGACACCAAACTCGACAGTTTCCTTTTTTTATATTAGCAATTACTCAATTTAATAATTTACCTGATGCGAGAAGTAAATCTAATTTTTTCAATTTATGTGTACAACGTATCAACGATCTAAAGAAGTTATTTTTTTCTCAGCCTGCTGTAACAATAGATAGTAAGTGCGATGAATGATATAGGATCGTATTTGGTTTACACGATCGCTTTCGCACGGTTATTCCAAGACCTATTCCCGTAGAAATAATATTTATATTCATATTATATTTATATCTTTTACAAAATTAAATATGCCGAATATTTAAATTAAATCTCCCTCTTTTTAACCTTCAAATTTTCTTGAAATCCGTTAAGCCGTTTCGGAGCCTATTCGATACAAACATACGGAAAAACAGATACACAGACAAACACTTCAATTTTTTTATTGGTATTGATATTATAAGATTTATTTACCATGTCAATACGACATTATGTATTGTTTATAACGGAATTATTAAAGATTGTTAATATATTTTACAACTTAAATTTAAAACTTGGATAGTCCTAACATTTTAAATTTTTATTTATCTATTTATCTGAGGGTTACTCGAGAACGACACGCTGAAATTCCTGTTGAAAATCTAATCCTTTATGTGGAGCTAGATACTGCTGCTGTCTGTGTTCTGATGTCTATTCAACTGATAATCAAAACATGTAGTATTCTATGACTTATCATGCTGGCGTAAAGGCTATGGGGGCCTTTAGTGACGTTGGCAGGAAACTTTCCAGCCTGAGGTTCACTGAAGAACAAACACCATGCCTCGCTGGGTGGAATCCCGGGACCTCTGTGACGCGATGCAATTACGATGGTCACTTCTTCACAGCAGGTACAAGGGCCCCATAGCACGTTACAACTGTTTGCGCAAGCAGTTTGATATTGTGTGTCGTCCACTGTCATTCGTCGGGCCCGAAATATTATTGCGCAACAATTCCGTTTTAACTACTGACATTCTTCACCTTTAACTTAAGACGTCTCATTTATTTGAAATTCTATTTAATCCTCCAGCGTTTTAATTAACTGAACTGTTTAAGAAGTGCTGAAGTTTATAGAAATCTCTCGTGATTTACCTGAAATGTTAAAGACGACAAAAACAGAAATAAGGAGGTGGCGTTCGAGACCTTGGATAAAAATAAAACAACTTGAGGTCAATACAGATAGGGCTGCAGTGAACACCTCCATTAAATGAATTTGACTGAGGAAAGCGAACGATAGCGTGACAACTGACAAAAGAGCAGATGTTTACATAACCCAATTTATAGCATTTTAATTATATTTATGTTTTTGACGTACAAGAAG
This sequence comes from Eucriotettix oculatus, assembly GCA_034510155.1. Lineage (NCBI taxonomy): Eukaryota > Metazoa > Arthropoda > Insecta > Orthoptera > Tetrigidae > Eucriotettix > Eucriotettix oculatus. The sequence continues at coordinate 44,224,533 of CM067377.1, read as the reverse complement.
TCTGAAATGTCAGTATGTACAATACTGAAATCGAAGAAAGAGCCTCCTCCATTTTTTAATAATTGCATAATTTTTTTAAAGCAAATAGGTAACAAACTGTAGATTAAAAGATAAAATGTAAACAAATCACACAGATTTTGATCTCACTCTAACCTTTGAACAACTAAGATGATGTTTTATTAGTTTCCTTCTCCGGCAAGGAAACAATCGCGGCACAACATTGATTCCTGTCGGGCGTATTCTCTCTCCAAAAAGAAAAAAAAACTCTCAATAAACCTTCAGCGTGTCTGTGTCGTCGTACCTAACTTCTTTCTCTCCACAATACATATTTCACTAACTCTATCGACGTCTCCTAAACGTTTTCTAACTTGAAAGAACGAATAAACTGAACTGAATTGAGCGTCATAATATCCGATCTTCTTCTCATCTCAATCCACCTCATTTCATGTCATCCTGCACTTATGTTAGAAATATATTGTTTTTTTTTAAAGTGGAAAATTGAATGGAATAAGGAACATTAGAGATGTGCGAAAGTAAAATGAAATGGTATAGAATAATAACATGAAACATGTAGCGGTAGTCACTCATCCGCAAAAATATATATTTTTTAATGAATAATATATTAAAATAACGAGTTGTTAGTACTCGAACAATCGATCCTTCAAAAATGAAAAACGAGCCTATGCCAGTTTCTTGCATGTTACAACAATAGTGAAATCCCCTTTCATTCAATATAAATAATGTTTCGCTAAGTATTATACAATGCTTGTCTTTTTCTCAACCTTGAAGGTTGTTATTCCTCTAGTATCCTTGTAATATGTGTTATACATATAGGAAGTCAATAATATGGAAATATTCTTTCTTCTCATTTTTATTTGTTATGTAACATAGTGCCGATTAACATAGGCGAGTGGTACTTGCTACTTTTAAATTGCTGAATATATAAAATAAATTCTTTCCATCGCAAACCATAATACTTAAACGTAATCGTCTTCTGCTTAGACGTAAGTGTTTCTCATCATTTCGCATTTTCCCCAGATAGCCCATTATCCCTCGAGGCAGATGTTTATTGCCCGGTCCGTCAGAACAGACCTAGGGGGATGCTTCGGACTTAATAACCTGCGCAAGGTCGCGCCGATCATAACTCAAGAAGGAGCAGACAGGTTAGCCACGGGGGTTCCCCTCCGCGGACTTGACCGTACCCATACCCATGCCAACGGGGGCGGCCCACATCTCCAAATTGACGTCACCGGCTGCATCCATAATTAAAAGTCATCAGCCTCGATCCCGGTCTCGAGGTGTTTGCGCAAACAGGTGATCGGAAAACTCTTACTGATGTTTTCAGAATTGTTTCACTTTGTTATTACTTGCACCGCACTGAAATATCTGTATCAGAATTAGAAACTACCTTTTTATTGTGGTTTACCATAAATTAAAGGTCCTTCAACCCCTTTTACATCTACTTACCAAACATAGTAAAATTGACTAATTTTCAGATATAACGTTTCGTCATCATATTCTCCTAAATACACTTAGTATATGTAGTATCTTCGTTATACTCAGCCGAATCATAAAGGACACTACCTGGTCATTTATTATGGGTTTCCTTAAATCAGGTGATGGTGTCAAATTTTAAATATACAGGTTAGTCAGCTTCCTTCCGAAATCTCTAAAATGTAGCAGTGGAAATTATGGTATTTAAATTGAGAGGAAATGGACGCAATGCCCACGAGTTTTGCCAGATCAAGAATGTTTCAGTATATATATATATATATATATATATATATATATATATATATATATTGTAAATACGTCTCGTTCAATGAACTGTTTTCTTTGGAGTAGACTGCAAACGAAATATGCAAGAAAAATCTTAATGTATTTTCAGAATATTTAATAAAATACATTGCTTTTCTGCTGGCATCCTGTGATATTCAGAATACATGTAGAATCAGAAGATTAAAAACTTGGGTACTGTTTTGAGAAAAACACCGAGTTATTATTCTTTCTGTAAAATTCATTGAAACCGGACTTAAACGCGATATGAATAATATTTTCCAAAAATTTCGGAAGTCATAAACTTTCTTCCTTTTAGATAGCTCATAATACGTTTTGGCAATTCAATGTGCTTAATTAGCCTTATCTTATGCGATATTTTTCTTAAATTATTATTTACTTCTTTCTGACAAAATCGTAGTGCAGTCGATTCATTGAAGTTAAAAATTTTAAAAAATTACAGTCCGCATCTCTGAAATACTCATTCACTTTGTTTGATATTGGGTTTCTATTATAACAAGAACAAAATTACTTATATAATGACCACTATTATTTTCTCATTTAAATACAACTTCTTATTTTTCAAGATGTAAAGATAGATATTACGCATTAATAATAATTTAAATCCCTATATATGCAATATAATCCTTTATTTTATTCACAACTTATTTCTTTTAATCGTTAGTCATTCTTATGTCCAATTTTATTGTTGGAATAAATTACTTACATTACTTAAATCTAAGAAAAATTATCAAGTTGCATGCACGACAGGCACATTAGAAATCCCTTCGCACACAGTAAATATAAATGATGAGTGAAAATATAAATGTTATTTAAAAGAGAGAACTTTTGAAAGGATTCCATGCGACCAAATAAATTGTCTTACGCCCTCAGGCAACACATTCATTTACTACGACGGTTATAAGGAAGTTAGTACAGCTGTAATTTCTGCCGTAACCTATTTCCATCCACAAGTAGAATCATTTACGGTTACCAATTATTAAATACCGCTCAATAATATTTACCTGATGATTTTCACCAGTCACCAAGAGTAGAATATTCCGCTCTCAGAAATAGTAGGGCCCTACAAGCTGTGATGCTAACAGGTTGGTTGATACTGCATTTTCATTTTCTTACTTAAATTCCTATTCAGGAATGTATTAAAAGTAAGTTACAATGGCAACACGTTTCCAGGTTTCACGTGACCAACCAAAGTTCTCATTACACTTATAGGTAAAAAATATAAAGCCATCTTGGACTCCCATGAATATAAAAAGAATATTATTAAGTTTTGTAAGCACAGTAAGATATTTGATTCAATTTAAGTGTATTGCATTTTGTGTTTTTAAATTTAAAAATCAAATGTAATGAAGATAAATAATTAATTAGTGGTTAACGTACAGAAAAATGGATATTACCAGCATCTTTTTTTGTAGATTCATAATTGTAAATAATATGTAAATAATTGTCTCTGTGGTCGCTAATGACCGAGCAGTCGATGCGACCTTTATTAATAAATTTAAAAAAAGGTTCTCAATAATTATGTGATCCTATGAAAGCAATTGAAATGTGTGATATTAGTAATTCAATGCGATGTATAATTTTTTTTAATTAAATCTGGCAGTAAACATGATGTTCAAGGGAAGGATTTCTTCACATTTAAGATGAAGAGGTAGTATCATTGGAAAAATAAAACAGGGAACTTGATATAATTACATAAAAATATAAACAATCAATTTTGAACAGTTACTGAAAAATCATAATTATCTTGTTTGCGTTTTAAGTTATTCGGAAGGCCGTAAGAATAGTACCCAAAAGCCCGACCTATCTGATGCAGGTTTTCTAGGTTTTTTCTGTATTTCTTCTAGGTGAAACGCCTGATATGATCCTTAAACTATAGTCCCGGGGGATTTGTCAACCCTGGATAAGGCCAGAGGTGTCTGTAGGAGTTTCTCTCGCAGGCACTTCTCCCCAGAGTGATTGCGGAGACCACCTGATTATGTCGGGAATGCCTCGTATTCCCTCTGGGCTTTTTCAAAGTTCTCACATGCCGAGACACCTTCACCTGTTTTGAGAGGTATATGTACTGCGGTCGAAGACCTTGGACATAAAGCAAGGTCTGTCCGCTAATTCCATTTGATCAGTCGGCCAAGTGCCTCCTAAAACTGGTGGAGACACGGAGAAGGGGATGCTGCGACCCCACAGTAAAGTCTTCAGAAGGGCTTGAGAATAGAACCCAATGCCCGACTTACCTGATGCAGTTTTTCTAGGGTTTTCCCTGTATCTCTTTAGATTAAACACCGGGTAGGATCCTTAAACTATAAGCTGGGGACCCTAGTGAACCCGGTGACTACCCTGCTCTGCCTTCCGCATCCTCCCTTTTCAATTCTCTTCCTATGCTATTGAAGGGGAGTTGCCTGTTTCAGGATCACCCTCATGTAGCCTGTTAACCCCAAAAAATAGTCAACCCTTGGCTACCTTGCTCTACATACCAAATCCTCGTTTTCAATTACCTTCCTATGCTATTAAATAGGAGTTCCCTCTTTCAGGATAACCCTCCTGTAGCCTGTTATTTAAAAAAAAGATAAATTCGTCGGTAGCAGTGATGGATATAAGAATGTGATTTAATGTGGCTGAAAAAAGTTATTTTTCAAAAGGTAAATCGTTGCAGGATAAATATTTATGTAAAAATTCGCGAATTATGTTTTAATTCTTCACGGAATAGTAATTTGATATAAACGATAGTATGCTTTCTCCTTCAAATTAAGAAGTTGAACGTATTTATTTTGATACATTTGAATATGTATCTTCACAGATAATTTATGAAGAGTGTTTTCGAACAATTATTTATAGAGGAAGTAAAAAAAAATTATGTCAATTTAATTTTTGTATCACACAGTTTACTGGAACGTATACAAGAAAATGGAGGTAGTGGGCAAGTTAGGCCAGTTAGAAAGTGCATATTTAGGCGACTGAGGACGGCAAGTTGTTGGGGTTGGTTATCGACTGAAGCCGCCTAGTTACCGGAGAGGGGTGCTACAAATCAGCGCCAATATCCGCCCGCATCTTACAGCAAGTTTCCTGTGCACTATTACGTTAGCGTATCCTGCTGTCAGGAAATGGAGACTTACAGAAAAACGGCAAGTCATTAGCGAGCTCCCGTCCTGCACGAGAATTCGCCATTAATATTCCTGCCGATTGCTCGTCCGAAGGGCACGGGACAGCAAACAGACACACAGAATATACTTGCAATAAATGACGATTTCTGAAATGGAATCATGATATCGAATAATCTTATTCAATAATATTCCTATTTCAATTTTTAGGTTAGCATTTATATCCAATTAAATTATTCCACTACCCATTTATAGGTTCAATAAGTTCTATATAGGTATGTCTGAACTTAAAAATGCCCTTGTAAACTTATCATCATTATCGGATTAACTGAAGTGTTGTTTGCAGTTTTATTCTGCGTGATTAGAAGACTAGAACGTGAATTAAATCCTTGGGACTTAAGAAAACCTTTATTTGTAGGTGTGTGCAGAACACTCCGCCCTCAGAAAAATGTGGGACTTAGTAACTGCATTGCTAAAGAGTTAAACACATTAATTTACAGCATACTATATATATATATCTCAATTTGGTACTGTTTTTATTTAATACTAACTATTCCCACGACTTCGTTCGTGCGGAACTTGGACAAATAACTCTTTTTATTTTGCTCTAACAAACAAAACAACAGGTACAGAATTTTGGTGAAGTTGAATTCATTGAATATCTAAAAAGTACGATATCATTTATGTATCTATTTATTTTTACTATATAAACTTCAGGGTAAATCTGATAACTCGCAGTTGGTTTTGAACAGGTTCTGCTTCCACGCGTTTCGGAGCCTATTCCAGTCGAACTTCCAGACAGACAGAAAATGTAATTGTATTCAATTTCATTTGCTTTTAAAAATGAGCAATAGCTAAAATTAAAATTTTCGCGAAAAATAAAACCTATTTACGTATCTACGATCCAAAGAAGTTTATTTCTCTACTATCGATAGGTAAATTACGGCGCAAAATGTTTATAATTTAAAAAGCATATAGTCTTATATATCAAGAGTAAAGGCAATCTGTATTCACTTTTGCGCGTATGGGCCACGAAACCTATCCCATAGAATGTTTTTAATTTTTTATATGTTTATATATAACATACTATCGTTGGTTAGATGTCCTATGCCAGAAAACTTCGCAGGAGTGTATTCAACAAATTCCCACATGGCGTTCCGATGAATGGTTTAGTAATTCATAAAGAACAAGCTGACAGATAGACCGACAGACATTTGTTTATATATATATATTGAAAATCATGTTTACACAATTAACATCATAAAAATTTACTTAAGCAAACTTTAAATTTGGAATTGATCAAATATATTTAAATATATATAATATCATTTAAATATTACTATTCAGTGCTCTTCGATGCATTTTCCTTCATATATATATATATATATATATATATATATATACAGAAGAAAAAGTCCAAGGACTTGTCAAGAGACAAAACATTCAATAATAACATGATTTTCAATACTAAAGGCTGAAACATTGCTTAAAATTCAAAACTTATCTGATAATTTCTTATAGTGTATTACTTCTTAAAATTAATTCGTTACATTAAATTGCAAAATAACCAGAGATCTACTACCTGACATGCCGACCTTCCTGTGGAATAGCAGCCAGCGTCGTTCCCTCGCCAACCAGAGGTCCCGGATTCGAATCCTGGCATGGTCTTGGATGTATGTGACGTCATAGTTATGGAGACTGGGATCAAGACTGTTGGCAACAACAAATGCTTCACATGTAAATTAAATAATCTTTTCGACTGAGGGAGTCACGGAGAAATATGATGTATTGCTAAATTTTAAGCCTGATAAAGTCTCAAAAAGGAGATGAAACGTCGCTTTAGTTAATAAATAGTTATACATTTAATGCTGACTTTTTTGGCAGGCTTTTTATTTATTGTAAATATTTAAGTCAAAATTATTATGTCATTAAACATCTATGGATGTAAAGTTAACAGTAATTTTGAATATTGACGCAAAACAACCGGAAGCTTTGCTTTCCCCGTGGAATATATATTCTTTTTGGCTGATATCACAGTGTTTTATTTACATGCAGTTATTATAAATACTGTAGAATAAACGTTCGTAATATTTTCTTTTAGGCAAGCACACAGTTTAAATATTTCCAGGACCTACATGTTGAAAGTTTCAGTCCCTGAAGCAGAATTATTTTATTTATACACACACAATTACTAGGACTCAATTTAGTCGAGTCATAAAATTAAACGTGTCACACTCTCTCTTTACTCGTAAAATTCTTAGAAGAGGAAGGTTATAGTTTTATTACGAAATAAAATCCATTATATTTTGACTGACTGACAAGACAATAAAAAATTATAAACAATGCTGTATGAAAGTAACTGTTTTGGGAATTAGTAATTTTCTTTGAGTGGTTTGTGTAGTACATCAACAAACTGTTTATGTAAGCAAACCCGTACGTAATGTGGAGAAGAGCGTTATTCAAAATCGATTCCATAAAGATAACTCAGTAGCATTAGTGCTAAACCACGAATTGAATATAAAAATAAATCAACTGCTTATCCATAATAAAACCTCAATTAAAATAGCTAGTTTACTAAAACTTGTAAGGGCTACCTGTGAAAATGAAGTATCCACAAATATTTTAAATAGAAATAAGTGTTTAGTTTTATAATGATACTGCTTATAGTTAACGTATATTTATAGTCAGCCTGTAGTTATTTATTTTGAGTTATTATCTTGAAAAAACGTTACTTTCGTACTTTTATTTCTCCATCAGAGCAAATCTTGACCAGAAGTTCCACATTCGAAAACTTTAACAAGCTTACAATGTGCGCTGTACAGCAATTGCCTTAATTACTAAATTTGTATGTATAAATATGCTAATATAAAAATATACACAAAATATTTCGAAAGTAAAATTATATTTCATCCTTTAGCCCCTCGGTCTCAAGTTATTATTTTAAATCTCAGCTTTAAATTTATATAACTTTTACTCCGAGCTTCAATTAAAATATTTACATATATGGTTTATTTTCAGTTTTCATTTTGCCAAAGACCGTATTTTAGTGCAATAATTCTTTTATTCCTCTTGTTTTGCCGCATAAATTCTTAACGCTTTCAGTGAATTATTCACTGTGTTGATTGTAAGCTTATCTTTATGTATAGAACGTATCTTTTTTTGCGAACAGCGTGAGAAGACAAAAGCACGTGTGTGTGGACACAGTGTTGCGGGAATCAGGAAGGCTGGAACATTACGAACACATTTTGGCCGCGAACGCGAAAAGTCAATATTTGTCCGCATTAAGCATGGAAACCGTTGCAGAAAGTCCCAAAACGGCCAGACAGTGGTATGAATTCTTAATGGTCGACAGGAGAGCTAAATGTTGAGATTAACTTTGTCTGACATGGCTCGAGCAAATACAGCAGATATGAAGAGGGAGTTTTCCGTCAAACAGAGCTGCAGCACATTACGCAAATGAGACTGGAAACAATGTGTCGTAAAAAGGACGATGTTCTGGAATATTGGAGATTGCGAAAAGTAATTTCTCGACAGGGTCGGCCTGCTTGTTCAATCGAATTTGATGTAGTGTAACTATGGTCAGAGAACAAATTCCTGTAAGTGGTACACAGACGGTGATGGATTGCCCAACACATTTTCATAATCAAATATATTTTTCCAGGCTGACCCTTCAATATCTTATATTCCAGCTTTCATATCTATTTGCCAATCTTACTAAGTTAGAATAACTCTGCTAATCTCTTTACCTTCGACTGTCGAAGTATGATCTGTCAAGTACTCTTCCGGTTCTTGGCTTCTGCAGAGGACTGCGTAAAGAGAAAAGTGTAAATAAATGGAGCCAAGTTTTTACATGAAAAAAAGGCCGGGTAAAGTTTATATTGATAAATACATTAACCTACAGCAAGTTAACGAGGTAGCGCAGATCAACTTTCACCAATTAATTATACATCTATATACATTATAGTCATTGTCAGTACCTACATTATATTGTAACACTCAGTCTGTGTGAATTTCCTCAGAATTGATATATCCGGTGACATCGCTCATATTCAAGCTCTCCATTAATTTATTTACATTCCCACATTACGAGACATCGTATATATCCCGCATCATCTCTTGCATGAAGTGCTAATTTTCAGTTGAAAGTGTCTTATTATTATTATATTAAGCATTGTCGGTTGGCACATTTGTCTAATAATATAATGTCGCTATAGATTCCAATTTTGTCTCTGACGCACATATTTAAAAGAAGATGTTCCAGTAATAGATACTAATTCTCAATTACTCTTTCATAGAAGTATATTTCTTCCCCGAAAAAAGTAACATCAATCCCGACATTATAAAATGTCAACAAATATATTGACTGTAAGCTCCCACTACATTTTCATCCTATTGGAGCAGATAAACTTATTCTTAGGCTATATAATTGGACATTACATGATTGTACATCGCAAAACACCATATTGTTACATAATATGTATCCTGAAATATAAGTAATAAAAACATTTGTATGAGACTATATTAGTTCAAATTAAAATAAATTGTGTTCGAACAATGCATAATAATAATTTTTATTAAATACATCAGGCTAATAGCTTACAAAAAGTCTTTAATATAAGTGTAATTATTCTTAATTTACAAGCGTTTAAAAATTATAATAATATAATAAATAATATTTGCAATTGTTGATCAATTTAAAAAATAAAACTATTATTCTTCAGAAAATACGTATAATTATATCTGCAAAGTATTTACTTTATCTGCTTACACGACTTTAGCCTTAAGTTTAAAGCCATTCAAGATTTCGGAAGACTGGATTGTGGTTACTTTTTGACACGGAATATTATCTGATCATAGTATTGATTAATCGAATACAATATTATTGACTTTTTTACTACAATTGATAGAACTTCACCTTGCTAATCGAAGTTGATTCGTAAATCTGAATTGATTACATAGTTGAAAATATGTTTCAGTCCCGAGATTTTACCCACCTGATTTTTTAAACTTTAGCTGGGCTTCAATTGGAAACAATTCTTTTTTGTATTGAAAATAATTCAAATTATGGATTTCAAACACATGTATTTAAATAAGTGAATAACATTTTATATAATTGAGCCAATGCAGTAAACGAAAGATACAAATAATTTTAAAACGAGTGATCATTAAGCTTGAATTACAATATTCAGTCTGTCATGAAATCGATGTTAGCAGTTGGCATTTTCAATAATTTTATATTATATTTATGCCTGCATTAAATTTAAATAGCACTTTTCCGGGTAAAACATATTCACTTAACTTAAACTTTCCTTAGTACTCAACGCAGTACAATAAAGTATTATTTAATTTTATTTCATAGTTATTACCTTGAGTATTGTTCTGCGTTAATGAAGTCATTAAGTTAGAGATATTTTAAATTGTCTAATAGTTTCTAACTTTCTATTATTCTAGTCTGTGAGAAGTTACGAGGAGAATTCGTTCTGTAATCTGAGCTTATAAAGAATTATTCTGGCTATAAATACGTAAATTCCAAAGGAAACAGAAAAGTTATTTCGGTAGTTAAGGGTTAACAACACGTGTGAGCGACTTGTGTGTAATTATAAAACCTTTCGCAAGAATTTGCACCTGCTCTGTTCTCAGAAGGAAGGCATTTTTATTGTAAATTGACTGCAGCTCTCTTCATTAGGGAAAGGCTACAAAACATACAGCCTAGGAGAGCAGCAAAACTTGAGCGAGGGGGGAGACGAAAACAAAGGGAGAAAAAATAAAGATAAATGGACGGGGTAAATAAGTTGAGAAAGGACGCGCCAAGATTTCGTAAGCACCGCACCGCCGAGCTCTCATTCGTTATAAATCATAACAAAGCTAGAAACGTTCCCTTCGCAAAAGTTCATTAATCTAATTTGAATTGGTCACAGCTGTTCCTTCCCTCTGTTTTTATGACAGTAGTATGCATGAGCCCGCAGGTACTCGTACAGCGTATACGCGAAGCCAGTCCTCGTTCTCCATCATCGTCAGCCTCCCCACCTCTGGCACCCTCCGCTTTTCTTATTTCCATTCTTATTTCTTTCCCTTTCTTTTTTTTTCGAATTTCCAGTCCTGGTTTTGTTTTCCACTGAGAAGGTTTTTGCCTGTCGGTTGGCCCGCCGCTTCAATTTGTGTTTTTGTGTGTAGGGCACGCCCCTCTTCCCCCCACCCGGCCCCGTGAGATGTAAAGGACCATATAAATTAATTACCTTGCCACTTGAAGATGTCGGCCGTGGGCGTGTCGGAGATAGGGACCCAGGACTGTGGGATGATGAACCGTCGCCCAGGGAATTAATGCGACTCCCGTTCCAGTGTTGCGTCATAAATGGCATAGCGTATCAACTTGTTCCCATATCATCTTTAATGGTATTGGTTCCCTAATTTCATTTCCTCCGTCACATGCGCACGTAGTCATCGTTACGGAGTATCGGCATGTCGGGAGTAATTGTAGCAAGTCAAAACAACAAGAAATATTACGAAAGGGCGCAGTCTGTTCCAGTTTCTATTCACAATATAAAATGTTGGACTCAATTACATGAGCGTTGTGAAAATCAAATATTGTTGTTTTGATATCATGACATATCAGTTCAATAGTGATGAATATTATTGAAAACGTAAATTTAATTAATAAAACGTCAGATTACCCAAAGTCTCTCTCTTATTCGAAGCGATTCTAAACGTGTTGAAATAATCTCATTAAATTTGTAATACTAATGAGTCAATAAACTATTTAAAAATAATTACTTTTAAAATAAGACAAAAATTACACTCAAAATATACAACAAATAAGCAAATTAATTATGAGACCTGTTTATTATAAGGAGTGAGCATTAGCATTAACTGAAGGTTACTATTACGAGTTATTTTTTATCTGTTTGAAGTAAAGCAGTTAGTATTTTATATTAAATTTGAAGGATCGTTCCGTCTGTAATGTCAGTGTTTGGAAAATATTTTTTAAAATTACTGATAAACCTATTAATTCAATCGAAACACAATTTTAAACATGTAGAAAATTAAGCTCTTATATATCGTAATTTATTCTACTTGTCCGAAAGCCACATGACATAATCATATTCTATTGCCAAAATGTAAGTTTATAGAGTATAATAAACTAGTAATATTTTATGTTTATGAGTTACTTGTGCTAGGCTAATTAGTTAATCCCACATAATTCTGCAGGAAGATTCATCTCACCTCATACGGAAATCCAGAATGAGTTTTAACCATAAAAAAATTCTGCAGTACATCTTTCAGGAATAACTGGGTTGTAACTGTTCAGGTTCCAAACTTTAATACTCGGAGTTCTATTTTTTGTCACTATTAATGATTACATACATTCATTCAAATTTTCAAAACCCTGAAAAACTTTATTAGTATCTGATGAAGTCCCATATGCGAAGACGAAACGTAGTAGAAATTCAATAAAACGTTTATTTTGTCTCTAATTTGGTCGCAATAATTTATCTTTCAGAGATACAGTCGTTAAGTGAAATATTACTTCAGGAACATTCACAAATTCAGTTTTATTAATATGAAACTTGTATGTCAAGTCTGAATATTAATTCTTTTATTACCACATCATAATTAACTTATGTTGTTAACGACTGACTTGTCAGGTCTGCGTTATTCGTAAAATGTTACGAATAGATTTTAGCCTAAAAATTATATATTTGGATAATATAACTTGATTGTGACGTATAGCCCAATTCTCTTTCCACAGAAAAATTTAATACAATATAAACGTTAAATTTGTGAGGGACTTAAATCTGAAATGGATTAATTTTGTAATAGTTAACTCAAATTAATACTTAGTTTATCTGACTTTAATTAAATATTAAATGTGTTATAATGTCCTCTTTATCAATTTTTTATTTTATTTTAATAATGAACCATATTACGTTTACTCCCTCATTTGAGACTTCTTCAGGTACAAAAATTAGTTGTTGATGGATCTTTCTCACCTTAGGCCAAAGGTGTACTGGAGTTATGGGGCTAAATTTTTATACCTGAAGAAGTCTCAAATGAGAGACGAAACGTGGTATACTTATTTATTTAAATGAAATAAAATAATTAAAAAAGGCTGAAATCAGTTTAAATTAAAATTATGTTTTTAGATATTAAAGAATTTAAGAACTTTTGGAAAGTTTCAAAAATATTAAGGCCCATAATAACTATTTTATTCATGCAGGTTTATTCTCATATTTAAGTATTGAAGAAAAGTTCTACTTATATAGACAAACTCATATATTTCTCCTAACAATTTTTTTAGCTTTTCAAGATACTCTGGAAATAATTTCATTTCACTTACAACAAAGACTGGAACAATAATAATAATTACAATAATTATTCCTTCTTAATAAAATAATAATGTAAGGATTTTAATTTCCACTTAAAACGTTTAAATCAGCAGATTTCCGTCTGGTTCAGCCAAATTCTTCTGCATTTTACTGCAATAATATGGATACGTCAAAAGCCTACCGGTAACAGGTTCGCTGTTTATTGTGCTCAGTCATTTAGTGCCAGTCATTTTAATCTAGACCGTAATTATTTATTCTAGTTGTCCGAAAGCTGTATGCCATAAACATATGCTATTGTCCAAATATACGTTTATAGAGTATTATTTTATGTTTTTGAGGAAATTGTTACTAACGAGAACAAGTTATTGATTTTTCTTATTGCTGGATAATCTGTAAATGAATTTTCGGTGGAAATTTCTACTTCAGATCATTGATGAAATCACTACTTTTCTGCAAACAAAAGAAATAACATATGCGATTGTACTATACTGAAACATGAGAGACAAATCGATTTACTAGTTATTTTGATTGGCCTCAGTAGATGTACGCGTCTAGGCATGATAAAACGATTTTACCGTTCGTGATTACTTGGCTCATAACAGTACTAGACCGAACTGAGTCCTACCATTCTCTGCATTCAACCGTAATGTAAAAGTACACAGTGCAAAATGTCTCATCAGAAACGTTATTACCAAAGTGTCAAAACATTTAAGGGCTTTCTTCAAACAAATTGTTGCTGTGTCATCGGAGGAATCCTCGAAATAGTTTATTTTCGATGGTCGGTTCGATAATAGTTGCTTCCAGTGTTGGGACCGATAATGGCCATCTTAATACGTCGAGGAAAATTGCAGATTCATCGTGTTGCACGCCGTTAAGTTGAAGACAAAGCGGTCGCCTTTTGAAGAACAGATTGATTTAACGGAGTCCGCCATGATATATGGAACAGCAAGGTCTGCCGCGTCAGCACGGGACAAGAGAACGCCGAGTCACACCCTATCAACGCCCGGTAAAACAGCTTTTCACTTGAAAAAATATCGGCCAGCAATAATGAATTCCCTCTCGTTGGCGACGACTTTTCAGGGCGGCGGAAAGATTGATGGTGGCGCAGGACAAATGAAATTATGGTCGAGACCTTGCGGGCTGGAGAATGCCGCTATTGTGGGGTTCGATTCCCGGCCTGTCAGCGGGATCTCCTTAACAATGCTACTGGAACGTCCAACTCCCCAGTGGCACAATATGCCGACGACCTCGGCGTGCCTCTTCTTGTCTGCTCTGTGCCCTGTATTAGTATTTTGTTTTGTGTAGCATGTGATTAACTGCGCCTCAACTTCACGAATCGCATTCGCGGATAGCTTTTGAACAAGAAACGCGCCGAAAGCATTTGATATACTGCAGCTTTGTGTGAGGCTTTGACTCTTCTACACTTCTCAGAATTATAAAGGTGATTGAAGGTGTAATCTACTTTTCCTCAAATTTACGGATCAAGTACATATCTTATATGTCACTCATGGAACCAATGCTATAGTCTATAAGTTAGAAACGAATAATAAAATTACATTTCGTTTGAGAAATTTTATGAAATACGTTTATTATCCACAGCAAATAAATTATGTGCTTCGTTTACTTTCATACTAATGGATTAATATTTCAGAATACTAAATTATTACGAATTTAAAATAATTAAAAATTATTATTATTATTATTATTCATTTTCAGACCGGAATTAAGACTGTTGGAGGATCGATACGCTGACCACGTGTCACTCAAAATTCGACATGTGTCATGCAAGATGACAGTCCGCAGTCGACTCGGTATGATATTCAAAGAAACGAAGACAAAAACAATCAAAATAAAGGATATAAATTATAAAAAATTAAATTTGAAACATAAGGGCTAAAACTTTGCTTTCTGTAGAGCCATGGGGAAAAAAGATTATTCATTTTCAGTACGAACAGTGAATAGTTATCATAGATTTTAATATCGATTATTATGTGACATAACAATTTCATTAAACGACTAAACATAATTTACAAGCAGTCAGAATAATAACTAATAATCGACAATGTAATTACTACAAGTAGAACATTTTAACAACTGCGTGTTTAGGTAAATGCCAAATGAGAGACAACCATAGAGCTACTACAGTATTATAGTTTTATTTCAACAAACAAACAATTCAGTCAATACGTCAGCAAAACAGTATTTAAAGTTTTTACAGCGTTTTGTTCAGATTTTTGATTTCAGATAAAATCAGTATTCAAATTCCAACTGAAGTTAACTACAGACAATTTTTTATAAGACAATCCATGAGTATTGTAACAATGCAAATTTTTAAATTTTTCTATTCAAATTTATTATTTTTTTAAAATTGAATTTAATTATGTTGTAATGGCGATCTCTCCGACAAAAACCTCGTCACCAGAAGGACAATAAAAAGAAAGAAAGAAGTTAAGTTGTAATTTTATTACTTATTTGTATCTGAAGTAGTGTAACTCTAGAGTAAACGTCATATAAGAACATAAATAATGTTTCGCTGACATTGTCTGAATTGTTTATTTGTAAATTTATGAATGTCAGATACGTGATTTATTGCATTTGATTTTTGTTAATTTTTACAATACTAGGTTCTTTATATGCGTAATTTTTTCTTTTTGTTAACATATTTCATTCGACGTATATTTTTAATTACATGATTTCATAATGATTAAATTTAGTTAATCATGTTAGTCCAGATTATCGACACTTTTCCTAACGCTTATAATTAATTACTTCGGAGATAATACCACGGAAATAAGCATTCTTTTTTACGTTTTGTCAGCGTTGTTACCATAAAGCACATACCCCTGAGTTCTAAATCTAAAATTTACTATGTGAAGTCTACTTGTTTCGACATTATCATTAAAATAGTCTAAATTCCGTCATGAACGAGGTACTTTATGAGGAGGTTTAATTCGACTTTTGAGCAAGTTTTGTTGTTGTAATCGGAAAAGATAAAATATAAAACGTTTGTTTAGAATTACGCTTATTACACAAACAAGCTTCTGCATTACGGACAATAAATAATAATAAAATAAATAGTACGAAACGTTTCTGCAATTCTTGTCGATTTCGTCAGGTGAATGAAAAACGTTAGAGCCGTTAGTTCGTCACACCGTACAAACCAGGTGACAATGCCGAAATAAGACAGCCCTACGTTCTTTATCCTAACAACTCTGGTATTACGTAGGCAATAATGACGATTTTAGCTTAATTATAACAAAGGGACCGGAACATTGGTTAATAGTAAATATGTAAATCTTCTCTTATCATTTTAGCTAGATTTAATTATGACAAAAATAAGTAATCATTGCTTCGTTTGTGTAATTAGTCAAACCAGCTGCTCTTGCGTTTTTCAATCGCCTGATGAAAGCAACATCGTTGTGTTTATACTATTAATTCCTTTCTTCTATAATTTGGCTACTTATTTTTGTAATTGGAGTACATAATAATCATGCTTAAAGGGTCGTAAATGGTTCTGAAACGGTGTGAAACTAAATTCTTCATTAATTGGACAAAGTATTTTTTATTGCTAATAACTTATGTGTAGTTGAACTTCGTCGCTAAATATCGGATATTATAAATTTATTATTTAACATGCATCTTCATTCCATTTTAATTCTCTGGATGTGTGTAGTTGAATATTTCTTACGTTCTTACCTTCTATCAAATTAGCTATATTCTACTTGCAGTGAAAGTACTTTCACAAGAGAGAGGAGAATCAAATGACACCTATTGATATTTCAACAAGTATGAAGAATAGATATAAATGTTTGAAAGTCAAGATACATCTCAGTCAGATGGCTGCTGTCAATTTTTAAGCTTTCATAAATTTTTTATTTGTGTCAATAGTATCTTAATATTTCCAACTGTGGCCATCTAATCTTTCTTTTAACGTAAATTCCCTTAAGCTTAATTTTTTCCAACACTATAAATTGTGCTGTTATCATGTAGTTGACACTAGTGATCATTTTCCGTCCGAATTTATCCTCGAGACAAAAGTTTTCTCCCTTCGAAATTTATTCTTTATTTCAGGATTGTTTTGTTGAATTTAATACATATATTTTACACCACTAAAATACAATTTAAATTTAATAAAAACGTAAAAGACGATAAACTAATTTAAAATGCAACATTTTCACGTTCATACTGCATGAATAATGAACCATATAGCATTATTACAAATAATATAGACAAAAATATTTTACTTTATTATTCATACTTATATTAATTTTAGCTGTCATTTAAAACAGTAATAAGAATCTTAAGACACAGTATTTTAATACTTCATTTATTTGTAATAAAAGATTGTATCCATGTTGTACAATTACAGTGTAAAAATTGTTAAAAAATAATAATATAATAATATAAAATTTTATGACTTCAATTTCAATTTACCTGAGCATCAGAACTTATTTATCAGTCACATTTCCGAATCAGAAAAAAGCCATTACTGCCTCTCTTAAAATTGTTCATTTCTTGACAAGAAAATAAAACTATATACTGAAGGTGAGATTATTTAAGAAGTTATATCTATAGAAATACTTTTTAAGGAACGGAAGGACGTGAGAATAGTTCCCTAAAATGACCGACTAAAAAAAGTTGCCGACTTCTGGTTTAGACGATAAACATTGTCAATAATTCTTCTTTACAAGGATATTTTCGGGTCAAATTAATATTATGCCAGGTTATATTTACAGTAATATTCGTGTGCAACGTTCAAATACCACAAGTGTCTACTTTTAGACCCGTGGTAAATATTGACCGATAAAGGAATTGTGGTGCAATGGAATGATTCTGAAAATCAGGTGGGTAAATAGAGCAACTAACCAGAAAGTTCGAAGAGAGGACTCTGGGCAAGAGAAGGGATAGATTAATAAGTCACGTTTTGATACATGAGGGTCGTGTGAAATAAGCATTTGAGGGAAGTGTGTGGGTATGAACAGAGGAGGGAGGCCAGGATGTAATACGGGTCGATGTGTAATGTGGTAGTTATGCGCAGAATAGGTTAGCATGGAGTATTACAACAAATCAGTGTAAATACTGAGTAGTACAAAAATAAAAAGGAATTTTAGAGAAATATTACACGCCTTTTTATCTCGAATAGAGAAGTTGATTCGATATACGGAACATACTTAAATCCTGAGATAAATGAACTAATAATACGAGAAAGTAATGGCTCAATAAACTTTGCAAACAGAAATAATTGTATTGATTTAATTTGAAAATATTTCTATAGGACTATTTTGGGGTAAATGCTTAATTGGAAACAAAATTTGTCTTCTGTGCTTTTCATCTATGAGTAAAGAGATTTTAGAGAAAGTTTCCATATCTGTTTTGCAAAATAACTACAAATCGTTAAGTAAGTCACGTGTCTCATATATACGTTTTTATATATGCAAAGCTTAAAAATATGAGTTAATTATTTTTTACATGATTTTATTTGAATGTTGAGAGTCCTAAACTATTTCACATTCAATAATGCAAGTATCTTACGCTTCGTAAAATCATCACAACGAAAAGTGTTCACTTAAGAACTAAGGCTGCAATTAATTACATTTTTTTAGAAACCCTTTGATTAACCTTGTTAAGTATGACAAAATTCCGTAGCCACAAAAAAGGACGTCAGGTAACCGTTATGGTGCTTTTAGCAAGTGTGGATTTGTGACTCGTTGACAAGATATTTGTCACATAACCGGAAACATTAAACCAAAAGAAGTGTTTCACGGTCAACTGAGCAGTGCGCCATTACTCCAGTGGCAAATGCGGAATGCCTTGTCTCGCAGAGAAGAAAAACCATACCGATATTTATAATGTCATGGGTAGGAGCGATTTATTATGGAAAGTCTGTCTGGTCGCTTAAAAACTGAACTGTTATATTCACAGGCGAGAGATATTGAGAAAGTAGGGTAGAGACAATCAGTAGGACTGTTAAAATGAATACCAAGACAAATTTTACGGTCATGAATATCAGACTAAAGACCGTGTGAAATGTCATTTTATTCCTAAAACGTTTTCCTTTACTCAATATACGCATCCTCATCTCAACCTCCAAACCATGTAAAATGAGCCGGTTTCCTTATTTAACAGAAAACTATCAGTGTAAAGAATAATAAATCACCTAACGTCGAGAGACAAAGTTTTTATTTAATTAATATAATTTATCGGGCTTACGGTTGGGAACTCGTCATGACTTTGTTATGGGGCAGTCAAGAAGAAAATTTTATATACTTGGACCTCTATTAGTTTGAAAAACTTAATTTAATACTAATACTATTCGTTTATTTGAACGAATTTATAAAAGTTAATTTAAATAATCATAATTTACATGTTTTGTATAATTTTTGTAATAATATCTTGTTGAAATATACCTGACAAAGTCGCAATTATGAGGATGAAATTATGTAACAATTAAAAAAGATTTTTTTTGCTATATATAAAATTTACTATGGAAAATATTATATACAACAAATTAAACATGTTCTTGAAACTAAATTAAATGAACACAAAAATAGTCCCAAAACCTTTAATAATAAAATTGTCACTGTCTATAGATTATAAGAAAATCATGCATTTCATTCGAATAATGTTGAAGATTGGAACTGAATTGCTTTAAACGTAATTTACCTAATTTCACATAATGACGCACTAAAACTACGTAATGCTTATAACCCTTCATTTCTAATTTTTTATATTTTTACTAACGAAATATTAAAAGTATTTTATATGAATTTTGGATTTGATATTATGGGTTAAACCAATCATTTTATGATGGGTAATATTTATTGTTACATTCAGAACGTGTCATATTATAATTTTGGTTTCTTTACACACTTGCTATAACGATTTGTTGTTATGTATATATTTTAATTTCCCACTTCCAATACTTTTTTGTATCCTCATTTATTTTAAGTTTCCATTCCTTCACAATGTTCCACAATAGACCACAATACATTTCGTTAGCAACTCTTCTTGCAGACAGTCCACGATAAAATTTTATAATCTTGGACCTCTATTTGTTACAACATATGGCTACATATTGCAAAATTGAGAAGAATATTGCTTATTTATTTTAATAAAAATAATTTGGACTCTGGAATAGTTTAACGATTTAATTTTTAACGAAATTTTGTTACAATATATTGTTTAAACTGTTTGTTACGCCTACCTCCGCATTCTACTTGTCGTTTCATCCTCCTATATACTATCTTCATTAAGTACATAATAGTTTTCTGACTTAAATATTAAACGTCGCTGGAGAATGTCCAGCGCGGCACCAAATTCTTCACATAAATTCAATAATCTTTACGACTGAATGAATCAAGAAGTAAATTTTAAGCCTGAAGAAGTCTCAAAATGGAGGTAAAACGTCGCTTTTGTTAATAAATAGTTCTATATTTAATGCTGACTTTTTTGGGCGTTTTTGTTTATTATATTATTTTCAATAAGATTTTGCATGCATGAGATACTAAACTATTTGTCATTTGCTGTTCGTATCTATCAGTCCCAGTCCTCATCGGTATGGGTATAATTACGTTTTTACTTAAAATATTCTGGTATTCTCTCTGCTTCGTAGACTTTGCATACTATCCTGAACACCCATTATATTACTTCTTCGCCCGATGATCTTATCAACACGGCCTGAATATCAATTCCTGGCGCTTTGCAATTGCGCAAATCTGTCAGTGCCCTATCAAACTCCGACATTAAAATTTTGTCCCCAACTAGTCATCATCCACCTTCTCTTCTTCTCATATAGCACCACATTTCAAAGGCTTCTACTATTTTCCTTTCTTTAACTCCTACCGTTTCGCACCTTTATTACGCATTTTTAGCAAGATTTCCTAATATTCACACTTATATTACTCATAAGTAAATTCCTTTTCTTGCGAAAGTCTTTCATGCCCGGGCTACTCTTTACGTCTACTATACTTATACCATTCCTAGTTATTACGCTGCCCAAGTAGCAGATTTCTTTAACTTCCTTCAAAATATCACTTTCCACTGTATCCCATACGACACTCCATTACCTTGGTTTTCCCTCTATTCACCATCATAATGAACTCTTTTTCCAGGACCACGGTCATGCCATTTATTATGGTTTCCAGATCTTCTGACTCCCCAAATACTACAATATCATCAGCAAAGCGTATGTTGGTTTCAATTCTTCTCCTTGCAATATCATTCTTTTTCTATGTTCCATTTTAATCGTCGCCTGTTCAATACGTAAGTTAAACAGAATGGGCGATCCTTGTATTACTCCTTTATTTATTTATGCGTTCTTGTCTTGATCTACAATTCTAATTACTGCTGACTGTAGAGCTAAGGGAAAATTAACTTTTTGTACAATTGTTAAATTAAAATCCTGAAACGACTTACCTGAATAACTCTCAACCGACAGACCAAAATATTGTATGAGTAAAAGAAAAACTTGGGTAATTTGGCCATTAATTTAATTCTGTGTAGTAAAATATAAAGAACTGAGAGCGTGTTGTACTTGTAGTACTCTATGAAGTATCAATTTTGAAATTGGTTAATATAAACTTTGGTGTCAAAACGATGGTGTCTCTTATGAGACTTTCAACTTAGTTGCATTGTTGAGTTGTTGAATCCCGTGGTAGATGGACTAATTCCAATCACTGATACCCTTTGTTTTCTTTGGTCTTTGTTTGAGACTAGGTAAAATCCTGTGTGGATTACTAGATTTCCCTCATTGGTTGGAGTAAAAAAGGGAAACACAAATCAGGACTAGCAGATGTTTCCAATGTCCAGCTTTATAGTGGAGCCCTTCTAATGAGGTTATTAATGGTTATTGTATCACTTACAAGACTGACAAGGCATAGTAATCCTCTGTACCTGATTTGTGAGTCTGCCAAGGCTCAAGGCTCGAGGCTCGAGGTTGCAGGCGCCATCCACCAGCCACCCTGGTAGTACGGTAGCGTCCCGAACACCCATGTGGTCACACCTCGTACGTGGCCCATTTTTTCCCCGCTGCTGACAGAATTCCGCGACTCATGCGAACGCGTTATTGTTCGAACGAGGTCAGCTGGCGGCTTTCGCGAATCGGCTCTTTGTCGGCAGTTTTTGTGGGCAGGTGAGGAGGCCCACGTCCGCTGCGAGCACCGTGGCAATGGCGCGTTAGGGACGCTGCGTCAGTCACGGTTCGCCTCCCAGACGTGTTGTTTTACACCCACGGCCAGCCGTCTGACAAGTGCGCTCGCTGCATTCCCCACGCTCACGCTCCACGCTCCTGCGTACACATCTTCTCCAATATCTTCATAATAATACGCGTCTAACAGGCCAAGGTCGAAACGTTCGTTAACAATTGGCAACACAATTGCCCAGTTTCCTATACTTCTGAACTGAAAAGGACTACGTGCAAATAATTTATCGAAAATCCTTACGATTCACTATAAATTCGAAATGAAAACTTCTCTCATCTATGTGATGATTTTGATTAGCATTCTCAGTATCTTAAGTAATATTTAATAAATGGGAATATTTTTCCCCTTTCTTAATTCATATATCAACTGACGTGAACTCATTACTACTGTGATGTAAACGAGATTCCCTCTCTCCCAAAATAACAGTGGTGCAATTATTATTATCCACAGGTTCACAATCACAAATTCAGTCATTTCACGACTAAAACCACTGAATTTGTGCCTTTTCATATGTGAATAATATTTAATAAAAATAGTAATAAATATATTAAAACTAAATTTAATTATTTTTGAAATTTTTTAATATTCCACATTTCATTCAACTATTTATTTTTTCATTTTTGTAATTTTTCAATTTCAATATTTTATATACACTATTTATTTTTGCACTTTTTATTTTCTTTCATATGTTTACCTGAATTGTTTTTACTGGCGCGTGTCTTCATCATTAGTCTACTTCATTGTTTCCTTGTTATTCGAGTATCGTCAGTGAACTAATTGCAATTATAATTCATCTGAATTGTCATGTTTATGTAACGATTTTTCGTTTGCTTCATGAAATAATAAATTAAAGACGATCACACACGGCCCATTCTTCACTGATGTCCTGAGAATTAGGCTGTGAATAATGAGATGAAGCAAAATTGAAGGTGAGGCTGAGGTTTAGGTATATAAGCATTGGAGGAATATCGCATCGGTCCGTGGGCCGACTAAGATTAGCTTTCTCATCTTCTAAATTCAGTATTAATATGTATCACCCTTCATAATGCTCACTTAAAAGTTGCTTGAATATTTTATCGTCTTTGTAGCTTTACTTTTATTTTCTTTTACATATATTTCCATAACATCAATATTTTTGTCTTATTTTCATCTTTCTTAATATTGTATTTTTCTGGTTTTGCTTATTATATTGTTATATTTTAATGTATACACCAATAATGGAGCTCTTACTTGTCTCATTTCCTCGGTAGAAAACCAATTATATAATTCACATTGTTGTTGTAATCAGTCCCTAGACTGTTCTGATTCAACCATCCATGTTAACCTATAATTCGCAAGCCTTTTCATTGTTCCTAATATGCTTAGCATATTCCATCCTTGTCGTTCATATTCTGTTCCAACCCCACAATGTTTCATAACGTGGTCTATTAATCTATCCTTCCTATACATTTTGATATTAAAGGAAAATACATCAGAATGTTCCAAATAAAAGAAATATTGTTTTTAATTTGGCAACTATAAGTGAAAGGAAGTCTCAGAGTCTGTTTATTAGATCCAGGACTAATAATGAAATGATTTATCGTTGCCCACGATTTTGATGACGTGTTGATTTTTATTAATATTTCTTGTTGGCACATACAAAACTTTCTTCAAAGTGAACTAGATTAGGGAAGAGAAACATAAGGTAGGCAACGACTATTGCATTTACACGTCTCATTAGACATATCTTACAAAATGAAATTCTTATGAAGCTTAGCACAACATAGCCTTAGATATTAATAAAATGGTAGTATACATTAGAGATAGAATAGTTTACTTTTTGTTGACTAAGGAAACTTGCTGTACGTAGGAACCTTATGGAAACTAACCATCTCGGAGGATTTTGTCCGAAAATTAAACATTAAACCCAAACATAGTAAACTAAGAGGCGATGTAAAGCAAAATTATTCCAACATTATCATTTCTGGAATTATTTTCTTGATAATAATAAGACTAGAAACATTTTCGTGAAAAGTTAACATTTTATCGAAAATTACGCAGTAATTCGTCGGCCAATCCAATGTGCGTCTTCTCTGTACACGTACCTGGTAAAATATTATATTTTGATGAATTTATAATTTTTTCCCAATCAGCCCATTTGTTAAATTATTTGTTCATTTAACGTAACTGCCACCGGGTAACTACTCATTTCCTGTATTTTTAAATTGTTCCATATTTTGAAAAAAACATTGTAGTGCTTAAAAAGTGCCCCAAGCGCCTTTAATAAATGACGAAAGCGAATACAAACATGAAAATATATGAGGCAGGGATACACTTTATTTGATAATTATATATATATATATATATATATATATATATATATATGTGTGTGTGTGTGTGTGTGTGTGAGTGAGTCAGGAAATGACATTGTCATGTTTATTAAAACAATTAATGGGGAAAGGACAGAGAGATAGAAAGAAGATGACTTACCTGGTAGACACCTTGTGAGGTTTAGGAAGCGAATACGATAACTGACATTTTCCCATTGATGACTACAAAGATTGCTACTGGAATTTAAAAATAATTGATAAAGTACTCCAGTGAAACCTCATTCACCAATTAACAAAGCGGAAAACAATATTATGGTTAATAGTGTACCTTAGAATATTGACCTACATTGATTTCTACATGACAGAATACTAGGGTGACCAGATTTTGTGGGTGCATATGTATATAATTTATATTTTACTTACAATTTGAAACACAAAAATAATTCTAGTCTTTCTTTCTGATCTTTAACTTCTTCTTTAATGAGATTCATATTGCAACGATTATAATGTGTTTATAAATTAAAATTTTTGTTAATGTATGCCACGCGGACGTTATAAACTTTGTAGTTATTGTAAAATCCAATTCTTTTTTATTCAAAATATTTAATTTCATTATTGAGATATAACACTTTAAGTCACGTGGTTTTTTAGGCTAAATAAAATGTTATTTTGTACAAAATGTCGTACCCAGTGTTGACGCTAGAGTATTTAAAGATATGTGCTAAATCACTACAAGGAAATATTATTTGAGGATGATTCGCCTTCTTAAGTTGTTAATAACACTACAATATCTACAGTGTTGATAATATCCCACGACTTATAATATGCTCCACTTTTAAATTCATGTAAATGACGTGTAGTATGAATGAATTTTTATAAATATAAAATCAAATTGGAGCAAATTCTTAATACAAAAGTTTTTTTTACTTCTCACATATTTTAAATAAATAAAGTTAATTCTATGAAGAAGGCATATAGTATAACAATATTGTTTGCAAGAACGTGCGGTTATTTTCTTAGAGTTATAAAAGTTTTAGAAATACCACCCGTTAAATATTTTTTTAGATAACATTTGACTAATTGAAATAAAATACAAGTCTATAAACAGAAATCTTTTTATTAATTCGTTACAAACATTTTAATTTATTAAATAGTATGGATTACTTAAAATTAAAAGAGTAGGTAGAATACATGATTAGAAAGCCTACAATTTTAAAAATATATTTTAAACAATGAACCAAAAATAAAATAAAATAAAAACATATCTCCCCGCTGTTTTGAAAGGAATTATAAATTCCTGAAAATGAATTTTCTTTATAAATTAAAATAGAAAACAAATTAATCCAGTCTCTCAGGGGATGGTGGTGCTTAAATACCTTGTTGTTTATGTCATGAACAATACTTGGTGGTTGTAATTACTACAGTGGCTTTCAGTGGACGGCATTGACGGATTTATGGTTGATTTAGTGCGTTAACAACTCTGGCATTCGTGGTACATCTGGCCGTGACCTTTGGAACCCTTGAAGAGGTAGTTTGTGGAATTCGAATATCTCAACAACTATCCAGCGCTCTTTCTCCTCCACAACTTCCCAACAACTAGTCTCTCCTACTCCAGGACTTCAAACAACTAGCCTTCATCTCTCCGTCTCCACGACAACTTCACAACTAATTTCCCTCGAAGGCTGCTCAACCTGTTTACTAACCATGAAATATGCAATTCCCCCTTCCATACTCAAATTTTGGGCAATAGGAAACATTATTACATTTTCGAGTTCCCAGATACGGGGTTCATACGTCTGCCCAAAAAGTCACAAAATTACACGTACCATAGGTTACTGAACTTTCTGTGGGATCGTCTGAACGTGACAAAATATTGAGACTAAGATTATTATATCCGACACCTTTATGACACTACTGGGCAACTGCTTCTTAATCCCTCAAAGTGATACTTCTATACATGTTTTTATGTTGTGAAGCCAGGCCTCAGGGTCGTTTACCTGAAAGGGGCAACGAACCGTCGAGTTCCTCCGCTCCTAAAATTTAGTTTAACAAAATTTTATTTAATTTAAAATTAAAATAATAACATCTTTAATAATTTAGTAAGTATGTATGCACTACAAAATTTAAAATTGTAGCCTGATGAGATCGCCTCTGTGTTAGCACGCACGCTAGCCCAACGCTGTGCATTTTTGTAGCGCATATAATTGTTAGATGTGTGACGAGCAGGGGAGGGGAGGGGAGGGGCAGTGAAAGGGAAATACTGCGCATGCCTCATTTTAGGCAGGTTTATAATGCTATAAGTAATGTGGCCCTGGTGTACGTGGGCAGTTTAAAGTAATAGAAATCGAAGCAGGAATTCACAGTTTTAAAATAATATATATTTTAAAGTTTCTTTACCAAATAAATAATTCCTGATAAATTAATTTATGTGCAGTAGTAGTTGGCCCCACAATACACCAGCCACCACTGGTCATGCCATTAAGTTTGATATTCCGTAACCTATGAAATCTAGCAATTAATCTTTAGTCAGACTGAGGAAAGTTTTGTAACTTCATGATAAATCTTTCTTCGGACTATTGCCTGAAGGGGTTCAAATAAGTACCGAAACGTAGCACTGTTGATAAATAATAAATTATGTTAATTGGTCGAGAAGTATGTCAATACAACAAAATTCAACTTTGGAGAATATATATATTTTAAAGCTTCTTTACGAAATAATAATTCCTGCTAAATTAATTTATGTGCAGTAGTAATTGGGCCCACAATACACCAGACACCACTGGTGTATATATATATATATATATATATATATATATATATATATATGCTCCTACACATTGCATCTATGGACAACGAGTAACCAGTAGCTCAGAAGAATGTTGGCTTATAACGTAATTCAACTATTCATATTCAACTTATTTAATGCCATTAATGTTTTATAAATTATAAATTTAGTTATAAAAATAATCGTGTTTCCTCATTTAAAGATGAAATTATGTAAAATATTTTTCAGCCTGTTGGTACTGAAAATTTGTATTAATCGTAGTTTATTTGCTCAACTAAAATTAATCTTTCTGCTGTGTTCCACATCATGGAATCGTACATCAATTTACTATTTTCTTTAATACGATGCAAAAATGTGTGGCAAAGTCAGAAAAATATTTACAACACATTCTGCGGGTTCCAATATTATGAGCACCGCAGGTAATTAAAACAGCTATAAAACGGCATGTTTCCAACTCCATTCCGCTGAAAATAGCATTACAAGTGTATAAGAGTGGGATTTATTATCCCTTATTCACAAATAACTTTAATTTAAGTCACACCATATCCATTTCATTTATCTCAATATTTATAATAACTCTTGTCATGGGTCGTTACACTGAAACTGTAGTTGCCATCGTGTTAAACTATTAATTACTTCAAATGAGATATCACATTCATTTCTATCTGCACATAAAATACATACTTTGGCATAAAGCTTACATCTGACTGAAGGAATTGGGTCGAATGTTCTTGTTTCAATGTTACCGTCGATGGGTTTACTTTCCGTAGAGCTTTGTAGTATTGTGTAAGTCTCTAAATTAAATAAATGAGTCATCCGTTAACGGCATGTTATGAATAACAAATCTTTCATGCACTGAGGTGAACAAATTTCAATGATGCATCTGAATGCACTTATTGCCAAAATTGTTGGCATAATTGGTTTATAGAGAAATCTGTAGGAATATTTCAGATGATCCGTATTGACATCCTGTTGACACTGAAAATTTGAAGTCCAATCAGATAAATTGAAAAATGACTCATTCCGAAGATACTGTTGTAATTTTAGATATCTTATAATATATGCTATCCCGATTTAATGATTTAATAAACGATTCTCTGAAATAACACAAAAAATGTAAATGTCCTCGTAATATCTGTGATGTCCATACCATTGTTTCAACATTGTATAAATATTTCTCTATTTCAATTGGTCAAACTAAACGGTCTTTAACTACAATAAAAAAACGAATTTACAAGCTCCTAATTATTAAAATAGACCCGTGAATATTATTTAAAATTACATCAATTTTAATTACGCAATGAACCTTTCAATATAAAATACATCCCCGAAATGTTGATTATAACAGAAATTGTTAATTAACTTAATTTTCAAACAAGCAACTGAACCTCACAACAGCACCTAAGACAATCTATTAGATAAACTTAGTCATATGTCATCTCTTTGTCTTCAAATATGTATGAAAACATGGAGGTCGACACGTTAAGTAAATATTTCGTTATTTAGTTCTCTTCTTGCAAACTGTCTGTAATTATAGATCATTTCTTTCGCATTTTTAATTAGCACAGACAAAATAGTCTACTAATATTTTTAAAAGATGTTCCAGGTATGATCTACTAATTTTTAAAAAAATTATTTATAAAGGTCTCATTCACTTCCTGGTCATTAGTGACAATTATTTACATATAATTACACAATTATTTATTTACATATTATTTACAATTGTGAATTTACAAAATAAGATACTGGTAATGTCCATTTTTCTGTTCGTTAACCACTAACTAAATATTTATCTTCATTACAGCTCTACTAATTTATATTTGTTGTAATCCTAAACTTGATACTTGTTTGTGTGTTCTTTAACTGTAATTGACTGCTCCTTATGCAAGTCCATTTTCTCGGAGAATACATTATATAAGCTCACATTTGTCAAAGTTGTCCCAAGTTATATATTTATTTATGTTAAATGCAGACATATAATGATATAATGTGAACACTAAAAATACGAAGAACAAGGTGCGATACCAAAATATATGTAATCTAAGTAACCTGTGCACAACTTGTGCGCATTTAATCTAATAATAATAATAATGATTTAGACAAATATCTTGAGCATGATAGGTTAGCATGGACGGTTGCATCAGACCGTTCTTAGGACTGAATACCACAAGATATGAAGACAGTGTTATGGAAAGAAAAATATATGCTTCTTTAATTTAGGGATGTATAAGGTTTGATGATTAGGGCAGCGAATTGCGATTACGTAGTGTTTGAGATAGGACTTGTAGCTTTCTAAAGTTTTTTGATCGAATGTGTTCTAATACTCAATTGAAGTTCCAGAGTGTAAATATGTTTTTTAATAGCTGCTCTTCATTTATTACATTTTACTGTAATGCAGAAACTGATTAGTTACAAAGAAATTTGAGCATAGGTGTTCACCGTTACTCAAACAAAAACTGTGTGTTTTGTAGCAGAGATTATTTCACATTCTGTGTTGAGCACTCTCGTATTACGGGCTGGGTTCGGGTTTCGGGTTAACATCTCGTGCAAGGCAATGCAGGCATGCGTAGGTTTGACGTCGTCGTGGTGTACCTCAGATTTCGAAGTCAGCGCCCGCGCATTCAACCAGATCTAACTTCCTCTCTGCTCTCATGTTTCAGGCCAACACTTCCTCACCCAAAAGCTAAACTCCTCTCCAAATAAAGAATGTTTCTCCTTTCATCCGTCTTATTCAATTTCAGATTTAAAAGTTTCCGACTGCAAAAACTGTTTCTTTCTTCTACCTGCAATACTCCCCTGTTAAGCCCGGAGCATCTTGGGGCATATGATGAACCAACTTTTTATAATAGTTTCCTCCCCTGGGCATCTCGCTCTAGGTGTTGACGACTATTTGGGCATTGAGTTTACGACCCGACAGAACGAACTTTTTTCTCAAATATTTATCGGTTCAACTCGTGTCACCCTGCCGGCATCCGTCGGCATCTAACACTACTTATTATTGCCGTAGACTCATTCTGCATCCAACCATCGCGACATGCAGGTGACATGTCCCGTCCTTATCTCAGAATTTATACATTGTAACAAGTTACGGCTTTTTTAGGGGGGTTTAACAGGCTACATGAGGGTGATCCTGAAACAGGCAACACCCCAATAGCAAGGTAGCCAAGGATTGACTACGGCCCCCGGGCTATAGTTTAAGATTCCTACCCGGTGTTTCATCTAAAGAGATGCAGGGAAAACACTAGAAAACCTGTATCAGGTTGGTCGGGCATTGGGTACTATACTCACGCCCTTCCGAATGACGGGAGACGAGTTTACTGTGGGGTCACATCAGTCCATTCTCCGTGTCTCCATCAGTTTTAGGAGGTAGTTGGCCGACAGATCCAATGGGATCAGCGGACAACCCTTGCCTTATGCCCAAGGTCTTCAACCCCAGTACATATACCTCCTAAAATATGCGAAGGTGTGAAAAAAAAACAGAAGGATGACGAGACATTTCCGGAAAAATCAGGAGAGGCCCGCAGTCACTCTTGGGTGAAGCGCCTGCGAGAAAACTCCCACAGAAGTTACGGCTCTGTTCCCAATGACATTTATACTGCAAGACTGGATTGTTGTCGGTCTTGTTTGACTCGCCGACAGAAGAAGCTGGCAATTGTTGAAGGCGTGGAATGAAGAAAGCGCGCGGAAATCAAGACAGACGTCGACAAGCCACGATGGAGTATAGGTGGAATTCGGTTTGCGAGAAATCGTGACCGTATTTGTTGGAATTGGGACTCGAAACCTTTACCATAATGGAGATAGTGAGACGTCACACTGATTTGTGTTTGATTTGTATCTAGTTACTCGACGGCGAGGAGCGGTGGGGAATAGAGGGTGTATTGTGTGACCAGCTCATGTGGATTGTTCTTCTCTAATTAAATGGATAAAGTGTATTTTATTCTGGTACCATCTGAATTTTGTGGATCTTATTCTTCCCACGCGTAAAATATTAACAAAGAATTTTTTCTTTTCATAATTTTCCTGGGTTCAATTAATGGAAATAATTCTGAATCGACGTCAAATCACAGTCGTGGGTAACGAAGTATTCGTTACAACGTGTAATACCTTAAGAATTATGATCAACTTGCGTGTTATATAAGTGACATCGAAAATCACAGACATGGTCATTTCGGTCAAATTAAATGCATCTATATTTAAGTTAACATGTGCTAGAGGGTCACCAAGCAGATGGCTATAGTTATGGCAACCGATGTGAAGCATGATTTGGAAAATTGTGTCCAGAAGATGAGCCCCGTGACCTGAGTGCTAAGCTCATGGCTTGTTACTAGGAGTATTATTGTTTGGTGGTTCGGTCGTTTCCAGGACGAGAGCTGCGACGTGCGACGCGCGCTTCGAATTCCCAAACCCAGGATTTGCGACGGATGACGCAGGATAAAGTGTATTTTATTCTGGTACCTTCTGAATTTGGTGGAACTTATTCTTCCCACACGTGAAATATCCACAAATCGCGAAATTGTACAAGTCCTTGAGTCAAT
The DNA here is from genome assembly GCA_034510155.1 of Eucriotettix oculatus. Lineage (NCBI taxonomy): Eukaryota > Metazoa > Arthropoda > Insecta > Orthoptera > Tetrigidae > Eucriotettix > Eucriotettix oculatus. Next base: position 44,192,488 of record CM067377.1, on the reverse strand, counting down.
TTCATAACCATTCTACGAGTGTACATAACTGTCGTTTGGAATACAAAGATGAAGCAAAATTATTCCTCGTTGATAAAATTATATATTTAATTATTTAAATGCATATAGAACATATTATCTGGACTCACTTATTTTAAAGTACAAGAATATTAACTGTTGTAACCTCTTCATTCAATCTCCACTTTATGCTACTATTTTCACAAAAATGAGCACTAATACCTTTCTGTTTTATGTATTATAAGCTATGAGTGTTTGCTTATTAATTAGCTTCACAGTCTGATTCAAACGTTACTAATGCCAAATTTTGGTTTGTGATTGTGTCAGTTATGTTTGAAAAGATTAAAAACGTCTAATAGTTATTTAAATTGAGACTTTTGCTGGTCTTTTTCTTAAATATATCTGTGGTTGATCCAGAGGTAATGTCCCCCCTCTCCACAAGGAAGGCAATGGTATTTATCAAAAATTAATGCACTTTGTGGGACAATCAATTTTTGAAAGAAAATTAACAACGATCGATACTTTGTAATGAATTTGTTTAGTTGATTATTACTCAAAACATAAAATTGTGGCTTTAAGGTATTTCAATCAATTTATATAAAGCGCATCATTTCTTCGCTGTTGATACAAATATTGATTAAAAATGTAATGAACAACACCATAAAATGTCAGTCGCTGTTTTATTGGCATAATCCCTATGTTATAGGTACACGGACAGCCTCTTTTGTTTCTAATCCTTTAATTTATAATTCATACAAATATAAAATCTCTCACGCAGTATTTTTGGATAACAATTGTTATATTGTTTGGAATTGGGCTCGCGATGTTTATTCAAAAACCACTATTATCTATTAAATATTTAAAATAAAGTAACAGGTATAAAATAATATGTACTGAAATGAATCAGAGTTGTATTAATTAATTACTATACTAATAAAATATAAATTTTACAAAATAACTCTGCCTCAAAATATTTCTCTGAATCCACTAGTATATATTGTACAGTAATTCATAAGCCTGTTACTATGTGTAATATATATATATCCACACGTCAGAAAATGGTACTATCAGGTTCAACTGGTGGACTACCCAGTCGTATATACACAATAGTAACAGGCTTTTGAATTACTGTACACGAAGAAATTCGAAATTTAATATATTCTAACAATTTGATTTCCTAACTGTTTTTCGTATTCCCCCTTACATTATTAACAAAGTTTTACGAAGAAGAAGAAGGCCTCGATTTTCAATTTTATTAAATATCTATTTGATCTCTATTTTAGTGTGAAAGAGAGAACTAAATTTTGTAAAGGTCTTGGGCTATTTTAGAAACACTTAAATTGTCTAATTATGAAACATTCATGTTAATTTTTACGAAGAGTAAATAAAAATAAAGTTTCCTTAACCCCCACATATATAAATTTATGTTCTTACTCAGAGAAAATGTGATCCTTCTGTGCGATAAACCTGTTGTGCTTTTCCTGTAGGTGACTGCAGTCGAAATTTTTCTAGTTGGGTTGCGAACATGTAATTTTTCTATCTTGGAAAAACTCCAAAGGTCTAAGGAACCATCGGATCATACGATGGAAAGAATTATAACGCCGATATTCTCTTAATTGAGCCACTACGGCTTATACACAAGTATACATTACTGAATTTATTTTTACGTGATTTCGAAAGCGGAGCTCTGTGAGATCAGAATGGTAAATGCTTAACGTTGCCGTTCTTAATTGCAGGCACGTGGGTCAATTTTGATGCTGAAGACCGCACTGCGATTACAATGCATGAAGAATGAGTGTTGAGAGAGTCTCTCCTACGCACCTTCTCCCTGCCCCTCCTTCTGCACCTCTTCCCCCGACAGAATCCCCGCTGAGAGACTTGCTTGAGATGTCCGATAACCAAACAACAATTAATCACGTGGCTATTGTTGGCCCGCGTCAGACATTTGCATATTGCCTGATGATGATACGTGATTTAGTGCGGCAGCTATCTGCCCCGTCACTGCCACTGACCGATAGAGGTCTACGGGTCAAACATCGCCTTACGTAACTTCGAAACACACCAACTCTCAACGTTGACATGAGGAGTAAGGTCCTCAACGACTAACAATATTTGTGAACGTTAAACTCATTCTCCTTCCAAATATTTCATACACAAATTTTTACAGACGCTCATACGTGGAAAAACTGAAAGAAGCTGTCTGTTCCATTATTAACTGAAATTGAAGGCCAAGTTCTTCTAGAATACCAAATACGAATACGGAGATAAAGCAACTAAGGAATCGGTTTCAGAAATATGAAAAAATTTTGGTATGAGATTCAATTGAAGCAATTATTCTCTCTTTGAATAAAAATCATACACATTTCATCAATTTACACATTGTCTATTCTTCATTGATTTCTTAGAGTTATATTCAGGTATACAAGGGAGGAGGGATCTCGTATCGGTTCCTGGGGTCGACTCTGACTAGCTCAGTGTTTAGTACAACTGTCTAGTAAGCGGGAGGTCCCGGCTTCATTCGAGATTTTCCCATTCTGATAGTCATTTATCTTAGCTTTTATTGAAGTAATTCTTCTCTGTCAATTAAATACTCTGTAATTTCTCCCAAAATTTATGACCTGAAAAAGATACAAATGAATATTGTAGTCTTAGCAACTAATCTGTTTTTTAAATAATGAAGCTTATTCTTTACATCAGGAGTGTTCAGCCTTAAGCATACCAAGCGCCAAGTATTTGGCAGACGAATTCAGATGCGCCATATGACTTGAGAACATTATATATTGCCTTACATTCAGGGTTAGGGGTTGGTAAATAGATATGAGGATAGAATCTGCTTCGCTTAGGGGAAGAAAAAGAAAAAAATTGACGCAGTTAAATTAAGGAAGCACCAATATGAAAAAGTCAAGATTGATGTTCCTGTATGAGAGGGTGATTGCTCGTTTGGTAACGATAACTCTGGACTACAGCTGTTGACACTGAGAGCGAGATCGCCTTGTAACGTGGATTGTCTGTCTCTGTTTGACAAAAGAACTGTCATTAAAGTCACCTATTTATGACTATTGGCCTTCCATTGTTAGAATTTAAATGTTAATGTCAAAGTGAAGTGAAGTGTTAAGTAGTGTTTTCTTCTTTCTTTCAGGGGTATGGTAATTTTAAATGACTATGATTATTTTTTAGATTAGGAGTATTTATGTTTAAGTAATTTCATTTTGTATCTGCCACCTGGCTTGCGCCCAATTGTAGACCAACAATAAACAATAAAAAACATGCCTAACTGTACAACGCTTCTTAACAATATAAACAGACTTCGCGTACGAAATACAAACAGGCTCAAGGATGCAATGAGCCACTTTTAATCGTACAAAGCGCCAAGATTTGGCCACCGCTGCTTTATGTGTAAAATAAAGAACAAAATTTGTTAACGTACTGGTACAAACGTGGAGGTAGGCATTTTGACCAATCACGAGTGAAATATAAATTTCGTAAACGTCATCGAAATTTTCATCCGGTATATTTCCCTTCAACCATTGCGTTTTCGCGCACCGCAGTCACCGCGTGTCACAAGTCTTAAAGTATTCCCCGAATGTGCCAAAAGTATTTTTGTCTTCCTCGAGGAAATGGGTGTATTTTAGAATCTCTTAGGTTACTGCAGTAATTTTAACTCCCTTAAAGGCAACAGAACTAGTTTTGTGCATTTTAAGGAATCGAGAGTACTTTTGTCCAAACTTACGATACCTAGAGTATTTTGATACCAGGAATATTTTTGACTTTCTTAATATGCCATTAGTAATTTGACTTTCACAAGGTACCCGTAGTATTTTTAACTTTCTCAATGTATTGTGATAATTTCAGACTCACTTCAGACAGTAGGAGAATGTCTTGACTTTGTAAAGATGCAGTCAGTCGACATCACCCCAGTTAAAATGAAGATATCCCCCCGACGGTATGGATCGATTGACGGTCTGGATGCCGTTTATCTCACGTGTTAACCAAGATATTAGTGTCGAATTAATTCATTCCCCGACTATTAGAAATTAACACCGCTGGGCATTCGGGTAGTGTTCAAATAAATCTTTGTACAAGTATTATGAAAGGAGCGTGATTGATAAAGCAGAGTTTGAGGATGTAGCTCATTATTAATGCGCTGCTGCAGAATTCGTGTTCCTACCTGGGCACGCACACGTGCACAACAATGCGTCATTATTGCAGGGTATCGGGGCAGACATCAGCAGCCACGCCCGCACAGTAGCTCTTCACTTCGAATTCTAATCAGATCGCCTCCGCTGGAGCGTTTAGGTGAAGGCCATCTCGATACTGATGGGAGAACAACCACTTCGTGATACGAGTGAATGATTGCATCTAACTCTTGCTACACGAACTGCGGTGGAATCTGTCTAATGCTACGAGAACCGTTTAACATTTAACGCCATTTAGCTGTGTTCCGAGACTCGTAATACTTTATACGATGCTTTTCGCAGCCGTAGAAATGTGAACCGAACCTTGCTGTGCTGTAAACGATACCTTTGCTAATTGCCCACGTTTAATTCCCGATCACATCACTTGATTCTACAGCGTCAAAGTTAGAAAATACATTGAATTGTGCTTCGAATCTACAAATTCAGTGCTTAATTAATTAGCTGCCTAGTTTCATTCAATAACTTTTTATTTCGATAAGATATTAATAAACTAAGTTAGTGGGAATGCTCAATTTAAGCCCAGTAAAGCATATAGTTAATGTTTTAGAAAAAAAGACAAGAATGGAAAAATTACAACTAGACCAGGGTCCGGTCGACATTTTTCCATTCTTGCCTTTCTTCTAATAAGATATTAATTGCAGAAATAGCTCTCGGGTTTCCACTCGGGTACAGCTGTAATTAAGACGCGACGTTTCGAAGACGACGTGCACTTTTGTCATCTTCTGGCAAAGTGATACTCTTTGCTTAGAAATCCTTTTCTTGACTACTTTTAACTGGGTATGTTCGGAATTACTTAAATAAGAAATTAAGAAATAATTGTTTTCTTATAACTAGATAAAACATATAGCGACTACAATATTTTTATGTAAAAGCGCAAGAAAATTAGGTATATTTGAAAATGATAGGACAACCCAGAGATGAGTAATTAAGAAAATAGTTGATACCTGCAAACGTAAGAAAGAAAGACCATGCGGTCTGCAACATAAATGGCCGCCATTCTTTTAAAAAACTATTATATTAAATGAGTTAAAACAGCCTCTTTGTCAGTATTTATTTTATTTAAATATTGAACTATGCTACGTTTCGTCTCTTACTTCAGAGTCATGAAGTGCGGTTTCATTAACAGATAAATTTTGTAACTTTAAAACCATGTATTATATTTTTAAAAATTTATAACTTATTACCTAATGTAATCCATTGTAATTGTCATTTTAGTTTACCTGAAGAAGTCTCAAATGAGAGACGGAACGTAGTATAGTTCAATATTTAAATAAAATAAATACTGACAAAGAGAATGTTTTAGCTCAATGTATATTGAATTGTCAGACAAACTTTTTATATAAAAAATATTTCTTTTAAAGTACCAAATCAATGAAATACATGAAAACATTTTCTTTTCTGAGATGGCCAGGCAACTAATTACTTTTTTTCTTTACCACTTGGTATGGATTGACCGCGCACTATGAAACGTAACCAAAGCTATATTTATTCTCACATGTAACTTGAATCTATTGTATCGCCGATACTAATATTGTAAAATATAGAGATATAAACTTAGTATTTTTGACAGTTGTTATCTCAATAATGAAATAGCATCAGGACGCCTCTTACGAAATAACAGTGGAATTTCTTCTCGGATCTCCGCCATTGTTATACTTTATGTTTTGATGCCCTCTATATGAAATTAGCTCATATCTCTGTCAGACAAATGAATTATTAATTATTAATGTGTTCTCAAGAAACGTTTTGAGTAACAATTTTGTAAGCTAAAACAAAATTGTTAAGAAAGCATAATGCATAACCTCTGTTTCTTTCATTTCCTTCCCGATGTATAGCCAGACTATTTGAATCACTCCACGTATGAATAAATGCTTAAGTTATGCAAGAAATTATGCGCTCAATATTCAGAACACTTACGTCTTGTAACCTCGAATTATAACATTACCGCTATAATTACTTCAAATTGCTAAATTGTTATAATTACTCGCCTCAATTAGAAGCAACACTCGTCCCTCTCCTCGCATAATTGCAATCTAGTAGCAGACTGGAACTTAACAACTGGAATAAGGGAGTGAATTGATTAGCTATAAATCCTTGCGAGGAGCAGCGCTGTCACACAATATCGAACAATAAATCTTGTTCGATGGCTCGATAAACGCCGGCTTGTTCTCCTGAGTCGAAAATTGCACGAACTGATATATGGGAGAATAATCGATCAGAGGCACATGGGTGTCATAACATACACAAATTTATTCTTCATTACTGTATATGTTATCCCATGGGATGAACTCGAGTATGACTTTCTCTTCGTCACTAAGATGTGCTCGTCAATATTCAAAATAGGAAATAAATTCGATTTGTAGTCATAAAACACATAATAGTCATAAAATACATAATAGTTAGTTGACATTCTTGTTCTGTAATACTATCTAAATGATTATTAGATCTAAGCAATAAATAACTGTAAAAGAAACTATTATGGGAGTACTTGCTATGCTGTAATTGATGAGATTCAAATATTAATAGATGTATTTTTGTCGTTATGAGTGAGAATAAAAAAATTACAATGATAAGAGAATTTAAGCTAAAATTTAATCAATAAATAATAGAAAAACAGAGGTCTGGATTATGAAGTCTTTTGTATTTTTCAAATCATGTAAACCATCCAATGGGATGAAATCTGCATGCTATATTCTGAGATTTGTATTGCGGATTCTGTTTCTGCTTGTTAACAGTTGTCAATTCCAACTACTGTCTTCTACGTCGAAATGGAATAAAACAAGCTGTGTGTGAGGTATTAACGAAATACATTTCATATTTGAAAAAGCATACATGGGCTTTTCAAATGAAAAAGAATTTCGTTAATACCTCACACACATTGTGTTATATTATAATTCAACACTTCAACGTCAATCCGCCCTTATTGAAAACTACTTACTCGCTACATTGGTGATGAGTGATTATTATTTGAGCCTGTTTTTTCCCACCTCAATCTCCCCTTTCTTCATTCATTTTCGGTCTCTACCTCAATGTTTCCTTCATTATTTTCAATGTATTTTAAATGCGTACTTCCAAAATTGCTTTCTGATGATGGAAGTTACACCTGCGCCAGTTTCTCAAAATATCCTCTGTGTGGCTCATTTTAATCTCCGAAATTTCCCTACACTTACTGACATGCCGAATCAAACTTATTATATAAATTATATACGTTAAAACTAGGAGTGGTGGAAGGGGTGTGACCTAAACATAATAAGAAAACTATCAGTGTTGGCGTCGTAACCACCATTTTGTAGGTCGCACTCGTTTAGCACTGTTGGAATAGAGTTTACGGGAGAGGAAATGTAGTAAAAAAATCTCTAATCCTGTTGCTATTGGTGCATGGTTTCGGGTGTCGATGGGAAGTACAAGAAATTTCGGGTTCCATCCCTTCAACATGAGGCTTGATTGGGAAGAAATAATTTACAATACGAGGTGTGTTAAAAAATAAATAATACTTTTGAAATAGTGGGCTAACGGGCAGAGAGAGTTCGCTGCGGCTACTGAGCACATGTACAGCAGACTTAGACAGCAAATTACCATTTACCGTTAGTAACAAGTTACAACCGCTGAGATGAGCACGTACACAAACTGTTTGTTGGATTAATGATAAAGTGACAGTGAATTCATACGGGGAAGAGTGTATTAGCCCTCGTCCATAAAAGTCACTCACATGTCGCTCAATGATGGTTGTGTTTTATACTCCAAATGAATTGTCGTATTCCTTTGATTCCCTTTATTTAAGTATCATTGTTACTACGGGTCTATGTTTCTCCTCCGTCAGATTCTATTGGTGCGCTGATGAGAGACTTATATACCTGTATTAATAGGTGTTTGGACCGACATTCGTTGAATGTCTGTCGGAGTTTTCCCCGTTTATAATGCTGAAATAATGCGCTGAAACCACTTCAGAATACAATACCAGTATACTGTGAATAATTTTACGTCAGTCAAATTTAACTGTGTAAATCCTTTTCGCCAATGCTGAAAATATAAAATGTCGACTTTTTGCTCTTATCAAGGTGCTACTGCTCCTGATTAAATCGAAGCAGTGCTGAAGCAGACCGTTTCGCTGGCCCATTGGAGTTATCGTTTTTGATGTTTAAAAATGGTATAAATCTATGATTAGCTATAAAAACCTGTGACGAGGGAAACTTAATTATGAAAATAATGTAAACTAAGAGTTTAAATAAAAATATTTATTAAAACAGTATTTCCTTTATGCTACAATACGATAAATAATTTTCTTGGCCAATGTTAAAACATACTATTGAAGAAATTTTTAATTGAATAGTTACACTAAGTTGCAATAAGCCACTTGTCTAAAAAGTTGCATTCAGTTACGAATTATCTGGTTTCCAAAAGCCATTTAAGACTTGTAACATTTTTGAACCTATTAATATGTGATATTTACGGCACATTAATACAGATATCGAAAAATTATTTTTTATAGTAAAATGTGGTGTTAATATTACTGTAATTGCTTTCTCAAACAGCTATTACAATTAACAATAACGATTACTTCAGTGTCTTCTAATGATTAATAACTTTCAAAGAATTTATATTTTGTTGCTTTCTTCAGCGTATCTAGTCAGAGGGTAGGAGAAAAAAGAATATGTTATGCAATATATTTTCTTTTGTTGTAACAAAATTAAATAACAAAATTTTCCCAATAAATTCTTTATATTTGTATTTAAGGATATTAATTATTGGAAACTGCAACATTTTAATAATTTATAACATGACAGATACGCACGATTCTAAATGGTTAGAAATAAAATGATTTTAATGCTATCATTGTAGTTAGTAAGAACAAGCTTAGTTCGCTCGTAAATGTTTGGTGGCACCGAATGCTCATTCCCTTGTTTTTGGGCTCTCTGGTCTGCGGGAGGTTAAGTAGCCATTGTGCCCTTATCTCGTCGGCTATGTTCTTACAGCTTACCAATGCTGCCAGTGTTGCCACCTGAACACGATTATAGAGTAGTTGTTTTCGTTTGACAAACAAATATTATTCTGTACATCACCTACGAACAAGTAGACATATTTCATTTCGCACGCCTGTAACTCCCAAACCAGTTTCATTCCGCTCTGTACTTTGTAATGTACACCATTACATCTTAAATCTGATTTATGTCAAGGGAAATAAATGGTTTGCAAAAGTAATCATATTTTTACAATGTACAGTCAAGGTAAAAGTTTTTCGAGTTCCATTCCGTGGGTGGTATTTTTCCAAGAACAAACATTAACAGCACACTACTACCTTTACAGCAACCTTCCATTTAAAACAATTTTGCTACAGTGTTCCGCTGCTTACCGCAGCCATACACATCCTTGTTCTCTTCTCATGTGTAGAGAACTGTTCATATACCGGAGGGTAGAAAAACGTGGCTGCAGAACTGAGATTTGATGGTTGCGAAGTTTAAAGTTTAAAGTAAAAGAGGACAGAATATATGAACTGAATCTTATTAAATGTGTTGTGGATGTTGAGTTCCTCTTTGTACTCTTTCTGAAAATCACAGTCCATCTCTTCTCGAAAAGTGTAATTACCACTTCCAATTCTTACCGTATGCTTTCATAACAAACTGCTTGGATCTGAGGGATTTGTTTCCTCCACGAGCTTTATTGTAGGTGTTCTGTCAATTCGGTTGTCGGCGTGATTCTAGATACTGCACTGTGGATACTCATGTTATTTATCGAGTATATGCGGATATGAAATTCCCAATTACGTTAGTGGATATTCTATATAATTATCTTGGATAAATGCTCGCATTGCGGGCTTGAATCTGTCACTCCTGGCAGTTATTTGCACCCTGAATACTCCTGCTTCTACAGTTTTCATTGTTATTTGTAATATTTTTATATTTTTGGAGTATCGCCTTAGTTTTCACCAGGTGGATTAGAACGACTTGTGTTAATTTCCTAATAATAATTTTTTCTTCTTCGCAGAAAATATATTAATTCTATTCGAAATCATAGCGAGTTATACTGGTTTCTTATTCGTTACATAATTTATAAATATGCAATTATATTCAATTAATTGAGCGAAATGCAAAGCGTATTGCTGGACCGATGCAAATTTCTGGCCTAGTTGCGTTGTGCGACGCCCGTGACGTTATCAGACGCCAGCCGCCGTCGGCGTGCTCGCTGATTGGTTGCCGCGGTTATCGTCACCCCTCCTCCCCACCCCCCGGCACCCAAATGAAAACGTCAAGTGCACGACCCGACCGACCCGCGAACTCCCTCTCCCTCTGAAAAGAGATTGAAATTGCTTCGTTTCGCGTCAGCTGTGAGAACTCCACTCACTTCCCCGTGCGAGAGATGAGGTGCGCCTCTCGAGCAACAATTGCCGACACACAGGCTGAACGATGCTGGAAATGAAACATTCTTTAATCGTTATGAGAATGCGGAAGTAATTGAAAGTCGAGTAGTACTCGATATAGTGCAGCCAACACTGCGGTGAGCTTTATTATCGGTAACTCTGGTGCGTCCGCATTAACTTCTAGTACCACCTGAATAGGGATCGTTGAAAGGATTACCGTTGGTGCATTAAACAGATACTGATCTCAGTTTTATTTACGTTTACGAAAACTCAGTATCTACTTAATTTTCTTTTCGGATTCTAAGACTAGTGCTACTTCTCAAAAATGAGTTCTAAATAGTACATGATTTTATAGTGACATCAATGCACACAAAAGTTTTTGGTGTACTGAATGAGCAATCCCATTTGCGAACACCGTCACAATTTCTATTATTAACCTATTTTCTACTGACGTTCCAGTCATGTATAACTTTGGTAAGTTCTTTCCAATTTATGCTAATTGGGCAAAACTTTATCATAAAAAAAACAATATTTCATTAAAGTTTCGGCAAAGTCAGCTAGATGCTGAGAGCAGTATCCACGGTGAGACTATGGCCCCCTTATTTTCATTCCGCAGTGCCTTTCGGAGTAGCAAATACGGTTAGCTCCAGTCACTAACTGCAAGTATTCAACCTACGGAAGCGATCCGTGAGAATAATTGGCTCTGCGGATTGAAATGTCAGAAGTAAACTTTTGTTCTGAATCTGACGTACTTTAAGCATACCAAGTTCTTATATACTCGAAAAAGTTATTTTGACGCGGTATCGGTACATTTACCTTACATGTATAATACTGCCTCTCTACGGAAGACAAGCTCTGTGTTTAGTAATATCGTGCACTAATGGTTACATTTTTATAATGCTAAATGTAAATTTTTCTTTAGGTTATCAGTAATATAAAATTCATTAGGATATAGCGTAATATTAAATTAATCCGTAATTATTTTATCACGTGTCCTATTTCCTCTTTTGTGGAATAGTGGAGAAAATATTAAAATCTAATTGTGAATCGGATGGGGTATTACGTATTTATGGATTTATAAATCGGCTTCCGTCTCTTATTTTTAAGGACTCTGTGCACTAATTGACTTTTCTATTGAGAATTGTTATCCAATTAATATACAATTTTAAATATTAAAATTTAAATAAATTTTTAGCATCTCATTTTTTTGTTGTTATTTTGAAGGTGTATAACAGCCGTGGGATACAATTAAAAATCTGTTATAATTATTGTCTAATGTTCTCTCAGCTGACTGTCGTGTAATAAACGGTTTCGCTGCTGTCCTTCCTAGTATATTGGATGTTTCAACTTTTTTATCTGTTACCGTCATGACGATGTAACACAATTACTCCTCTCACCGCAACTTCAAGTTGTTTAACCTAATCTTTCTTAACAACTACAAACGAACGATTAAATTTTACTGCACCTCCTGATTCCTTCTTTGCGTCGCCGCAGTTCAACATTACCAGACGCATCTGTATGAAGTTTTTTAACGTCTCATCAGATTTTAAATATGGCTAGCAGATTTGGCTGGTTATTCATTAAATTCAGGCACCGGTGCACTAGCAGTGAATGACGAGACTTTCGTGTTGTTAGGTTCTGGGAGATTAACTCTTCAGTATTCCTGATCTATGTCAAAAGAAGAAGAAATAATGCATCAAAATATCAAATAGAAAATACTGAATGATTCAATGCTAAACATTGGCAGCTGCAGCAAACAAATTGTCTGTACAAAACAGAGGGAAATAACATCAGACGTTAAATGAGTGGATTGCCCGCTGAATAGCTTGTCAAAAAATTTTGTGAGTACTCTTGAAGAACCTGAATCACGTTAACTTTCTGTAAATAACCAAAACAGAATTTCTCAGTTGCATGTCGCAACCCTTCAGATGAATCATAAGACATCTAACCACAAAATAGTGTTTTAAAATTATTAATTATAATGATTAAAAACGTATTAACTATGGGTCTTCTTACTGTTATAGTATAACAAAACTACATTCGGAATTTGGTGGTACGAAATCAAAGGCTAGCGGCGTGAGAGAAGTTGAAGGTGACATACAGGGGAATAAAACCTCAACAAGTTGGCGCGGTCTGGGTTTTTCTAAACTCTTTGAGATTTGACCACATAGAGTTGTGAGCGGACATGGTGTTTTCCCCAAAACATCGGTGGAGTAGGGTGAATAGCACCTACCACAGATAATTAATCAATTTTATTTGACACAATCAGGCCCCACCACAAGTATAAATAAAAGAAGAATTTTAAACGAATTGAGCATAAATATTCTAAGCATTTGTAGTTCAGGATATTAAACATTAAACAGTGGACATAAAAACAGTAAGAGATTAGAGTTTGTAAGTGGTATTAGAATAACGGGCGGAAGGCTTATTATAGTCCGTGGCACCAAAGGAGAAAACTAAGCGAGCAAGGTAATCATTATAGCAACGAGGAAATTCGGTTGGAACGAGCGGCTGGACCGGTACATCATCTCTGACTCCAACGGAACGTTCCAGGCTAAGATGAGAAGAAAGGGGAATTACACTGTTTATAAACTTTTACTGATTTCCTAGTAATGCCAATTTCGCGTAAGATATTCTGTCCTATGAGAAGGCCCGCAAAGACGACCCGTAGACCTTATGTTTCTAGTTTGTAAGATATCTAATATTTATAAACAATGTACAAAATATTTTTGTACTAATAGTACAGTTCTAACCCACCCAAAATTGATAATCTTAGGAATATAGACAGGGAGAAACTATTTGTGGTGCTACCTTATTATGGAAATGTCAGCGTGAAATTAAAAAAAAATTATTCATTAGTTTTGGCTTTTCGGTTACTTTTACTATGACTAATAAAATGAATAAATTTATAAAAAAGGGCAAAGACAATTTGGAAAATTATTCGCAACATAATGTGATTTACAAAATTAATTGCAGTGCGCCCAACTGGTAAAAATGTTATATAGGTCAAACGAAGCGTGCGTTACGAACTAGTCTTAAGGAACATAAGAACAACTACAAAACGTCGATCCATAATGTAATCACCACACATAGGCTGTAGAAGAAACACGATTTGGACTGGGAAAAGGTTGAAATTATTGATTTTGAACAACATTTATACAACAGACTCTTATCTGAAATGATAAACATTAGAACCTCTAAAACCACGCTCAATTTTCAAAATGACCCGAGCAATTTAAATTATACTTATAACACGAAATTTTCTTTTTTTAAAATAATTTTTATTGCACTGTATTAGTTTAACTGGGCTCATTTACGACTAGTGTTATCTGTAATTCCTTTCCCACTTCTTACTTATATATTTGAGATGCTACGCTTCCCGTTATTCTTTGTCCCTCCACTGCCACTGGTAAGGGATTCCTGGCAATAATTACGTGTGTTACTTGTTGCCTCGGATCTCTAATATATTGTTGGACTTCTGATGAAATTTTTGTTGTTTTGACATTGTTGTGGTAAGTTTTTGTTTCTATATATGTTTTAAAAATATCTTTTTCAATTTCACCACCCTAGGGTTAATTTTCTGTACATTTCCACTACAGGATGGAAAAAACCTGAAGAAGGCATAAAACATGCCGATACGTTGTTATAAGTCAATTTTATAATAAAGGTCTGTAAAAGGTCATCAATTGTTTAATTTTGTACTATTAATTTAAAACGACTTCTTTTAAATTAAAATTTATTCATTCATTGCACATTTTAAATTGATGAATATTGAGTAATTGGATTTCATTTTATTATAGTAATTATTCATTTTAAAATAGAAAATAACCCCTCATATTCATTTTCTCACCCTTTGATATTTCCTTACGTCCCAATAGCAGAATACTGCACACGAAGCTTAAACTATGAATTATGCTCACTGTACAATACAAATCTAAGGATATAACAGAATCCACTAACTCTTCATTATAAAAAATAGTAATTATGTGTAAATTAGTTAATTATTTCAAACTACCCCTTCTAATTATTTCGTCAATGTTTTTTATTATAGTCATTTCTCTTCAAGAGCTATAACTTAAATGAAATAATCATCCCTAAATTGCTAGCAAACCAATTAAATTATGAAAAAATTAAAACACCTTACCTTTAGTTTTTATCACTCTATGATGTTTCCTCTAACTGGCATAATTGGGCAATAGTCGAGTTTGGAGAGTGATTACTTAAAATATTTTGTCACGCACTAAAACCTCGATTCTTACCACAACAGAAAATATATACAAACTATGGCATTTAAAATCATTATTCCTATTGTTCTTTTATAATATTGTGTTTATAGTGTCTATATTTCATAATAGAATTTTTTCCGTAGCAGAAAGTACAAAATATCAGCCACGCTGTTCAGAATTCAATATGGTGTAATTACTAGTATTCTCTGTTTAAATGCTCGTTGGTGTCACAAACTTCCACAACTAGTCGCAGACGAATATTATGAATTATAATTTCGTCCATAGTGCTAAGGATTCTTGAACCTTCTCTATCCCCCTTATTGTCCTTCTCAGGGTTTTTGCTAATATATGTACCAAGTTTCTTTACAATCTGCTCACGTATTTGTTGTTGTGGTATTCAGTCCTAAGACTGGTCTGATGCAACCCTCCATGCTAATCTATCTTGCGCAAGCCTTTTCATTTCCTTATAACTAGCAAAACCCACATTCTCCCTAATCTGCCTCCCTATTCTGTTCTTACCCCCACACACTTCCCTCTAATGATAATTTTACAAGACCCTAGTGTTTTAAAACGTGGCCTCACGTATTTAAATGTGTATAAAGAACATAAAATCATACCTGCTTTCATATAATGTAGATTATAGCGATTATCACCGATTTAGTACACACCAAAAGTTATGAGAATAATCAGTAAATCATATTTACATTTTTTATGTTTATGGAATTAAAAATGCATTTTATGTCCAAAATTTGAGAAATAATTCCTGTGTATTATAGGACATTAATCTAAATTATATGTTAAATTTTTCTGAATCGAGAATATAATTTCATTATAAACGACATTTTTGAAATTTGCTTTTGTTTTTTATTCTTAGTACGTAAAGATTTTTTAGTCTGGCTGACATAACACAAGGTACAGATTTTTACAATTTATTTTATAAAACACATCATTTTGATAAAATGTGTTGAAACGATTGTTATGATTCTTTTTAGACGTGGAAATACTATATATTATATTCTTTAAACAATAGCAAAAATTAAAACGAAGGAAAGGAAATATAACTTAATTATTACGTGGAACCATATTGCCAGTTTTTAAAAACCAAAGTGAAAAAATTTATTGACCAACTCCGCTTAATAATAATAGATGATGACTTAAATTAAATTTTGTCTATTTATTCATACTACAAATTACATGATGAATTCTACATGTTGTGATGCAACGAGAAATTGTTAAATTTCATCAAAACGTATACGTGAAGTTGAAAATAGTTTTTATACACATAGTTTTGATGATTGATACTAAATTCAGAAATTCAGTGAGAGGGCGTGCGCGAAGGAACAGCTTAATTCGACATTTGATATTATAAATAAATTGTTAATAAACTCAGAGAAAAATACTAATATGAAAAAGTAAATTTTATTGACAAAAATGTTTTATAAAATATTTTCTTATTTAAACTACGTAGTTGCAGAATATTGATGAATTCCGTAATTCCTTGCTTAGCAAATAGAGTAATCGGTACTGATAACTTAGTTATGAAAAAAATGCAATCCTGCGTTTGAGCTGTCTATAGATTTACAGTGCAATTTTAATATGTGAACCCAATGATGTCGCAAACGCAAGGGATTTATTTTTACAACATTTCTGTAACGAACATTGCTTCCAGCGGCAATTACAAATACAACTCACAGCACAATTATTTATTCTGCGCTGTTATTTATATTTGCAAATAATTCCCGGCTCATCTGATAGGAGGTAAACATGCGATTCCAAATGATTTATCTCGCTAGCAGACCAATATAAACATAGCGATGAGAACAGGCGACATTTTTTTTCACGGTCGATGTGTAGTGAGCGACGTGTTTATCCCGACGTAATTGCACGTGAAACTACTGCAAAATTACTGAACAAATTACGAAATCCATTTGCAACGGCGAGTCTGGACGTTCGCAGCTTGCCCATAGCTGTTATCATCATACTGATGTCATAGTTCTTAGGCAATATGTGACTCAACTTCATTCAAGGATATTTACTTTCAAGTATCTATCATTTCCTTAAGCATTAAAAAATTCAGCGGGAGTTATGATTTCAGGATGAAAACGTACAATAACTTTGAAGAATTGTTAAACAACTGCCGTATCGTGTTGTACTAGTTATCATAGTATTAGGGAATAGATTGAATTTATTTATATACTTCATACCTTATTTAGACATGTTGGTCAGGATTATTGTAGTAAGCACTGAGAGTTTGTTTATTATTATTATTATTATTATTATTATTATTATTATTATTATTATTATTATTATTATGTAGAATGCATAACTTGAATCACAACTCAAGGAGGAAAGCGTAAGCAATTAATTATAAGCAACCAGATTCGTTATTGTTCTTTCCAATTTTATGTATAGTGCTCTTTCTTAATTCCATACAGAAACTAAAAAACAATAATATATAGAGTGAGGTGAATATTCTACCCGCCATATCAAAATGGGTTTATCTTTTCCAACAAGGGTAAGCGGACTACCGGGATGCAAAGGCGTGAATGCAAATGCGAAAATTACTCTAACCATACATTTTAATTAAAATGCTACCGGTGATACTTTCGTTTTGTTTTCATTCAGTCACGAAAGAGGGACCTCTAAATTCTAATTAATGGGAAGCGGGCTCAAAGTAACGCCCGGGATAAAAAGAAGGCCGAAGTTGGCAGTGTAACTTGTAAATGTAATGATTTACAATGTGATTTAAATGCACGAGAGTACCATTTGATTTTGTCGATAACAACAAGAAGCAGTTGTTGAGGACTGCAGATAAATTTCGTTCAGCTGCGGCGGTTACGAGAAAGGCTGAACAATAAATCCTGTGGAAATATTCACAAGAGACAGGAGAAACAAAACGTCGGCGTAGAATGAAACAGGCTAATACGGCCAACAGAAATACTGCTCAGGAAATTAATTATGAAATATGAAGTAAGATAGAGAGAAGATTTGGTAGAGATTTATGAAAGCATTAATCTTATCCCGGTGAGAGGGAAAATGGCTGCCCTCGTTCGTTAGCAGTGGTTCGGATTGTTCTTCTCAACGGAAAGGCGACTTTCCTTCCCTTCGCATATTTCTGTCACCGCAATTGCAAAGTTCATGTAGTAAATTGAATAATCATAGGGGCAGAATTAAAATCTAACCATTAAAACATCACGAGCATATGCGCCATTTAATTAGCATATTAAATTGCACATCTACGAAATCGGAGACAAAAGCATCCCAAACCGGTTCGTCTTCCATTACGTCAGACTTCTATTTTTGCAGCATACGTGAAAAGTTTAAGACGAAACGATGGCACCATTATAAGACACAAATTTAATTATTAAAATTCAAACCATAGTGGACAAACAAAGCATTTACAATAATATTATTCTAGACAGAAATATTGTTAAATCATAAGACACATCGAATTGATCAGTTTTAATGGGATAGAAAAAGCCTTCGTACTCATTACGTCTTATTTACATAGCAACGGAGGGTTATATACAAAATGTCATTATAATTTTGTGAATTAAACTAAAATATTTGGAAAAATTTATAAACAGCTTTTGATATTATTAGCGGTTCCAATCAAATATTTTTTTCTGATTGATAAAGAACCTGACAGTTAAAAGTCGCCTTGAGACAAAATAGCGAACATTATAAAATCTGATTGTAACTATTTGATAATGATTACTTTGAATTACCTGATAGGGCTCTCGAGTTTCCTTTTGAGTGGCAAATAATTTAAAGGCTATATGGAACCATAATATAATATATGAAAACGTAGATACATTAAAATGCGGTGTACCCAATTAATATCATTATGAACATGTTATTAGTAGTAAAATGATAAATGTATTGTCAAGTGTGACACTAGTATTATAGATATAGCCGGAAATAAACTAATTAATTTAAAAATATTAATACTGTTAAAATACAATATAAACTTAAGGATTGAATAACCGTTAAAAAGAACCGTAAGATTATTCTGTTTCTCAGTAAAAATAAAATATATATATTTACAATATTAAACTACTAGCCCGTTAGAAATATCATTATCGTAAAAAATTATGTTTTTATTAAAATGACTAATGCTTGTAAGTGCCAAGTCAGTTTGGTACAGTTAAAATAATCGATTCAAATGAAGGGGCAATAATAATACGGGATCATTTAATGCCGTAATGTTGTCTTGTATTCTATTCCGTATTGAGTACTCTGTAAAATCTATTAGTTGGTCCTCCACCACTGCAGATAACGTAAAATACTGGAATGCCAAATTTAACGTCTTAATAACACGGTTTTAAATATATAGCTCATATCACAGCTACATTACCACATAAAATTCAGATTTGTCGCCTCGTTAACTGATGAAACAGTTTCAGTATTCGTTCCTCATTCGCCATTCCTGATTCTGAAAAGGAAGCTAAATTGTGCTATTTGTTTGATAGAAAAATGTAACAGTCTCATTTTGAATCTATATCTGATTATTTCTGTAGTATGTTCCCAACGAGATTTCCATGTTAACGTAATAAAAATAATAATTATTATTAAAAAAAGAGGTTATAGTACCTTATGAAAACTATTGTTACATATATTGATGGCCCATTTACTGGACACACTAATCATCGAATAACGTAGGATTTCCCAGCATATAACTGAATCTTTATTTATCAACCGAGTAAATTTTTTATCACAAGACAAAGTTTGTGAGATATTTATCTTCACCATGATGAGGAGAAAAACCCAAACACTTTTCAAAGTAAAAATCTCTACAGACTTGAAGATTGGTTCAATAGTTGCTGTTGTTCTGGTATTCAGTCCTAAGACTGGTCTGATGCAACCCTCCGTGCTAACCTATATTCGCCAGCCTTTTTATTCCGCATAACTAGCACATCCCACGTCATGCCTAATCTGCATAACGGATTCTGTCCTTTGCTTCCCACTTCTGTTCTTACCCCACAAACTTCCCTCTAAACCTAATTTTACAAGATCGTCAGGTCTTAACGTGGCCTATTAGTCTATCCGTTCTCTTGGTTAACGTCTTCCATATTAGAGAACGTAGATTTTCCCGACGAAGATGCTGCATGAAGAGTTCACGGGATTCCAGTCGGGTGATGTCGTTTGTTATCACAACTTTTCTAAGGCTGAACTCTTCATCCGTCCTTCATAATGTTCGCTCTTCCCCTATTCTGTTTAGAACTTCCTCGTTATTGATTCTATCCAGCATTCGCCTAAAGCTTCTATTCTCTTCTTTTCTGCAACTCCTATTGTCCATGTTTCGCACCCATATAACGCCACACCCCATAAGAACATTTGTAGCAATGATTTCCTAATATTCACACTTATATTATCAGTAAGTAAATTCCTCTTTTTTTGCGAAAGCCTTCCTTGCCTGTACTATCCTACTCTTTATGTCTAGTATAGATCTACCATTCCTAGTTATTACGGTCCCAAGTAGCAGAATTCCATAACTTCCGTTAAAATATCCTTTCCCAAACTAACACCTTTTGTTATTCCACTCTTTATATTTACACTCCATCACTTTGGTTTTCCCTCTATTAATCCTCACATTGAACTTTTTCTCCAGGACTCTGTTCATGCCATTTATTACGATTTCCAAGTCTTCTTCCGACTATATGTAAAGTACAAATTATTAGGTAGTTATTTTCTCTGTATAAACATACAATTATTAATTTTTTCAAAATTGATGAATTCAGTTGGTATTTAAGTATGGTATTGGAAAATACTTTCTGTCAAAAGTGGAAAATTTATTTTTCATGACACAATAATATAGTCGGAATGGGTAAGTGCCGATATTTGGTAACTCTGTTACCTTCTAGAAGTGGTTTTGGTAGTACGCTAAGAAATTAGGGCTGTACCAAGTAGAGGGATATTGAAATACGTTTCTAATTTGATGCAAAAAACAAATCTACAAACAGCTGCTATCCTGCAGCTTATGCAAGGTGTTTAATAATAATAGAAGTATTTAAATAATTCAAACGTGCATACAACAACACTGGATTACCAAATTGATGAATAAAATTTCTTACGCGTTAATTTAATACTTTCTTCAACGAAAACTACATAGGTATATAGGCGAAGTCGAGGTGGAGGGGTAGAACGGGATACCCTATTTTTTAACCGGATAGTGCTGGAGGTTGGTAAATCGGGGTAGAACAATGGGCACTGGTCAAGGAAGAAGTCCTTGCAGCCAACTTGACCAAGTTATGACTGAACCTTGTGAATGACCTCTTCTTTAGGAGTCTTACATCTGTGAATTTATAATTTTTGCAGCATTACGAAAGAAGTTAAGCTACAAAACTGCTCGCTTTTAACGCTCTAATTGTATATTTCGTAAACTAGGTGTCTTTACCTACATATAAGTTACGCATTACGTTTAAATCTCTCTATATTAAGCCTCAGTGAATTCTTGAAGACAAACTAGCGTGTTTGCGTAATGGGATACTACTGTATAAGGCAAAATGTAATTTGTTCCTCAAGAAAAAAGGAAATACTGACAGAATCACCTTAAAAGAATGAGTTAGAGGATACTGGGTCCAAAAATAATACATAAATAAAGTAAAGGATCGGGAAAAGGGAAAATGCTAGCAAAGACTCTACAGCTACCATAGAATCTCTTTGCGAAAGGAAAAAATGCTAAAGCGATCAACTATACGTAACATAAACATAAGAAAGAACACACAAAAGGTGTTAACATTTTTTAAATTTAGATTTAACTTTATAGTAAAAAAGGAATTACATAACATCCTGTCCCAAGGGGTGGAGCAAAACAGGAAATCTGTAAGCTTCTTTTAAAATTCATCAAAAATCTAAATTTATTGTTTAAGTTATATTGATATTAGATTAAGTAAATAATAGATTTGTTTTTATAAATTTTTTAAACAATAAAGTCCTATTCCGCCCCGTCTTCCCCTAGTCCCGTTGGAGCTATAATTTGCTATTACAATAATCATAAAATTATAAATATAAATTTTTAAAACATACGCAAGTAATTAGCAATCTTCAACTTAATGTTACAAGGAAGAATAATTTGTATTTACATTTAATGGCAAACTTAGCGTCGTTTCCCGTGGTTATGGCGCATTGTCCCAAAAGTTCAAAATGAAGCATGAAATTATTTAAATCCAGATTATATTCTACCAATTCCGAAATAAACATGATTATTTATTGCTTGTAAATTTGAATAACATCGTACGATTTTATCGAGTTTGATGACAAGGTATATAATTCCTAATTCGTACAAATATTGTGCTAGAATATGTTTTTCCTCTTCGCATTACACGGGTGGATTTGATGTCCACTAAAGTCTGAGAGGTAACGTAGCCTTGACTCTGTCTGAGACTCACAGTAGTTTAATAAAAGTTTTACGAGGAATAAATGAAAGAATGTTTGAAAGTAGATGTAATTTGTGCGAAGCGAAGGCGTGAGCTTCCTCCTCGCAGCTGCGTGGATGAGTCAGGCTGCGTGCGGGCGTCGGGGCGCTGTGAGTGACGTGCGACGCCGCGGCGTGCTCCTGCCCGTGCCAGGCGGCTGCGGGAACCGGTCAAAGCCCTACACATCTTCTAGAAACACCACAATTACACGAGCTGCAACCCTGACACAGTAATGCCGGTCGTAAATACAAGCAGCGCTTCTAAGCTACGAATGACTCGTCACGACATTGCAAAGCGTTAACTATTAAGTTAAACGAGACATAATTCAAAGTAAAATGTTTTAACGATGAAATGAGAACAATTAGATTGAGAGCCTCGAGTAAAATTACTTCTTAACTTATATTCCAAATATATTTGAATGACCTTTATTAAAATCATTTCCATTTGTTTTGGCCATCAACTCAGTGACCGAACGAGTAAAAATATTAATTTAAAAGAAAAAAGAAATCACATTGTATTAACAATGGATGTTGGCAGAATGAACCACAAGTGAACAGCTAAAAATATTTGCAAAATATTTAAGCTCAAACGAAGAGTTTAAATGACATGTAAGCCATGAAACAAAGTACGCTGATTTCCTAACTTCAGTTTACTTTCAGAAAATGATATACTTAGGCGCTCTACGTAGATCTAATGAGAATATAAATATTATTTTCTTCCTCATTATATTAAACTTACATTTCAAATGTTAAATCATCATTATCTTGTAATATTTGTACTTTTGTCTTTTCCAGAATTTTTTGCATGATTAGTCATCACTCAATTTCTAGCTGCAGGAAATGTGGCAGATGAATAATTTCACCAGCAAAAAACTCCAAAATATACTTACAATCATAAGCAAAGTGTCCATTATCATAAACGTTTCAATACATAAGAATAATTGTTTAAATTAGTAACGAAGCAAAGATTGTGTCGACCCAGAGTTTTGGGATTTCCCGGCAAGATAGAGAAAACAACTTTACCGCTTAGACCACGTGTAAAAAGCAGATGACGTTTTTTCCGAATGTCGTGTAACAGAGAGTAAAATTTCCAGTGAAGATTCTTCTTACTCGATGTTTTAATTTTAAAATTGTAACACCAAAACGTCAAAGATTACGGAAATAAACCATAAAAGTGTGATAGCAACATGGTAAAATGATTTTGAGGCTGAATAGGCATCAAAACAGAGGTTGCCGCTAGCTATTTTCCTGAGATGAGGTTAAAAAAGAATGGCAGATGCTATGTAAATACATCTAACAATTTATGCTCTCATTAAATTTAATATAAATTGTAATTAAACTGACGTTTTAAACTAGTTCTGAAACCGTGATTTATTATGCCCTGAAAAAAAATTAGATTAATTCAAGAAATTATTGATAATACGGAATATTTTAAATTGTTGCTGAAAGTAATGTGCGTATAAATCAATGCATTTGATATAATGTTACAATAAATACCACTAAAGAAGCAACATAAGTTTAGAGCGGAGGTCCGTTTCAAATAAAATATTGGAACATAGTTCATAATGCTCTATTTGAAACTTACGCGTTCATAGAATAGAAGTGGCAACTAATTTATATCAGAGGAAAAAAATTCTGGACATTATGACGATATATAATTTAATTAAGTGATAAATTAAACCAATTACACTAATTAATGTCAAACTGATGGCCATGTATTTGATATAAATTATATATATATATTATACATATATAAATGAGTGGTTTTAAATACACATATATATTGTTTCTCTACTTCTTACAAATTTATGTTTATCCATAGAAAAATAGCCCCAAGTCTTGAAACCAATCTCCATTTACATTTTCCCCTCAACAGGTGTCTAATGCTGCTTCACGTCTCGCTGTTTCTGCACCTCTGCTGCGCTTTATTTTTTCACGTTGGTAACAGTGGCAGTAGTAGTGGTTTTGTTTTTTGTAAGCGGATTTGTTCTCGTTAGCCAGGGAGAAGTGAGAGATTTACACAGCTTGGAACAGAGTTTTTCGTTTTAAAATACAGGTGAGAGATAGCGGCACTGCGGACGCAAGAGTTACGTTCGGTCCTCGTTCGCGCTTCTGCGCATGCGTATTGATCGTCAATAACAGCTTCATTATCGGACCATGGACCTTCCTGCTTAAATCCCCGGAGCTTCGGGCAACGCCCCCTTGAAATACAGATGGCAGATTTATATCACCCGATTCGTGGACGAAATAATATTCCTTTATACATCTCAGGTACTGTAACGTAGACCAATTCAACAGAATTACGATACGAAATCATGAATGGATTGTAAGCGGAAAGGAAATAAGAATAAATTAATTATGTCACTGCTTGACAGTATATTGAAATAAATCGCTATAATGGAAGTGAAACGCAAAATATAATGAAGAGACGGAACGAGACCAAGTTATTGTTGAATAGAGGAAAAGGACCATCCAGTGTTGAATTATTTGAGAACCTTCAACAGGAAATGACGTAACAAATCTTAGTGACATGATTATATAAGTACAATGGTACCGTCCACTACATAGACCCCATATTCTGTTGCTTTGAAATCAAATTTTATAAATGCATTCCATGGTTATCCGAACGATTAATTAGAAGAGATTGTCATCCATGACACACAGAGCAAGGTCCGAATCTTATTATTTTTGCAGACTAACTAAAGAACATATATATTTACATAAAGACTTCAAGATACTTATTTTCTAATCTAATCTAAGAACTAGGTTTTTTTAATTGTACATCACACAATAACGATGTATTTATAAGATATAAAAGAAAATAATAATTTTTCGTTATAAAATACTTCATAACTATAATAGATTTGACTGTTTTGGGACAGAGAAGTCGTGATGTATATAGCATGTATACAGCAGCGCAATATTTATTCCATTTAACTTTACTAGAGACTATATGGTCGAGAAGACCGGGATTAAGACTGTTGGAGGATCGATACGCTGACCACGTGTCATTCCAATTTCGTAATGTGCCATGCAAGATGACAGTCCGCAGTCGACTCGGTAGGCCCAGGCCCTCAATGGATTGTAGAGCCATGGAGAAAAAAAGAAGAGACTTTATATGTGAGAAAGTGTTTGACAACGGCGCCAGTTTAACGGTGAGATAGTCACTGTAGTTTCATAACAAGCACAAAACAGACAGATATTTGGTTTACACGAACTGCATGGAAGTCGAAGTTATAAATTTACGAATTTTTGTACAACATGTGATTGCCTAGGCCAATGGCATTTCGTGGTCCATAATCGATAAAATTGCAACTGTTGTCTCAGCCGTGGTGTTGTGAAGACCATTATTCTTCATCACGCATCGCCGCATACAGTCATTACTTCTCCAGCAATGATGGAGAGATTAATAGTGGAGAATAAAACAGGGGATACTAATCCACCCACCCTGACAAGTACAAGAAACGTAAACTGTTGGGTTCCTCAGACCTAGACGCATCTAGGAGGTATGTAGTCATGAAATTTTGAACCTTATATTGAACATCAAATGGTGTTATTGTTATGAAACTGTATGCATAGAAACGAATTGATTATTTAAAATTAATATTTTAAAGCAAAAGGCTTGATGCTGCATTATGATAGTCGTAGGTTTCACATAGCTGAAAATCTCTCAAGGTTCATCATGAAGAATGTTTCTTTGAGATCCCGACATGTAAATGAGGAGAGGGCTTTGCAGTAAGAAACTGGTCACTCCTAGTTTAGATTACACTGCGTTATTTAAAATGACGTGTGCACCTTTGGAACACCACAAGAAGACAAATATGCAAGTATCTGACAACGGGCTGCAATATCTATGCTAATTATCATAAATTGGCAGCGAATGTCAAAGTGTTGTATGTATCGCCATGAAACAAATTTTAATTATTCACAATACTGATAAGATACAAAACACAGCCGGATATTTGCTCTCATAAACTACAACGCTCATAACAGTGGACAGGTCTAGGAGATGTTTTTGTAGAATGAATAAAAATTATTTTCAGTATGGCTTTGAACAATGTGAGGAAAAGCAGATACAAGTTTTCAGATAAAGGTGGTTACATACTTTCACAGCTGTGTTATAAATAAATAGGAGGTGTAATATTGTGTCAGTTCTGTGTTCGACGGGGAGTGAAACGTTGTTGAGCGGGTTGCATTTCCAAAGGAGCGCTTACGATTTGTGATGAAAGATCTTACACAGTCTCTTAAAAAGACATATTCAGTTGCTTGAAGCCTGTGAAACTACAGAAAACATAAAACATGTTATTTTATAGTCGGTGAGCTTACCGCATTCGAGTTCGTAGATGAAATTGCCTACAAATAGATAAATCACTCACTACTTGGGTACTGTCAGCTACTCATACGCTTTCAACAATCTCACAACGTGTCGTTTTGGTATTCAATTCATTTCAATAAACTGAAGAAACTCACAACGTTTATTTTATTGCAAAATGAAATCGAAACTCCGCAACCAAGACTCACAGTGTGCAGGACATAAATTGCATACATTATCTCTGCTGCACCATTCCTGACACATTCCCCTATCTGACTTTATCTTGTGACGAAGTGGGGTTGAAATTATTTATAAACGTTTAAATTTATTTTTCATAAACGTTTTTAAAATAACGGAATTGGTACAAAATGAAAATGAATTAAGTGAAAATATGTCAGGTTAAATCGTGAACAAGTAACCTCTCCTAGGCTGACAACGAGTATAGCCTCGTGCATGTGAAGACATCGTCACGCTGCATCAATGGATCAGCACACTCTCACCGTTGTCTCTGCATGTCTCCATATTGATTGCAAGCAGGAGAATGTTCATCTTCACATCGATCACCCTGGACCACAAAATGCCACTGTTCTAACTAATCAACTTTCAATCAAGTCCGAAGTTCTGGCCTTCCTTGCTCACTCTTCTTTCTAACTCTAAAGCAACAATGCTCACCTCCCTTTCAACTCGCGATCAACACTATCTTATTAATTGCTCATTTCTATCTATTCCTCGGTTTCCTGTTTCTTCCACTGCTTGGCAACACTCTATTTCCTCTCATTTTCAACGTCTTGATCCACTCTGCTCATTGTTTGCCTTCTCACCTCCCAGCTAAACTGTCATTTTCCCCTTCTCCAAGGGAAAGTGCCAATCCACTTGACGTGTGTTCGCCAATCTTTATTTGACCTTCGTCCAGCGCAGGAATCTTTGCGCTGACGAAGAGAATAGTGTCCTTGGGAACTTTTGAAAGGTGACGTTCCATCAGCAAATCGAGTCTAATCTTTTGAAGCTGCAGACATATTACAAACCAGGACCCTGGTGTCGGGGAGTTCAAACCTCTTGCCTGCCGGTCTTCGAAGTGTATTCTCGCTGAATTTCGATCATTTAAAATCAAAGACATGTGAATAAAATTAGAAAGGGGTCCTACTACGCTACAATATATGTAATCGAGTACTTTGTAGGTTCAGAACACTCGTCAGCATGTGATTTGGTATACAATGTCTTTTATAATTACTTTGATGAAAAAATGAAGGGGCGCAGAATTATACTATTTTGTGTGATAGGTTATCATTGGTGCGCGTTTTTTTGTTTTGTAGCGAGGATAGTAATCAACGTTCCACAGATTCAACCATAAAACTAAGGTGGAAGAGGCTTCCTGATTCTCTTACCAATCTTTTACCGTAGACTTACAAATCCCTCGTGATTGTCAATATCTAAAATTAAACATAATCCTCATTCCAAATTGACTCACAAATATGTTGGGCAGTTAGGTAATGTGCAAAATTCTATATTTGCTTTATATATCTACCCATCTTAAGAATCTTCATAAGAAAAGTTAAGCAAAGTAAAACTAGTAAAATTGAATACTTTTATCTTCTACGATTTTTTTATGAAAAAAGCAAACATATTTTACTTGAATATCGTCATCAAGTAGGAAACTTTTAACCATCTTCCAATGTTGCTTTTTCAGGCTTGATCCTGTGTATTTTCATTAAAATTATTGCTATAATCTATATAAATTGAATGGTAGCGTGTCCCTTTGTTGATCCGTTTGAACAGGATAAACGGAGAAACATCAGAACAGATATCAATTAATACTCGTCTTTGTAATTATATTTTTACAACACACATTATAGACTACATAATTCGCCGATGTGCGGGTTTATAGAAAAGGTAAGACTTGTATGTACAGCGTGTCCCTTTCAAACATCATACATTTCAAAAGTCCAGCAAGAAAGTACAGTAAGTATTAATAATTATTAGTACCTCAAATTTTCACTAGTAGAGGTCTACTAATGCTTCTTGAATAAATTATTTTAATTATTCTGTCACTGTCTAAATTTCAATATGTACTTGTTTCTCCTGTACTTTCCTAACATGGATTGCGAGGACTGGTCTCTAAAACGTGTATTGGATTAATAAAAATTATTTTACAATACCTTTGGTTCTACTTTATGTTGTCAAAACCCCACCAGCCTAGGGTACGTACGAATATTTAAATAATTACTAAAATTACGCATTTTGCCGAATTGTTGGCTAAAGTGGCATCTTATTTTATTACAGATCCTTGACCGCCAAAAATTGAAACGGCCCAAGGCGACACTAATATAAATCATCACCATAATCCCTTTAAATCAAGTGATACATATACAGCATAAACGCTCAATATTTATTTATAGAACATTGTCATAAATTAATGAATCTATTTATATAGTGAATGAATTCCTTGAAAACTCAGTGAAGGAAATATTTCAATATACTAATTGTTTGCTGCAAGTCTGTAATAGCGGAGTAAATATTCACAATCCGGCCTCTGAATTGAAATAATACTGGCGTTCTGCTTTCTTCTTACATATATGAGGCGTGAATCAATGTAAGAACTACTGTTATCGCATTGCAGGGAAGACACGACTAATGGATCAGTGTCTAGTTTACACAAAAACTGTGTTTACGAATTAATCTTTGTTTCTTTGTTCTTTTATTCATATAAAAAACTTTTATCATAAAGATTATCAGTTTGTACAATAAATGATCCAGTATATACAATATTAATATAATGATTACAAAATTAAAATTGTGTGTATAATTAACATGTAGACATTAATCCATTTAATTAACCTACTTTAGTAGATGTGTTAGGTTTTTTTGTGTGTACCTGAGACGCATACGACGTGGGTGGGTGAAGGTTGAGAGGCAGTGAACTGATTGTTGGAGGATATGTGAGGATGTGGTCTGCGGGTCTGATGGTAAGGTGGGTTAGGGTGTTCCTGAATGGTCACGGGGAAGTATGAGGTCGATTGGGAGTTTTCTTTTGAGCCGACAGAAGCGTGGAGATGGAGGAGGATTGTTTTGGGTACGTTAAGTTAAGAAAACGAAAAATATTAGTCACAATCTGACAAACTGCACTATAGAACGTAATCACACAGCAGAATAATTCTGATATCAATCGGCAGCAATCAAATACCTACTCACTTTTGCGTCCATCGCCCAGCTTTCAACATTTAGAATATTAAAATATTTTCCTAAGTTAACTTCCTTTCTTCTTCCTTTCTTGAGTCACCCATGGCCATTGTAGTTGACGTGACCTAAATAAATAATAATAAAATAAGATTGCATGGACAACTTTTCTTTTTAATCTCAATAATTAATTTATTCTTACCTTTATCGGTGCTACTAAAACTATTTTCAGTAGGTTTCAAATTAGTTAAATATTGACTTTATATTTTTTTCACTTTAAAGCTTGAATTTTTTAAATATAATTACCTAGATTTTACACGTCTGTTGTGTGATACAAGATTTTGATTTATTACGGGAAGAAAAGGATATTCAGTTAGATTATTATAAAAATATTAATATTTCAATTGATAAACACTTTAAATATAAAATTCGTTAACAATGTTATTACTATTTTTCGTTAATGGCAACAATGAAGGTATGAAATTAACTTATTTATGTACGTCAACAACTCAGAAGCACGCAACGCCATGCTCACTCACTCACGCCATAAATGTTCAGTATGTATGCAAATGAAAGTAATTACTGAAATTTAAAGATGGGTCGGCCTCGCGCGGACGTCACTCCAGGTCAAAGGGTAATTTCACGTGACACAGGCCTGCAAACTGCATTTCGCCGGATGAGAGTCCGCCTGCAGGTAGCCGATTGCAAAGCGCACCAGATTATCGGATACGCTGTTCGATTAAAATTTTCCTATCACTTGCGCTGAGCTCCCCCACACAGAGTAAGCTGGTTTGTCCGCCGGGAATGGAGGTCTGTGCAGTCAGCCCTGGTATTACGCCGCCGCTAATACCACCACACATACACTAATCGAATACGAACTATCGGACTTTTCATTTCATACTCACAGACCTGGACGATACAACCAATATTATCTTGACAAGAATACACATTTCCGTTTGTGATGAAAAACTCAATTCTTTATTATTTAAGAAGAGGCACGAAGATAAAATTAAGAAATCTTTTCACATAAACGTATCAATAAGAAAAAATAAAGGATAGTATGAATGAGGAAAGCACGATTTTAAGCTATATTGTTGCCACGTATTCATTTAAATAGGAAGCTGCACAAACATATTGCTGTAAGATGGAGCACCTCATTTATAATTTTGCTGGCTAAAAGTACAAAATAGACTTAATTCTCACCAAGTAAAATCCACCTGACCTATTGGTTTTCCCAGCGGAGGAATGATACACAATAAATATGCTCGTGGAGGATACTTCGTCTTCCATACATCAACGTATTGGAATTGGTTTTGTGCATATAGTATCACTTACTGGCTCAAGAAAGAGAACCAGTGCAAAGTTATAGAAATTTTAGGCAAGGAAGCAAACACTAAAATAGAAATTAAAGAAGAAATATTAAACATTGGGCAAGAAAGACGTAAATCATCATATAAAGAGAGAAGGGTGTATGAAATTCTACCTAACATAAAAGAAAGATTACAGCTTACCTCAACCTAATCAAGGGTCTCATACATTTTCTTACCGGTCATGGTCCATGCGGTCAATATATGGGAATAATAAATAGCAGACCAGACAATCTATGAGCCTGTGGAGTGATAGGAAGACCGGAACACGCCGTACTGGAATGCACCAATTATGAAGTAGACAAGACAATAAGAAAAACCTTAAGAAAAGAAACACTACGGGAAATAATAAGAAACCCACCACTCACCGCGGCTCTAGAAAATTTGACGAATGAGATATCCGTTATAGAACTGACAAAATACAGGACTCTAAAAACATAGACTCTTAAATACTGTACTTTAAAGCAACGGATATGAATAATAATGATAAATTATGCATAAATTACATCATTAGACTCAATCTAATCATCTTCGGACCGGACTCTCAAATTCTGGATCCGGATGAGTATAAAGACCAGAATATAGACATCATAACATAAAATAGAATATTAATATTACTATTACTTACTTAGCCGCTATTGGGCATATACAATGAAAACACAAATACAATTACAAAAAGAAAACACAATTCTCACTAAGGAAGAATTTTGAAGTATAGATTTTGATCTGAAAAAGAAAAGAAAGGAGTCACACAGAAATCACTTCACTGCACTTCACTGATCTAAAAAATACTACTCACTTAAATTTCCGTAGCCTATTCCTAAACTGATTTACGCTACCTGGAAAAGTCGTCAGTATTTCTGCAGGCAAGGAAATCCAATCACGTATTGACCTATTTACAAATGAAAATTTTCCTAAGTCTGTGCATTTCGATTTTTCTTTAATTTTGAGCGAGTGATAATTTTTAGAAATTTAATTTAGCGCCATAAGATGGTTTGTTATTTCTTTACAGGCTCTGTGCTTCATTCTTATAAGCTTTATATATTGCGCACAACCTCACATGTTTCTTTATATTACCGAGACCTAAATCCTCGTGAGGATTGTTCGCAAATCGACCCCCAAACATCTTTTCAGCCCGTTTTTGTATTTTTTCCTACGCTAGAGTGTGTTGATTTCGATATGGATCCCAGAACGTTACCCCATATTCCAAAATTGGCCTGACCGGCGTTTTATAAGCAGAAATCTTGGTTTTTCTCATGCTTTTCCTCAAGACCCAATTTACAAAGTGAAGCAGCAGCGCCCTCCACCCTTTACCTGCCAGGGACCTCGCTCATCTCATTACCCCAATTTAAATCTTTAGTAATCGTGATCCCGAGATATTTACAGTTATTTGACTCCGTTACAACTTCGTTTCCCATTTTATATCTAGTGGGAAAGACATTTCTCTGTTTTGCAAATACGACTGCCTTACTCTTCGTTGCTTTTATTTGCATTTTATTTCTAACTGACCATTGGTAATTTTTGTCCAAATCAGTCTGCAGAATCTGTGCATCCTCAGCGTTTACGATTTCCCTATAAACCATACAATCATTGGTAAAAAGTTTGATCTGTGATTTTATACCGATTGTTAAGTCATTTATGAATGCAAGGAACATAAGTGGGCCGATCACACTTTCTTGCGAGACCCTGACGTGATTTTCACCGAGTCGGACAATTTGTCATTCAAACGATTTTTTAACAATTCCCGAATCCACTTCAGTATCCAAAATCTATAGCGGTATTTTTTAACTTACTTAATAATAGATCGTGCGGCACAACGTTGAAGGCTTTATAAAAATTAATAATTATAGCGTCTATTCTCCAGGCTCCCTTGTCAACCCCGTCCGACAGATCTTGCCAGTTGGCTTTCACAAGAGAATCCAGGTCTGAAGCCATGTTGCTCATTGAAAATCCACCCCCTTTCGTCCCAGTGCTTACGCAAATATTCAGCTATTAAGCGTTCAAATTGCTTGCATATGACAGATGTGAGGCTAACCTGCCTGTAATTACTTGTTTCCAATCGCGCACCTGATTTAAATATGGGAATTACAATCGTCTTTCTCCAATCGTCTGGAATATCAGAATTGCTAATAGATATTTCAAATAGCCGTATGAGTACGTAATCATGGCTTCTCCTCCTAATTTTAGCACTTCTCCCGAAATCCTATATGGGCCAGCTGACTTAATGAGCCTTAAGTTTTCTAATATTTTTTCGTAAGTTCCTAGCATTGATTTTGAACACAAATGTAGATCCGCAGTTTTCCCAAGTGGGTAAATCCATCCTTTCCCCGAATACCGTGGCAAAGTAGTTAGCAAACCTGTTGGCTACAATTGCTTCGTCTAGTTCTAGTACATTTCCTATTCCTTTTATTACTCTGGCGCCTTGGAATATACTTATAGAATTTTACCAATATAAATTATAGCAAGAGTAAGATTAATTAAATAATTCTCTTATACAAATTGCATAACTCTGATAATACAAATTATTCAAAACCAATAGTATCAGAAATAAAGTTAACATTTGCTAACAGTGGCAAGAATAATAAAGCCATAAATGATTAGAGTATAAAATTCTTAAATTTTGAATCTACAACTACTCGACCAACGCTTCATGGAGATCCGGAAATGTAGGTCGTAACCGGAAAACCGGAGTTTTTCCACAAACAAAATGTATAAAAGTGGAAAGGCAGGAAGGATGCAATGTATTTAGGACGGTTTTGTCTCCCACCTTCGTTAAGAATTCTTTCCTTCAGTCTCTCCACGAAAATAATATAATAAGAAATAATAAATTAGTGAAACAGATGACTCTTGCAAAATGAATGTGAATATAAATCACTAAAATATCTTACATGCTAAAACCAATTTTAAATATCCATATATTTTATTATTTTAATCATAGTGTATCAACAAAAGAAAAATATTGTTAAAAAGACCTGCTATTGAATATAGAAAACAGGTCAACTAAGTTATTATCGATAAAAAAATGTAACACAGCGTAAAAGTTATAGAAATATGTGAAATATTGGATTGAGAATGGATTGGATTGAGCCTGGAGCTACGACAGAGGGAAGGACAGTTTCCTGGTCGCAGAGCTCCAAGTAGTTAAAACTCCATTGCGTGTTCCTCAGTGTGTGCTTGTTTGTGTTTCCCAGTGTGTGTCCGTGTTGTGTTTATATTGACTTTTATCTATATACACTTTCTTTTACTAACTTATTTTAACTTTATTTGTCTTTAATTATGTACTTCATTTTGTTCATTTTTAATTTTTAATGTATATGTATCCTATTTCCTCAATCGAGGATTAATGGAAACAACAATAAATCTAAATATAACAAAAGTGGACTACGAGACTGAACGAATATCAGAGTACAGGAAGACGCATACCATTTTCCCGAAAGTGCCAATCACCCGACAATAAACATAGGAATACCAAAATAAGGAAGCTTTGCAATTTATTAAAAAGTTGCAATTAAATTTTCGTCTTTTAAAATGATAAATAACACTCATTTTTATGCTCTGATATAGAGTAAATATTTATGTGTCTGTACAATGGATTTCACAGGCGAAAAGTACAAAATAGACTTAAAAGAAATGAAAAGTTCTCACCCAGTAACAATAGTTTTCAACGTCGGCTCGTACATTCACCAATTACAGAAAAACGTATTAATTAATAAGTTAAGTAGGTTAAAACAATTATTTATTAAATAATCGATTAATTTTATATGCAATTTCACGTTTATTTACGACAGAGCCACAAGATTGTATTTTACAATGAGAACGGATAAACTATTTTTTAAGTTAAAATATACTAATTGATTTCAAAAGTTATAATGTGACAATCAATGTGTTGTAGAACTATATTTTATTCGTTTGCGGAAATCAATATGCGTAGGAACGATTTCTTTCTCTTTAATTACAATTCGCAGATAGAAAACGTTAGGACTCCAAAACAAACAATGCAAAAGAACTAATTAATTCATATAAGTTAATTAATCTTCTTAAGTGTTCTCATCATTAGTCAAGCCAAAAGTCTATATAATATGGTTATTTTAAAAAATCATAAAAGCATTTGTCAATAAAAGTAATCAGTACCAAGAGTTTTGAACTTGCGTTGTTGTTTTTATTAGTTTCATTTTCCTCTAGCTGTAAACACAGAATTTCTTGACAAGAGACTCCTACGAAATTATTGTCTGCGGTTATTGTCCCAATCATCATAAATGAGGCATCTGTTTATATATTTATTTAAAACAATAGAAATGACTTACATAATTTAATGTCCATAATGTAAATAACAGGCAAAGCAATTGAAAAATTCTGATTAGCAATGATAAAATTCCAAATTCTGTTCTTTCCATTTTTTGAATTATAAATGAATATTAGAGTACAAAGTCCCTCGGTCAAAGTAGAGCCTATGCAGAGGTGCAGGGATATACGCATGGAAATTGAATATTTTCCACTACCATAATCCGGGGGCTATATTGTGTTATCAACTGCGGTCCCATAACGAATTATAATTCAGAAGGTAGATTTTATATTCTGCAAATGAATATAAAATTTTAAAAATTCGTTTTCCTCCATGCGTGGCGCATATTAATGTACTAGAACTGCTATTTAATTACATTTTTGTTGATTCTCTTTTTATTTTAATGGATACATTCATTGCTTATTATTACAATTACTTCGACCTTTAAAATACCAATAATATACTTAATCAAATTCTGAGCAAGCCATATTCTGTAACATTTATTCCTATATTAGTAAGTAATCACTTCTGTCTAAATAACCCGACGTTATTTCTTAAACTAATTTTGAGCAATTTTACGTAACCATTATTCGTTAAATCAAAGAGACGGACAGTATGTGAATAATTCTCTTTGAGCGTATTATTAAACTGCATATTTGGTGTATTATCATATAAAATGTAATGTAAATTAAGCATAATTGAAAAAGAAATAGAGAAAAGTGGTGGTACTGAATTTGTATAGGTCTTTAGATAATATTTTACTTGATCAGAGATATCGAAATGAATTATTAATCGCCATAAATTTAGAGACCAATAACGCTGAGTATTAACTAAATCTAGAAATGTCCTCTGCCGGAAGGACTTTATAGTGAGCATAAATAATAATTGGCTGCTACTTTTTTCAAACTCTGTCTCTGTTATAATTATAAGTTATATGAAACTTTAAATGTTTTCAAAAATATTTCAAATGGTAGTTTTATAATTTGGTAATATTAGATTATCTACGGTATAATCCAAGTCTATTCAACATAGCTGAAAGTCAAGGCAAACATTTTCGTATTTAGGCCTACTTTTAAGCTTTCACAAATTTCTTGAATAAACATGCTCGAAATAGAAAAACTACTAATACCAATGTGAAGAAACGAATGAAATTGCGTAAGACTTACGCAATAAATTTATAAACTGCATACTTCACTCCCACACATTACATTAATGTCTAACAGATTAATTTTATAACTATTATTAGTATATAATACTACTCACATTTAAATGCTGTTGTGGTGGTATTCAGTCCTAAGATTGGTTTGATGCAACCCTCCATGCTACCATATCTTTCGCAAGCCTTTTCATTTCCTTATAACTAGCACACCCCACATCCTCCGTCTTCTGTTCTTACCCCACACACTTCCCTCTAATGGTAATTTTACAAGACCCTCGTGTCTTAAACCATGGCCTATTAATCTATCCCTTCTCTTAGTCAACGTCCTCCACATTGTTCGCTTTCCCCTATTCTGTTTAGAACTTCCTCGTTTGTGATCCTTTCCACCCATCTGATTTTCAGAATTCGCCTATAGCACCACATTTCAAATGCTTCTATTATTTTCCTTTCCCCAACTCCTATCGTCCACGTTTCCCACCCACGTAACACCACGCTCCATACGAACATTTCTAGCAACGATTTCCTAATATTCACACTTATATTACCCGTAAGTGAGTCGCTCTTTTTCGCGAAAGCCTTCCTTGCCTGTGCTATCCTATGCCACGTTTAATGATAAAGGCGCTAATAAAATTATTTATTACGTGTTCGTATATTATGAACATAATATGTAAAAAATTAAATTTTTGATATGTACTAATGAGTACTTGAATTTAATAGCCACTTTTTTAATTACTGATGTTTAGAAGATATTGCTGCTTCTCCTCCGCCGCCTCCCCAGTTTTCAAAATTTAAAGTTAAGAGTCAGGACGATTCATTACCCACCATCACATTGTCTTATCACTTTTAACATTTTACTATGGTTTCATATACTTGAAATTTAAACCATCACAAGTGTAAGTGAAAGAGGAACGGACAGAATGTTCATGAACAGCGTTTGGGTGCGACACCAAATATATTATGAATTTCCTGTAGTTATAACTATTTTACTGGTCATTCTGGTCGTTCACTTTCAATTCATTCGTGGGAGACTGATAACGAGCCGTACAACAATAATTGAGGTTTTTGCTACATTCGTTTGACTAAGCGATCTTTATCAATTAGAATTAAGGATCATAACACTAATTTAATTTTTCCGTTGTATAAACACTCTATAATTACAAAACATTATTTGGAACAAAATCACTCATTTAATTTTGATAATTTCAAGAAAATGTTGATATCTGAAATGTTGTATATTAAAAGCAGTAAATTTTCTGTAAATATAAATGATTATGTTTCGCAATTAAATTAATTATTTGATGGATTATTAAATTGTCTTTGTTAACTTTATCTTTTGTCTATTCTTTGATTGTATGATCTTTGTTCTTATTTCTCCAGTTGGTTACAAATATTGACTACAATCACAATAGATTGTCGAAACGTCTATAGTTCATGTTTAATATTATTCAGTTATATTTTTAATTGTCTGTTATTCGTGTCGTTAATTATTAATTTATTTATGTTTTTCACAGACGTTAATTGTTCTCATAATTTATACGGACTCATTATTATAGCTTGATTATGCTGATGTGTTTTCCTGTGTGATAACCATTCTGTTTTATGTCAAAATCAAAATGTGTTTTTAATACAGACAGTGCAATTATCTCGCAAGGAAGTACTAATGTTTTTTCTACATAAAATGTTAATATTTCAAAGACAGCCATAGGCCAATAATAATTGGACGCTGTCTGGAACCGAAGTATTGACTTGAATTTCGAAATAATTGATGTAATTCAGGAAATGGTAATCACGAAAAATATTTCATTCTTCTTCGTTGGCTCTGCAGCTCATTAAGGGCTATGGCGTGCCAGGACGACTGCGGACTGCACTCTTACATTACACATTCCGAATATGGAGTGGCACGTGGTCAGCGTATCGAATCTCCATCAGTGTTAACCCCAGTCTTCGTGACCATGACGTCACGAACATCCAAGCCCATGCTAAGATTCGATCCGAGGACCTCTGGGTTGTGAGGCAGCAACGCTAGCCACTAGACCATAGGAGGTCAGCAAACATTTAATTCTAAAAGAAATAATTGTGCCTTAACGTTGAAATGTGTAACTTAAAAGACCTGTAAATGTAATAATGTGGAAAGATATAAATTGGATATTGTAAAAGACGTTTGACAGCTAACCACGCACGTAAGACATGGTTATTGTGAGGGGAAAATTGCTATATATATTACTAAAGTGAGGCATGTTTTAAATATTCATTGTTTGTAAGGGCCATTACTTAATTTAATTACAATTAAATTCAGAGTTTCAAGAGAGAGAATTATAAGTGTTAATCGCGATCCGCACTGTAGTGATGAAGTGTAATGAAAGATAGCGTACTGGATAGTGAAAAAAAGCAGAACGTAGTGTGAAGTAAATGGATCATGATAAGTCCAGAACTGTAACTGTCAAGGAATTGAACAACGAAGTCCATAGTTCCACAGTCCACCAAACAATTCCTATGGGAGCCGAAAAGGTAACAATAAAATGACTATAACGAAATTCCGAATCTGAAAATTACTCTTCCCACAGGAAATTCGGCTATTGTGATCCTTTGCTCAGTTGACGACTCGAAAATCGTAACTATTGCACACAAAAATGTGTCATGTAATCTGGAGTAAAAGTTAATTGAACATTTGATTTGTCGAAATTAAATTATTAAGTTACCTTGTAAACTAGTGAAATTTATTACGCCAGACCGTGTAAAAGAATGTAAAATGTCTTGTTTTGGGTCATGGAATGCTAACCTACTTTTAATCAAATAATATCGTCTCAACGTGTAACGTGACGCATTCCTACTTAGCCTACGCTGTTCGTAGACATGTAATCGTAAAGATTCATTAAAATATGCTCAGTTGTTAAGTCGCTCATAGGCCCGACGTACAGTCACGTTAGGGTTTATTTATGAAGATAAATATAATTATAAAGTTAGCGGACTCCATTTCTTGAATTATTTGCGACGCTACCTATTGAAGAAGGCATTGTGAATCAAGTGATGCGGTCCTTTATTAAATGTCCTTCAGTGTTTACTACAAGCTGTGAGTTTACAAAAATGTTAGAAAAACATTTCAACTGCACGAAACATTCACATGTAAAACCGAGTTTTCAGTTCAAATTCAAGGAGGAATTTGTTAGACTGTTAAACAGTCATAATCTATAATCCTGGTGACCTTTTCCGAACAACAAATTCACCAATCAGTGACAGTTTTATAATTGGCATTAATATCGACTTTTATTCACCTATGCTTTATGAGTGTCCACATCGTCATTTTCTATAATTAAGAGGGGATATTTAGACAAAGTACTTAATGTTAAATGGTGGTAAGGGAAGATTACTACATCGGAATGGATCTGGATTCGCAGTTGGATTCCGTCACGGCAGCGATCGGGCACTCAGTTTGTATTTACAGCTAATCAGCTTATCGAATTTATATGTTAAAATCCGTGATGCTTCTGGAATTATAATATAGATGCCTGCGAGCCACGGCCATAAAACACTAATAGAGTTGTTGCCGCATTAATTAAATAAACGTGTATTAACGGAGAACAAGCGGATAATCGTTTTTAGGACAATGTATCGGAGAAATATTAATTGAAAGCAGTGAAGAATTTTAATTATTCAGAGTAAAATTCTGCAAATCAAAATGAATGTCTAATATTTACAGGATAATAATTCCTTGCTTATGGAATCAATAAACAAAGAAAAGCATATGAACTTGTGAACCGGTTATTAGGTTAAAACATTACGCAGCACGAGCTACATAAAATTTTCTACAAAAACGTTCTATATTATTTTACTGACTGTCAGTAATTATCTTCAAAGAAATATACCCGAAATGAATTACCACGAAAACCTTTTCCCCTGGAAATGATATAACCTTAGGCAGTCTTTCCGGACTAAACCTTCCAGTATCTCAAGTCCCGAGGGATTCGTCCAGTGTGTATTGTGCAACCTCACGGTGCGTAGTAGATTGCCTTCCACTACGTTCTCTCTCTGGTATTCCAGGAATTGGACCCCATTATCTCGCGGTACATCTTTTTATCGTCCCCAGTTTCATCATTTTGTCAAGAATCTCTCAAGAAACAAGAATATTGATCAAAGTGCAGATAGCACTTGGAGCATGTGAGAAATAATTAGCTTGGAGGGATGATTTCCTTTCTCTGCTCATCTGATCTTCACTGTCACAAACACAGAGCTGTACTTAACAGAATACCAAATACGATAACTCTATATCATGGATTAACGATTAAAAAACGAGAAAAGATTAGAATATTACAATGACGAAAGACAGGACCGGTGTAAAGAATATTTTTATGAGCTGAAAAACAATACAGTAATTGATCCAGGAAATAATATTAGCTTCACGGTCCTGTATCTTTTCTATAACGTACGAAACATTTAAAAAATTGTTATATTTATATAATACAGTTAGCATACAAATTTATTTGCCCAATAAATTTAATATTCTGCTTACTTACATTTTTGTTCAAATCGTTTCATTATAGTGGTCTTGAATGGTGACTTTAACCTTCTTCAACCAGGAAGGATATACTACAACCGTTTTTAATGCTTTGTCTTTCGAGGACTGATTATCCATCAGACTTTTACGTACGAATATTTTAAATATTACTTAACGATGGTTTTCCATATTATTATAAAACATGTTAATAGTCCTGCGTTTGCAAAATTCCTTCCTTACTATCATATTTTCTTGAAATGAAAGTTAATTACCTACGTTAAAAAATTTTCAGTAGCCTTCTCTATGCATTGAAAGAATTTTTGCGATTCAGCAAATAATTCTCCAGGACCATCATCCAAAAATAAATGAATTATTTTCATAAATTATATGCTTGCCATGCATTATGTTAATAGGAAAAGTTCGTAATATTTTAAATCGCATCAACATCAGAGATCATTAGCGACTATTTACCACTTTTTGTAACGGTTACTTCGGTCGCACGGAACTTGGACAAATAGCTCTTTTTATTTTGCCCTAGTGTATACATTTTATGGTTATTCTGCCTACGCATATAAGAAATAAAAATTTTGTATCCCTTTCTTTATAATATTTGCAATCATCGAATTCTTAGAGCAGGGCTTCTTTATAAACTATGTTACGAGTTTTCTTATCTTGGGCGAAACTTATAACTCGCAGTTGGTTTTGAACAGCTCCCGCTTTCACACATTTTGGAGCCTATTAAACCAACCCTCCGAACATATAGAAACTTCAATTATATTTGTTGGGATACTTTATATTTATTTTATTTGCTTTCAAAAATGAGCAACTGTTAAACATTAAATATTATTATTTACGTATACATTCAAATAAGTTTATTACGTCTAAGGGAGTTAGCTCTCTGCCAACGATAGGTTAATTAAGGCGTGAAATGTTTATAATTTAAAAAAATATATAGTTTTACAGATCAACCCGCATTCGCTTTATGGAGATATCGAATCCTTACCCGTATTTTTATCAAATTTTTAAAATATCTGCTCAACCCTCCAAGATTTCGGAATGAATAATGAACGAAAATTTAATTTAAAATTCTTGTGTTAAACCTTAAAATTTTATTTAAATCCGTTGAGCCATTTCGAAGCCTTTTATAGATAAACCTCCAGACAGACATTTCAGTTTTATTTATTGGTATAGATATATTTAAACACAAATTCGTTAGTGGGTCCTGCACTATTTAAATTACCAACAAATATAAGATTTCAGGGGAAATTAAATATTGAATTAGTAACGACACAGCTCAGGGTATTTTGAAATATAAATATAAAGAACAACGGGTAGCAGAGATCTCACTTATCACTAACATGTTTTATTATGCTTGGACTCATGAAGGTACAAAGCGATTTTTTCCTTCCTGGATGCAGGTAGAAAGTAAGCTTTAGCATCCCTTCCTCACACACGGTGTTATTCGACAGGCGGAAAACATGAATTTTTGCACAGTCGCGGAGAGGTCGTGAGTGGGATATCGTGAAATCTTTAT
The DNA here is from genome assembly GCA_034510155.1 of Eucriotettix oculatus. Classification (NCBI taxonomy): domain Eukaryota; kingdom Metazoa; phylum Arthropoda; class Insecta; order Orthoptera; family Tetrigidae; genus Eucriotettix; species Eucriotettix oculatus. Next base: position 44,149,977 of record CM067377.1, on the reverse strand, counting down.
GCAATTTTTGTGTTTGTTTTATACTAATTATTGAAAGTGTATTTTTTCTCTTCTTAGCAACTTCTTTACAACTTTCGACCAACACTTATTCTTCCACTTCAAGCGTACTCTGACTATTACATCTGCCAAGTCCTCTCCCCCTCAACTCTCCATCTCTCTTCTTCTAATTCCTCTCCTCTTCGACTTCACAAAAATTTTCTTCGTTCTAGTGCAGCCAAACGGCAGCTAAATTACGGATTGAACACTAATATGTTGAAGACAAGACAAATTCATAGCCCTTTCAACCCCTCTCCTTACCTCTATACCAAGCCACACACAAACATACATTTATATTTCTTAGATTAGATATATTGTAACCAGTAAAATATCAATAAAATTATTACAATAATTTCATATATAAATATTTTGTCTCCGATTTATCGCCGTATAAATTTATTTACAGGATGTATAATAGCATTTTTAAATTTTAAGTACAGCGATAAAACTACAAATTATATTATTTCTACTTCCACAAATTACAGTCGCTCTTGAATGTTTGAAACTGAATCTATTGAGTTCCTACCTGAGCATTTTCTCTGACTTCACGGAAGTAATTTTATAAATGTAATTTTAAATAATAAATATACCGTTTCCGGTTTAATACTATCAATCTGTTCGCACGGAAATTCAATAAAACATTATGTTAAATGTTAATATTTAATTACTTACAATTATTTTAAAAGTTGCTATTCAAAACGCCTTTCGGAAAAAAATAGATTTAAATAACCATAGCAATAGAAACAATCAACAGTTTTTGCTGATAATATTACATTATCAAAGTTAGGGATGTAGCTATTCGACTATAATAAAAATTATTATACTAAAATTGTATGTGGATTAACGTACGTATTCAGGAAATTCGTTGCAATCGTTGCAAACTGAGTTCGATTTGTTAAAACATACATTCGTTGCGATATGCCATTGTCATCTAGCAATAAAACAATTGTTTTCCATTTCCCTCTTTAAATTTCATATGCGAATAATTATTTTATTACTTTCGTTACTAAAATGGCATTTTGTTCCGCAGAAGCCTAAAGGGAACAAACACTACGCAACAAGCACTAGGATTTAAATTCTAGTTGTATTTTGAAACAAATTTTGTGTTTCATTACAATTACTTGATTCTGGAAACATGATTTATTTCTATGTAAATGTGACAAATAAGAGAAAATACTATGAGTACTTTATTTTTAATATGAGGTTATCATATCACGTTTATACGTACGAAACCAATAACCATGAAGCAAGCATATGACAATGTTCTTTCATGCCAAAAACGGATTTATAAATTCACGTATCTAATATGTAATTTATTATTTCTTCTCAGTTTCATAAATTACATTTCATAGTCGCATTATTTGGTGTCATTCTGCAGTGAAAGTTATAATGGCTAATTAATAATTAATGGCCAGTGTTACTGTTTCATCATTTAAATATTTGAGAACAAATTACGACTTTTCGTACGTAATATGCGAATCTCACCCATAATTAGGAGGTTTTGGAACTAAATATTAATTTTACTGCATTATTTTTATGATCTTCTAAAACATTCAGTCAAGTCTAAAATTAATGAAAATTTTATTAATAAAATTAATTAATTTGGTGTCTAATATTACAATGGGTTACTATTCAATTTCTTTAATTTATCAAAATATTAAATTGTTTCGATACAATGAAGACTAGTTTAATAAATAATTATCTAATTAAATGAGAGCAGCGTTTGTGCAATCCTTGTTGATTTCGTCAGGTGAATAATCGTAAGTGCTGTATATCGGTTATTTCTATATCTAATTATGTATATTATTGCTCGAGAAACCTAAAGAAAGCCAAAGTTTTTGTCCGGGATAGAGTTAGAAACCGTTAAAAATACTTTAAAAGTTAATTAATGGCATATGTAAGTTGAAAAATAAATTATTTCCCTTGCAATTGCATGACTGAGTTTAAATTTTTGTTTGGTTTGAAAAAGACATACAAGAGATTGATAAAGTTTACACAAAACTAGTTGTCACTGCAATACAACACAATCCAAACAGCACTGGCACACTGTCGCAATTAGAGACGGTATTATGAGGTGTTTGATGAAGAAAGCTTTGTTGCAACACCAGCATAATCCACGCGCGCAATTGTTTAACAAAATAAACATTGTGAACCAGTTGTTTGCAGATTACGAATGCCGGTCGAATTGGATTCTTCATTTTTCTGACTAGTGCTTACGAAGCGGACGCTGGTGAAAGTGTTGTTTCAAACGTATCGCAAATATATTGCGTAAGTTCCATTGAATGGCATGAACTTTTAATATTGTTACAATACTAATTTGTAGTGTTGGTTGCTTGTTTAATAGATAAAATATAATAGAGACCTCTTCATACTACTCGGTCATTCTGCTAGTAGCATTATATTTTAGTACCGATTTCTAGAAAATACATGTGTATTCTATTCCCGCTAAAAATTAATTGTTGTGTCTGGCATATGTTTCAAATTCACTTCGCGTAACAATGGCAATTTCTTTCCAGTATTTGGAAAGCATATGAAGAACTGCAGAACAGAATTATGGAAGAAAGGAACTAAAGTGGTGATAATAAATAAACATGTACGGGTGAGGAAGTAGAGTAATGTTACAACACTGGTAATATTACATTATTTTTTTTATTGAGTACAAGGCAATCCGCAGCTGTGGATAGTAATTGCAAACTTTCCCATAAGTAAGAAAGTACTTCGATCGATTGGCTTCCTGGTTATTACGCAGTGAATGGAAATGTTCGTACACTGATATTAAATCATCGTTACTAAGTTTCGAAGAAGAGAGTTTTTGCTAACTCACATATACATAAAACAATACTGTAATACATAGTTTCAGTAGTTGAAATTATTGCAATTTTACTGTCAAATCCGCTTATAACAGTTAATATTTCGGAACTGCAAAGAGGAGAAAATGAAAAACTAACTATGGAGTTTATCACTATCAGAGAAATAATCGTATACAGTATTAAAGTAGGTACAAATAATGTAGACGTTTCAAGGGGTTAGTGACTATAAACTGGGACCGGTTGAAAGTATGACGTTTTCAGGGTTAAGAGGCGTTTGGCGGAATGGGAAAGAGGAAAATGATACGTTGAGATGGAAGGATGTACAAAAGGTAACTAAATTGAATCTGCTGTAACTATAAAGTTCGTGAAACATTTTAAACATTTTTTATCTTGTAATGATAAAACACACTACTAGCGGTATTTGGCGGTACGGAATCAAAGGCATGCGGCATGATAGAAGTCATAGGTTACAGACAGGAGTACTAAAAGTCAAACACGACTGCGTGATTGGGTTTTCCCGTGAGATTTGTTGAGCAAGGATGGTGTTTTTCCCAAAAAAACATCGATGGAGGGAGGCAAACGGCTCCTTCCGGAGAGGACAGATAAGAATTTTCATTTAATAATATCCAGCCTTGCCACCGACGGAATATGAAGTAAGAAAGTTGGAACGAATTATTGAAAACCCATGAAAAATTGATTTTGGAGATTATTATTGGAGGACGTGGATTTTCTTAAGTTGTTGAGGACGTGAATTTTACAACATTATTCAGGACATGTTGGTTAATATTGGACATTAACAGCGTGGTGGTCGAGTTGATGAATGGGACGTTAAGCAGTTATATTCTGAAAGAAATTGTAGATTCACCTGGCATAGGACATTTAAATAACGGAAGGAAGGTGTGATCCAGTCCGGAGTTCCCCAGTGTTCTTTATCACTCAACAAGGAAGTCCAGAAGGGGTCCAGCGACAAGGTCCAGGCAACACGGTAAATATCACTGGTTGTATCCTTTTGCAGAATTCCTGGTACTGCCAATTCAGAGTAGGATTTGTGTTAGTTATTATATGGGAAGACCCGTTTAGACGACCCTAAGTTAGAACTCATGTAGCTCGTTGTAAGGAATTTAATTTGTATAAATTTTGTAAATACATATATTGTTTATCTTTAAAAAATGCGGGTTATGCAAATCAAAGTCATCCAATTATTGTACATAGTCATAAATAAATGTTAAACTCAATATTATTCATATTTTTATAATAATTCTTTCATTTTAAAATAGTTTATACGCAAAAATTGATTATATATTATTATATTATATATTTATTATATTATCTTATCGGTTAAACATAACGTAAGAAATAATACAGACAAACTCTAAAAGTTTCTTTTATTACTTTTGAAAACCACCAAAGAAGCACCATTCAAATAATCTTGCACACAACAGTACTCTCAATCAGTTTCAAGTTGTTGCACGATACTTTTCAGCAACTAACGGTCAGCGTCCCCCCTGTCGTTGGTTTTCCACCATTTTGTATAAGAAATTTACTAGTTTTTCTTTCAAGTACTGTATTATTTGTTACGTTACGTTTTACCTAAACGAACTCTCATAAATTTTTCATGGAATTTTTAATTACCCTGCATATGCCTGGCGATTGTTTATGGATACCTATGATCGATACGTTATGCACCGTTGAACTTTATAGATTTAGATTTATTCTTGTTTCCATTAGTCCTCGATTGAGGAAATAAGATACGTCATACAATACTTATAGACTTATATTATTTTATTTCACTTTTATGTAATGTACAAGTTTATATATTGAAATATGAACGAGAACGCATTTGTATACGTTTTTATATACATTAAAAAAGTACGATTTCAAATAATGTAATGTGTTATTTAGAATTTCAAGATTTATTGGAGATTAGGAAACAATACTTTGTAATAGATAAATTTCGCTATTAATAATAGTAAAAGCAAAGTTGATGTAAAGTGTCGTATACTACAAGCATGAAAATCTTCCACAAAAAGATACATCTAATACAAGATTTGTGACTAGGAAATCATTTCTAAGTAGTTATTTGGAGATAAGACGATTATTGCAGGATAAATTAACATGGAGAGTTTCTTCAAACCTGTTCATGGGCCGACTACCAAAATAACAACTAGTCAAATCGTTAGGTACAATAAATCGAAATTAATATACTTGATTTACATAATTGAGCACTTAATTTTTATTTGATTTAAGATTTAAAAGGGGTTATTTGGTTATTACTATAACGTGAAATGAAACTTAAAACTAGTACGAAATAAAAAATCAACAAATTCGCTCACTTCCTTCAACATAGCTCGAAAATGTAGTCGTTGGGTCTGTAAATCTGAATGTTCATAAGTGAACGATTGTCGTTAAATTTAGACCTTTCATACCCTTAATTATGAGTTCGAAAATTTGAATCTCTGAATACCTCAATCTGCGTTTGAATTTCATTAGGTCGCTTGTTGAGTTTCCGTCTTGTTAATTTATCTCATTCATGACTCCTGATTCAAGAAAATTCGTTTGTGTCGTTTGAACGTTGCAGTTGGTAATAAAGAACACAATTTGGATTTTCCTTCGGCTCCAATGTAAAGTTTCCATGGTTCACTGTCTGTTGTTTTCGCATTCGCATCTTCATTGTTGTTTTCTGCAAAGAGCGTCGACTTGGCAACCTTTAATAGGTTTATGAACCCAAATTACGACCTTTCTAGGAAGGTCACCAGCAGCATCACTATAAACCGCGATTGGTACGTGTTTCATAATTAAATTCCTTCCATATAATTAATATTTATCAGAACAATCCCCTTGGTCCATTACAAAATTATAAAATGTAAGAAGGCATAATTAAATTATCTTAATGTAATAATACACCTTTACTGCACTGAATGGTTAGTCAGAAAAAACTTTCTAAATGTCATTCCTTAGCGAGATCATCTCAAATGGAAAAAAAAGAACCAATGGCTGTTCATATAGTGTGATATATTAATCTCGTCTCTTTTCCTTCATACTTTCTCGCAAAATCATGCTCGTAGTGTCAGTGAAGTTTCGTTTATAAACTAAAACCAATAATACTGTTAATTATAATTAAGTAATTATTATTTAAACATTCATCACAAATATAATGTAAAAATGTTTATGCAGCTTAATAAAAGCGTTCTTGTGCTACAGTAGCTTTTATATCCCCTACAGTTCCGTCGGTTTTCATGAAATTCTGCACATCTTTCGTTATGTTACTGTCTATTCTGCTCTTCGCTGTCAAATAGCGTAATCTAAATCAATGCCGTCACTTACCTCTGGCAATTTTGTTGATTAATATTTACATTACGTTAAATTTATTTATTCTATAGTACAGGATACAACACAAACCTTATTTTATACATTGGCTACAAGAAAAAATACTGTTCATATCGTATACGATACTGACAGTTTTGTTACCACTTTCTGTTACTGTTGTTTCCAATATCGGAAAAAATTAATTGTACGCTGAATTCCACCAATTAACTTTAAACAGTCTTATGATAATCTCTAATTAATTATATCATAAATTAATTATTCACTGTTTATACAATGATAACGTATTAAAACTGCGCCAGTATTAAATACTTTGGGCTAAATATGTAGTGCGCTTATATTGGATTAACAAATTTATATGTCATTTTAATTTCAATGGAGCGTTGCTATTCACAAAATAAATATAAGCCTGGTATAAAAGAAATGAGTGACAAGCAGTTCAAACGTGGTTTCGAAGTGGAAAGTCACTGGCTGCGGTATTTTTAAATCTATAATTCCTTACCATTGACTTTTGAAAACAAAGAGGAGAATCTCAGTTAAAACAATGTTTTGTTCGTTTCATGTCCTCCGGCCCTTTTATGTTTCAAAGGACGGAAACATGTAGGATAATACATTTATTATTCAATACCTAATAAAGCATTTGCAATACCAAACAGATGTTGAAAGCTTTGTGCACCCGCAAGTCATCGGGTGAGCTTATCACGTATACAAATGTTGAAAAATATTAATTTTTAAATTACTAATACCAAAGGATATAGAAAAAATGCATGCGTAGTTACATTATTTGAAACTACGATTATATTTAGTCTTAAATGTTTAAAATACTTGTGCGTTATTATTAATCATTACGAAAGCGTGTATTAATAATACAAACCTTGAAATTGTTTTTCACAAATAATATAGGCGTTTTTAATAACTATTGATATGTTTCGTATATTGTGCGAAATTATTGGTCATTACGAAAGCGTGTATTAATAATACACCTTGAAATTTGTTTTCAGAAAATTTAATAGGCGTTCTTCATAGCTATTGATATATTTTGTATGTTTTCACATATTTATATTACGCTAAATTCTTTTCATTACGAAACTAGTAATAAGTTGTAAAAACATCCACCCTGACTATTGACTGAAATATGATTTCATACTAAAAACCCATAAATATCAAAATAGACGTTATTAAAATTTGTGAGCTATAGCTACAGCATTTCTGACACGTATCATGTTTTGTTTTTATATGTTTTAATCTCATATTTGTTTCTTGTCTTCAAGAAATCTTTAGCAGAGACGTACAGACAGATCAAAACGTAGCGCACGTTTCAGAGCCAAAAATGTATTAATATATCTTATTAATATAATATTAATATATCTCTAATCAAGGTCAATGTTTAAAATTAGACGTTAAATATATGATGTAGCAAAATTTTTACAATTAATTTATAGTATTAAGTAAAATACAATTTAAAAGCCAAGTGCGGCGGAACACAGAAAATTGGTGAAATTACTCAGAGTGCACTATAATACAGCATTCTTACGATTGGTTTTGAAAGTGGATTCCTAAAATTAAATAAAAATATCGATGAATAAATTAACAGAGTAACTCAATGCATGCCGAACACAAAAGAACGAGGAACTAATCCCTCCTAGGAACTGAAAGACTACAGACGATATTTTGAAAAAAAATAAAGAAACAAGTAGAAAGAACTCAACAGAAACTAAAAAATATAAAGAAAGACGTTTAACATTCAGGAAAAATATTTTCTTCTATAGAAAAAACCCTTGTACTGAGTGAAACGCGGAATTCAATAAAATTATAATATTCTCTTTCAAAAAATGTTTGCAGTTATTAATGTTCTTTACGTATGGAGTAATGATTCTATATAAAATTATCCCAATCTTATGAATACTTTAATGGTAGAGGGAGAGGTAATGAAGTCATATTAGAACTACATAATTTTTAATCTCAAACTCTAAAATGCAATGAACATTTACGCTAGGTACAGTTAATATTTGTAAGCAAATGGATTAATAAAACCCAGAAATGGGAAAAAAATGTAAATTGTCCTAAATGCCTGGAAATTCACTTAAGAGAGTTCTTGTTATGATACCTAAATATTTGGGGGGATTAATAATCTGGGTGATATACAACCATAATTGGAATTATCGAGTTATTTGATAGCATTAAGGCATTTAGTTTGGATCATAACAATCTTCGTTAGGCTTACATGATGTGCTTTTGAAACATTCGGAGCTGTACCCTTAGACTGACCTTACCCTTGCAAGAAATTTCTTCAATTCTCTTATTTCAATGTAAAGTGCCTAACAAATCATTCTTCAAGCGCTGTTAAGCAATCAAGAACTTGCATCAATAAAAGAAAATGTGCAATTTTATTCCCTCTGAAAAGATGTAAAAGCAACTTCGGAGACCAAATAAAGAATGTTTCTGCGTCAAGTTTACACTATGAACATTAATTTGATGTAACTCCAATTATATCGTTACATTTCTTTTAATTACGCGAGATATATATTTATTTCATTATTCAAAAACAACCACTGAATCAGACATTTATTAAAATATAATTTTAACTATGGAAAATTATATTTCATAAATCTTCTCCCATATAAAAAAGTTGAAAACATATTGAAATAATAAATAAAACGGCCAGAAAAGTCAACATTAAATATATAACTATTTATTAACAAAAGCGACGTTCCATCTCCGTTTTGAGACTTCTTCAGGCTTAAAATTGAGCAAAATATACTATTTACTCCTAGACTCTCTCAGTCGAAAAGATTATTGAATTTACATGTGAAGAATTTGGTGCCGCGCTGGACCTTCTCCACACTAAATTCTTCACATGTAAATTCAATAATCTTTTCGAATGAGGGAGTCAAGGAGTAAATAGGATATTTTGCTCAATTTTAAGCCTGAAGAAGTCCAATAAGGAGATGAAACGTCGCTTTTGTTAATAAATAGTTACATATTTAATGCTGACTTTTTTGGCCGTTTTTATTTATTGTAAATATTTAAGTCAGAAAACTATGATGTGACATATTGAAATAAATTATTAAACACTACATCACAAGATAGTTTAATATTCATATTTACCGAACTTCTTTGATTTTATACAAGATACTCTTCTCTATTATTTTTTTATTTAAATTTTGTTTTGTAATTTTTACCTTAATTAAGATATATTACTGACAAATTTTCCTGTTGTAATCCGATATGTTTTATCGGATATAGTCAATGGAAAAAAAACATGGGCACATAATACGTTAAGATTTTGTCTATACTTAATTGAAGTGGATAAAAACATGACTACGCCGTGCATAGTAGTGATTTGTAGCAATTTCTTGCAATGTAATGCAGCTTTTGACAAGTAAGGACTATTAATAAGTTCTGAGTTTATAGTCGGACCAACATCAACGGTCATTATCTAATTGAGTAACTGATTTGTTGTTTGCCTAGTTTGCTAAGTTATGAAACATGAAAACAGACACTACACAGACATCCAGGCTCTTGCCAGGAATCGGACCCGAGACCTCTGTTACACTAGCCACTAGAACAAAGAGACAGCAAAATAAAAAATTATTTTATAATACTGAGACACATTACAAAATACAACTATCGTACATGACACCTTCATATCCGATACAACATTTATTAGAACCTGCCTGGCCTTAGAATTTTCAAACAGAATCAATAGATCTAATCTATGCGCAAGTAAACTGATGGAAATGATTTTGGTAGGCTGGAAATTATGTTTGAGAGATTCAATAAATTAAAGGTAACCATTAGGTCGTGGACATTAATTTATCTGTTTTTCGAGCAATGTTTTTTTGTAGAAAGCAAACAGTATTGACTGCAGTATACTGCATAACGTCATAACAACTAACAAATATTAGAATCTGAAAATTATGATTAATTTACGTTAAAAAATCACAGATTTGTAATGAAAGTAGAAATAAAGTTAACTGTGAGGGAACTTTATAAACAGAGGAGCTAAAATTAGCTTAAAAGAAAATTAATTGTTAGAACGGTATTGGTGATTATACATTGTAGGGCTTTGATGATTGAAACAGCGGTCATTTTTCTCGTGAGTTCACGTGAACTGTTTCCCGAAAGTACTCGTACCCTGGGGAGCAATAGTCTTTGCTTTGTTCGCTTCCTTTCACCGCAGCTGTGGCGGAATGTCGGTCGCTTTCTCCGCCTCATCACATTGCAGATAAGCCTCGTACGTGGCTCATCCGCCCAGTTCCCGAAATTAAAGCCTGCTATTTCGTCCGACATTCGCAATAACGTTATCTCCGCAAACTCCTGCGCTCTGGAATAGTACTGGTTTTCTCTCGGCTACATCAAAACACACCTATTCTCAGAGAGGTTTCCTCGCTTCGTGTTTGCCTTCCTGCAAATAACTTGCAAATATCTACTTGGAAACACGATTTAATGCTTTTTAACATTATCCATTCGTTGATGCGATAAAATAAAGAGAAAATCATTAAATTTCTATATTCGTAGTAACCAAGTCATATCCATGAAAATATAAAACCAAAACATTTTGTCGTTAGCAGTAAAACTATATCGATAATCGATCACCAAAAGAATTTAAACTAGAAAAAGAATTACATATTTACCTAAAAAAATGGATACGTATTTACTGATACTGAAGTTTTATTATAGCATAGTTTGGCCTCAGAAAAATTGTCTGGAATACAAAATTTACGGTTGCAATTTAAGTTACGATTACATTAAAAAATTAAAAACTTTCATCCCATTAGATTTGCTTTATGCTGATTATAAATATTGTATCAAATTGGACTTCACACCTCTGCAAGCTATATAAATTTATTGAAACAGATTACAGAAATACTCGAGATATAATTTTAAAGCATGAAGTTTGCAAGAAGCAGTTAGTCAAACGACAGAATATATTTCTATAAGACAAGTTGGAATGTATATCTTGATACATAGTGTATTGATGAAAATTTCTCTTGAAATTCATTGATTTCGATGAAGATAACTTTTACTGAGTTCTTGGCAACGCCATAAAAATAATATAGGAGTAAGTGTAAGTGTTGAAGCTTCTCATTACTGAACAGTAAACTTAATTTAATTTCCACTTTTGTTTTATTCTGCGTAATATATGTAGTTCTAGTTATATGACCATTTAAACATATACTTAAAGACTATATATTATGTCACATTATGATACAGTAAATTATGTTGTCATACTGATAGCAAGACTGAGGAAAGGTTTATATCATCAAGAACAATTTTAGTATAACCACATCCTTAAATGGGTAAAAATAAGTACCCAAAGTAGCATAAATAAATAAAAACTAGATACAATTTTAGTCATAAAATGTCTGTAAATGGTTCGGTAAATATATCATATTATTAAAAGAGACGTTGAGCATTTCTTCTTCATGGAATTATTACTAGTATTTTAATGAATAAATAGTAATTAATAATTTATTTCATTACTTTTTCATACAGGACAAAGTAAAACGGACATACAAAACTGTAGTATTACAAACAATACTATAAAACTACATTTTTAAACTCGGTGAGCTTTGAAGTATAATTTTAGGCAATTGTAAACAAGTGAAGGTTCTGTAAACTGTTCTTTAGTGTACAATAAATTATATAAGATTAGTGAATATATTCAGAAAGTAAAAGTGCAGAAAAATTGGTAAAACTATAAGCAAGTCGTTGATGTTACATTCCAGTATGGAAAAGTTGCAAGATTCATATATATTTTGTCGTGTTTTAATTTTGGTAAACTTAACGTTTTTCTTTTATTTGTGTCAACTATTCTACGCTCATAATATCAAATCATGCTTTGTAAGCAAACGGAAAAATCATTCTAACAATATAAATCGTAATACTTATTAAAGAAAGTTATATAATTGTTAGAATTTTAGGTGATGCAATCCAAGGGCTATAATGTTTTTATTTCACATTCATGGCCCATTGTCTTCCTTTACGTAATCATTAAAAATTTATTTCTAACTGACATTCATATGGAGATCCGTCTCCATTTGAGTCTAGATCATTAATTACTGAGATCTGTAAATTGTGATAGTCTGAGTTTTAGTTGTTTGGATATCTCTGGTAGAGTATCCGCCCAGAAAGCGGATGATTTGGGTTTTATTCTGTCTGGAAGAGATTTCTTCTTGCTTGAATTTGTTAATGACTTATTACATTGCCAATCTCTATACTGAAAATAATTGTTTTAAGTTATAATTATTACTATACGTAAAATTATAATTATACGTTTATTTAGAAAGAATAAACTGGACGTATATTAAAAAATTAATAAAGCAACTGACAAAAATATAATTATAGTTCCGCCTTTAACTTGGCCTTCTCAGGCAAAGGATGGATTTAAAATATCTATTATTTTATTAATATCAATCAGATATGATGATAATTATAATTTCAACTATGCTTGATCTGTCAGAATTACTGTGGTAACAAAATATTGTGAAGATTACTTAGGAAAAGACCTCGTGTGGTCTAGCGTCGTTGCCTCACAGTACGGAGGTCACGAGTTCGAATCCTGGTATAGGATTGGATGTTTGTGCCGTCATGGTTATTGGGACTGGGATTAAGACTGCTGGACTCGATACGCTGACCACGTATCACTCCACATTCGGAATGTGTCATGCAAGATGACAGTCCGCAGTAGGTCAAGGCCCTTAATGAGCCAAGGAAGAAGAAGAATCTACTGAATTATTGAAATAGGACAGATAACTATAATTAGTACATTAATTTTTTACAGAAACTAATGAATGTAAATTCATATCAAGTAATAAACTTTTAAATCTAATTCTAAAATGATATACGAGTATTAAGAGGTTCAGCTTCTTACACAGAAAGGTGAAGCGTAATTCGAAGAGAAAACTGAAACTGAATTCATAGGACGAGAGTATTGAACCACTTATCTCAAATTATTTGCGTTAGCCTGTACTAGGCACATTTTCAGACCAGTATTGCCAACTCTAGATCCTTTCTCTTCAGACAAGTGAAGAGAAAGCAACCCTTTCATCTACGTTACAAGAGCGGGAGAAGTTCCGGTTCCTTCTATTGCATACTCTAAAAACTTTTAAATTCATATCCCCAACTACCTCAAATTATGGAATAAAATTCACCGCCACTGAAACTCCAAAACAATAATAATAACCGTGTAAAAATATAATGCACTTCCCTACTTGCAAAACTGTCTTTTCTCTCGCTTTTAATTTGAATGTCACTTGACATTACAATTTGCCATGTATTTATTTTAATTATTTATACAAAGTATAAATACTATATTGCTTGTCTTACCAACTGTAATAACTTCAAATAAAAATTCTCTTCAATAAATTTTAAAAATCTGCGATTTTAATTAAACAACAAACAACAAGCCAATAACATATTTTAGCTCTTCCTGTGACTGGAAAGTTGCCTAATTTGTTGGGGGCGCAACTCAATTAATTTAATTCCTTAATCGGACTGTAAGCATATGTTTAGACTATTATTTCTCTACATAATATCATAGTGTTAACTAAATTTTTATAGTTTTCTTGATTTTTATGATTTTTTATTTCATCCCTTACAAAACGCGAATTCAGAAATATTATGGCACGAGCTCATTAAAAAAGTGGCGAAATGAAGGGAAACTGTGAATTTGTTGTATTGCGTTAGATTCTACAATTGACATTGTAGACATGTAGTCATAAGCCAGTAAATATAACAGTAACTCTTTAAATAATTTTTTTGAACGATCTGTACGCTTTTAAAACTTTTAGTATTTATGTAACAATTTTTTCTCCTACTCGTTCCTTTTCATGAATGTACTTTCACACTTTAATTATTTCTAATATTAACATGACCATTTCATTAAGTTTTCTCGATTTGTAACTTTTTTCAATATTTTGTATGAGATTATCGTTCTTACAGATCTATTTTCATATTTATGTATTGTAATTATTTTATTACATTTAAGTGTAAAGGAGATAAAAAATAAGAAAGACATGGTTTACGTGGTACCGTTGGTGGCAGTTATCGTTGGAATTCAGATATGTTCCTCAGTTCTTTTCGTGATCTTATAGAATATAAATTATAAAACATATTTGAAGCTGTTACTTTCAAGTTGGCGTATAAAAGACAGTCGTACCAACGCGTTTATTCAAGCTGTCATTTTTGGCTGGTTACAAAAGGATCAAAGGGGACATCTTTGAGATATTCTTGGAACGAACGCTTTCCGGGGAGATACTCTATCGGTGAGATATACGGGTTGATTCCATACCCGGACGAGGTTTCTCCATCGTATACATCTAAACTCAGACCAGCATAATTTACAGATCTAAGTACTTAATAACCATATCGCAAATGAGAAAGGTCTCGATGAATGTAAATTCGACGTATACTGTAAAGTTAGAAATCAACTTTTAATGCTTACGTTAGGCAAGAAAAAGGATTATAAATATGAATCAACATCATCATTCTCCTCGACTTCCATAATCTAAGATTTATAACAATTCTACTGCTTAATACAATTAGGATTTATAAACCAAAACTTGATTAACATCAATGGATACAGGCTTACGTTAATTCGATGGAACTAACATTTTTTTTAAACTGGGAAAAGCATACATGATTCAGTGTGGTATTGGAGTGCCGTCAGCGACTTTCGATATAATGGAATTACAACGCACACCAAGTTCAAGTTTACGATTAACTTTTAGTCGCATTATAATATACTTCATTGTTGAACATATTCATGCTGCTTTTATTGGTCCTACTTTCTCAGTAGGGGCCAATCAGTCGAAATATATTATCAGATTATCTTCAAAATAATTATCCTCAAGTCCACTTCAAACTGAATTCGTTAGTCAGAACGTCGTACGATATTGTCTGTTCGCAATTGTTCTACTCAATTAAGGCGTTAGTGAAATTTAGCTTATTCCGTAAGTGTTTTACTGTGCAGGGGAATTAAGAGTGATTAAAAGCTTTCAATCGCTTTAATGCAATTTTTATTTCTCACTATATTCTTTTTCTTCTGTTCCCTGGCCTTATAAAATATGACTTAATTAATATCTGATATCACAAGTTGCAAACTATGAGGAAGTTTACACTGGTTACGTAATGGAGGTTAGCGAAAGACTCCATAAAGGTGAAAACTATTTACCCAGCGTGAAAGCTGAAGTCCATAGCCATTACTTTGCGATACACGTCTCCTCGACCTATATGCCGGATCTTCCTACACGGAACGAATCTTCAGAGTGTTCTAGAATTTTTCGATTCGTGCTGAAGGCGTAAGAGGAAGAGTGAGACGGAGGCTGAGGCTGAGGCTGGGAACACCAGAGCTCATCTCATCTCATACCAGCACGCACGGGGCAGCTTTTTACAGGCCTTCTAATCTCTCCGATCTGACGCTACTGTGCAGCCCCCTTATGCTGCTTAATTACATGCTTAAATTTTTCAAGTTTAATAATCATAAACTGATCACACCTCGCAAGAGAAAAAAGACGTTTCCTTCAACGGACAACGGCAAGTTTCCTTCAAAATTCATAACTCGTTTTCTCACGATGTTTGCAGTTGGAATTGAATAGGTAATAATTTTGATTGCAGCTCCCTCTTTCATTTGAAATCTCGTTTTGAGGAACGTCTACCTTCAACTCCATATAAGCACATAAAATATTAAACCCACAATATCGAGTAAGCCATATAAATTAATTCTCTAATTACTTCATTTCTTTAATTACTTAATAGACTTCAACATATAAATTAATAGCATCCTTTACAATATTACCAAATTAACTATATATTACAGTACATCTTAGGAAAAAATTATGAACGCTGATAAATTAGTTGCTGTAACAAGTGTTCTGATTTATATAATTTCATATAAAGACGTACCATTTAATTAAGAAAAGTTGGAATACTAACTAAACTTATCAGCTCTGATGAATCAATTTCTATTTTTTTAATCACGAACATTTGAGACATTTTGTTTTGTTACTAGTGATTTCACGAGTGCATATTTTGCTTATTTGTGTGCGAACGAATACCTTGACGTCTTTCCACTGAAGTTTTTACATTCTCTTAAAATATTTTTGTTTATTATCGGTTTTATCACTGACTATATGGCAAAGCTTTTGCTTGCAGGTACCTTTTATAGAAGGAATTGCGAATGCTCAAATCAAACAATAAGATAAATCCAATTTATAAAAATAATAGACTGTTCTTAAAAATTAAAAAATTGCGTTACCCAAATACATATTACGATAATGTATTCAATTACTGATCGTTTGTAACCAATTTCTTGGTAATGACTATAGAATTTCATGCGACTATAAATAATAGTAAAAACGTTTTACTACGTTTATCAGAAATGACGTAAGTGCAAACGATCCCGTTAAACATTTTCAAAGTTTGATCTTCTATTTTTGAGGTTATTCTTCGTAGCAGTTCTTCCTAGCTTGTTATATAAACGCACATACAAAGGCAATGTTATGAAACTAGTGAAAAAAATATAGTAAATATATCATAAATTATACAGTCACTGAAAGCTAACAAGTTTCGCTGTTTTGAAATTAAAATGAATGTATAAGGAATTATTATAATTTGTAATAACTGAAATACGGCCAAATCTGTTAGCAAACCATTTTGTTAATGTATTTACAATTTCGAAGTTTCGTCCATCTTTATGAAATTACCAGGTAGCAAGATAAACAAAATTTATAAAACAGTATTAAATTTGGATAGGTAAAGTTTTAACTAAATATTATGAATCTAAATTTTATTTTATTGTTAATTTTGTTTATCTAAAAAGTAATTAAACTAAGTAATTAAATGTTTTGCTAACTAATTTGGCTGCATTTTAATTATTATACTTAATGTCAGAAAAATTATTTTGAAGATAATTTTTATTTTATAAAGTTATGCAAGAATTTATACTTATAATTACAATTTTGTATTGCATGATTTGTGCAACTCACTTAATGAATTGCCTAAAGTATTGCGCCTGCTCCAGTAGTGGAAATTGAAACATCTCTATTTGTCCCTTTACACCTAAAATGATGCTACATCAAGCTAAAGAGTATCTATCGTAAACTGAAGCAAAACATGAAACTTTTTTGAATAATGGTGATCCTGAAGCACAGAATTATTTGCTCATTCTGTGATATAAAAAATCAATGTACAGAGATGAAGCGACTGGAGCTGACGAAGGAAAATCTCTCTCCAGTAGTTTTATCACAACATCCTATTTTCATATGTCATTGCTGAAGAACAATAAACAAAGCATACGGATAAACTGAAAATTGTTGAATGCCTCATCTATCGATCATTTTCAAAGAAATAGGTTAAATACTGCATCACGATAATGCAAGTGCGAACATCCCTGAAGATCTTGCATCTGAAGACTCAATTAACCGGTGTGAAGAGTAATGGGTAATGAATTTAAACGGCTTATTATGTACGTGTGATACATATATGTACGCGAATTGTTGACGTATAATAGTTTAAATAAGTTTTTTTATGATTTCTGGGAATAGTTATTTCTAATATTTTTTCTAGCATTTTCCTGAGACGTAAATTGAAGAAAAACTGTCTAAAAATCTGATAAGGAAAATGGAAGCAATTTAGAGGAACATTAATATCTAGCGCCCAGATAAGGCGACAATTGAGTGTCTAATGTGTGCAATCTTACAAAACAAAATAGAAAATGAAAAAGAGTTACCAGCATTAACACAGTCTGTATTCCTTCAGTTTTACCAGATCGTATTTTAAATTTAAAATTGAAGCCATTCATACTTCAATATAAATCTGCCGCCTCTGTGATCCAGTGGCTAACGTCACAGACTCAGATTACAGATGTCCCGCGTTCGATTCCTGGTAGAACCAGAGTGTTTGTGTGTGTTTTCTAGTATCTTTACCGAGTTTGCCCGACAGAGAAAACGAAAATTAGATACCTAAAAAGAGCAAGTCACTAATGGCCTCGTTGATTGATACGACTATAAACCGAATTAAAAAAAAAAGATAAATCAAGTGTCCTCTTTTTCAGACAATTCAAAAACAAATTTTAACTGAATAAAGTGTAGGGAACCAAATATAAATGTTGTCGCCATTTAAAATTAAAATTCACCTTTGGAAGTTAATGTCAATATATTTCATAATGAAACAATTTACGTTAAAAGAAGATATTCCCATTTGGCTGTAAATCTCTGATATGATCACAAGTAAAATTTTATGAAGCATTGAAGACGATACCATTTCATCAATATAATTTAACCATCTAATTGCGAAATAGAAGGAGTAAAAGGGGTCATTAAACTAATTAGGTTAGTTGAATATAGTTTAACCCAGCAGCAAAAATAGTTTATTTCTGAGTATAACCTTTGAACTAATGTAATTTTTGTGTGTCACACTATATTTATTTACATTTACTTATAATCGCATTCTATTATATTTTTAAAAATTTTTGAGATTGTTTTAAAATATTGTAATATTTTATAAATATATTAAAAGAGCAAGGGGACAGGAAGAGGTTTTTATGGAATTCCAGATAATAAATTCCTGGAATAATATTTTCATGTTTGTTATATTGAACTCTTCCACTTTTTCTACTGTTTTCTTAAAAAAGCAGACATGAAGTATAAAGTATAATATTGTTCGTATATTAAATATTTATATCTTAGTAACTATCTTAAATATAAACCCAAAAGGTTTCAAAAAGGTGTAAATATATGTATTAAACAACAGAAAAATGGACGTTTGTAACAAAGTAGTGTGAGGTGTAATGGCCGATAGTAAAAAGTCTGTTACTTTTTCAAATAAATATCGGTACTTACTTTAAAGACACATTAACACTATTTTGGACAGGAATAGTAAATTGGATTTTATACCCATAATAGCATTATTAAAATGTTATGTATTATATTTTGGACTTTATTTTGAGTCCAATTATATTAATACGGCATTGCTTGTATAATTAATAACTTAATCTTTAACAGGAAGTAACGTTGCACATACTATGAAATAGATTGAAGTGGTAGTTGTAACTGCTAATACGTATATAATATTATTGTTAATAAAACTTAATTGAAGCAATAAACCTGAGACTAATAGAAGAAACAAGTAGATTTTTGTTGTCAGTTTTCTTCAATTCAGCAGTGCTGATAACTGAACCGTGGGTTACTACAAATTCCATTAATTTTACAGCAAGTGAGCACAGTCCGTTTTTTCAGTCATGGCAGGCGTGACTTGTTAGCTCGTTATTCTACTGAATCCTCGGATTTGAGTTATTGTTGCCACAGGGGGGAAATAAGAGTGTTATGCCCGCAACTCAGGAAAAGTTAAGTATATACATTATTACTACTGCTTGTACATGAAGTACGGACGGACTTAAGTCCACGATTTATGTATTTTTAGGTGTTGAGCTTCAGCTTCATTTCATTGTTATTTTTCATTATGCCGATGTGGGGTTTGTATTGCACACGAGAGTAAAGTATGTTATGCGTACAGAGCTGTGCTTCTGTTTCAAGCCGCTATAATTCACCAGAACGAACCATGGATCATTCAATTTCTTCAGGTCTCTTCCTATGTTGTCTCTGCCAAATACTTATTTTATATGGTTCGTCTGCACATGCGAAGGGAAATATTTATCCCGCGACTAGCGGACAGCACAAATAAAGACGAGCGTTGCAAGATGTTTAAGTATGCATGAATTAATTATAAAGGATTCTTTAGTACCGCACAACAATAATTTTAAATCTTTGGGGAACAATTATAAGTAAATGATTCAATTGTATTCAGTTGTGATCTTATCATTTTATTTCTAATGAAACTCTCTGGTAAATTTCAATACGGTACCACTTCATCAATGCATTTAAACTTTTCTTCTACTAATATTAGCAAAACAAGAAATTAGATTACTTGAATATAGGTTCATCCATACACAGGTGCAGAATAATATTTCCGCGTTCAACCTTTTCACTAATTTAATTTATTTATATCATGTGTTTACTAAATTTCTAAATATTATTTACTCTCTTCTGGATAACATTTAAAGCACCATCATATTTTATTCTTTTATAAATCTCTGAAATTTTTGGGATCAGTTAAGTTCTTGTTTTCATTATTTTTGTTTATGAATATATGAAGAAAGTAATAAGCTAAGAAGAGGTCTTTATAGAAGTATTATTTGTAAATCACTGATAAAATAAATACTAATTTCCGTTTTTACACATATCATCTGTAAGTCTTTGTAACAGGTTTTTTAGAATTAACAAATATTTTCAATGAATTTCTTTGTGTATTAAATGCCACATTAATAATAATAAAATAATAAAGACTAAAATTATATTTCAATTTGGAATATAATTTTAATTAATTTTGTAGGGAAACTTTCTCTATATGCCATAGTCATCTAAAACGACAAATTAGTTGAAACATTGGAAAAAATAATCGTTTGATTAAAATTGTACATTTTAAAAATAATTGAGAATGTTTTTGTCTTGGTAGTTTATTGTTGACATGAGATTACCAAAATAACTGTTGCCTACATACTGATAAGTTCTGTGCTGATTTCAAAATAAATATAGTATGTATAACAAACTACATTTTTGAGGGCTTCATTTATCGATAAATTTAAATAGTGTTATGCTAGAAAATCTATTATATAAGACAAACTTTATAACTGAAAACGGAATATAATCGGAGATTTCATTCTATACTCCAATTTTTTGAAGATTATGTGTTAACATACATACGATAATATATATTTACAGTTTATAACAATACGTAAATATCTAGAAACTATTATTTACTGAACATCACTAACATTAATTCATGTTAAAATATATTCACTTTACAATAAAATATAAAAATATACAATTTTTATTTACAATTAATAAGATATTGTTTATATTCAATATTTGAATTCAATAAATATTATAATTCGTAAGCGCCTTAAAGTATGAAAACATTTAGGTAATTCATTAAAAATAAAATTGCGAGATATAGCCATTATCATCTTTTGATCAAAAATACTCCTTCTCAGTGAAATAGAGAAATAATTCTAAATCAACATTTTCTGAGATTATCAATAAAGTATACTGCTAAATGTTCCCCTTTTTATATTCTAATTTGTAATAGAGTTCTCGTCAATACAATTCTATCGCCATTATGCTATTTGTATTTCTTCATCTAAGACTATTATTGTTATGTATGTAATGTTCATTTAACTAAAACTAGATTTCATTGAAACTGCTAATGTGAAAATGTGCGTTTAATATTTGGTTACAACACAAAACGAGAAGTTGGTTATCCGATGAAGAATATCTCGGCATTTATTCAAAAAGATTTGAATAAACCTCCTGTCGTAAATACAAAGAAAAAATTCATTTTCCTGCCTCGGTGAATTTTTACGCAGAACGGAGGAAAGAGTAAGAGCTATGCTTCTCCTGCTTTCTCTCTCTAAATATACATTTATAATTTTGCGTTTCGGTGTTAAGTTTTCATGTCACTTTTTATGTTGTTTTGTATTTTTCTCATCACCAATTTGCCAATTTTTTAAACCAATATTGTTAAAAATAACACAATATAACTGTCTACAAATTATTCAATCTTAATTGAGGAAATATAGTTGTTGATACCCACTTTGGAGAGGCAAATGACTTCACTCTGGTAGTTTTGACCAATTATTCGTGCTAAATGAACAATATCGTGTCAGAATTGAGCCTGTAATGGAAGCTGCCTATCCATTCACCTTGTATGGGTTATACCATATGCTAGTTTTAAATATAAATATATGCATATGAATGACTATGTATATAGCTGCCCGTGACGGTGAGTCGTGGTAAACCTCACGGCTAAACAAGGTCAATGAGCGTTTAACACGCTATAAAAAGTAAAGTGCAGCGGTGTGCAATTCATAACTATTACTCAGGTCAGATATCTATTAGTATACAGTAATATGCATTTGCCAAGTATGATAAGCTCAAAATTAATAGCGAAGGAACATGTGCTTGCACAAAAATGTATATATTCATTACTTACCTTTATCATGAATCCATTTGCGCACGTTACTATTATTGTGAGATGACGTCAACTATCACACTGCTTCTTCATACCATCGTCTCTCTTAACATTATTATATTATACGTACCAACCTTTTGATAAATTAGTTAAATCAGGATCCGACTAAATAGAATTAAAATACGAAGTTTTAAGTTATATTGACATTGGATTCAGTAAGTAATTTAATAATGTAATGTTTTTACTTTTATGAAGTGATTTTTCTTTTTCCATAATTTTACAGAAAATTGTTAAACAACAAGGGTCCGTTCCGCCCAGACTTCCCATATGTATTAAAACTACATAAACACTTTGTACATATAAGTCTGCTTGTCTTCTTGTAAAACTAGTGTGTATAATGATTCTCAACAGACGTACTGACTGCAGATCACCCGATCACTGACATTAATTCACTCCAACCACGTTTTCTATTACAGATACAAACGAAGAAATCTTAATCTAAAATTGAGTTCAGTTTTTGTATTGTGAACTGACTCTATCAATGAGATGTGAAAAGTCCGTAAGAACAGGAGGCATTACACAATTCATTGTTTATTCTCTATTTTAATTTGTGTTGGATATCAAAATACAGACGTATACTGCCATGTACTGAAAAAAATATTTACGGTGTACAATGTATTGCAGAAGAGTTTTTTCATTAGAATATTACTTTAAACAAGCAAAATAATCTTTAAAGTAATCTTAAAAAACTGTATGGTGATTATTAAAACTCTAGAAAGTCAATTTAATTATTTTTCTACATAATAACGAACGCTAATAAAGGGTCGCTTGTTGATGAGACCTAAAATAATAAAAAAACGAACTCTTGTGTCAAAAAAAGAATCCGGAGGAACGTTGGGCGTTTTTTTAACTTATAGAAAAACGTAAAGATTTTTCCAGTTTTCGAACTCCTTCGAAATTGTAAGAAAATCCACGGTAGAAATGACTGTCAGCTGGAAAACGGGACGTTTATTCAGTGAGTGTAAAAGGCTAGTTTAATGGTCACGTACGTATGACACCCACGCTGCAGGTGACAGACATGAAAATTCTTCTGGTACGTTATCGATTTTCAAATTGTCTCCCCATATGAAAACGAAAAATTTGAGATTTAAAAAACTTAAGCCGTCAGTTAGCCTTAGATTACTTACACGTACAGATTTATTGTTCTATGTTTTTGCAGTTCATATGAGATTGTCTCGTTTTTTCCATATTTATAGAATTTTTGACGTGAAGAAGATCATATAACAGTATATAGTATATATACATTTTTTCTTCCTTGGCTCCGAAGTCCATTGAAGGCCTTGACTTACCGGGTCAACTGCAGACTGCCATTTTACATGACACATTGCGAATTTTGAAATTGTTCGTGGTCACCGTATCGATTCTTCAGCAGCCTTAATCCTAGTCTCTGTGACCATGACGGCACAAACATCAAAGCCCATTCTAATATTTGAACCCGGAACTTCTGTGTTGTGAGGCAGCGGCGCTAGACACAAGAGGTCCGCATATAAACCAGTTTAGTGACATAAAATATGTGACCGAAACATGGTCATGGAATACAAAATGGAAGCCATTGTAGACCACCAGTATTCATTATGAAACAAAGGACTTGAACGCATTAAAACACAACTCAAAAGTCAAAAGAAAATACCAAATAAACTTATCGAGAATAAACACTGGACGTACAGAAATAACACTACAACAAAAGGCCCCCCATTGATACGTAACAAATGCAATAACCAGATTACAGTTGAAGACCTGAGCGAAAATTGATGACGAGAGAACAGAAAACGGATCAACAAGATTGTGCAAGTAACAAAAGTCCAAGAAAATTTAATCAGTTTCCTGAAGTAACTAAAATAGTACTAAATAGGAATGTTAATTATATATTAATATGTATATAGTATTAAATTTTGCTACTGAATGCACAAATGTAATAGTAAAATAGTATTTAGAAGATTTTAAGTTGAAGTGGATAACTATTATAAATTTAATATTGTATAAGTTGATAACTGTATTGTTGATGCGACAAAAAATAAAATAAAATTAATGGTTTAAATGTGGAACATCTTTGAAGACTTTGAAAATAAACATTGTTTAGAGAATAAAGGATTTTCCCTTCACTAGGATCACGGTGAAAAACATAATTTTGAGTATGGCTAAACATATATAGTATGGTATCATTTTGTTAGTAAGAATCGTTGCCATCAATATGGCGAGACGTGAAGGGTCCTGCTATAGAACGCATCAAAGAATATCAAATAAGATTGGATATAGTCGGCAATGATGTTTGTGGTTGCCTTCGTTGCTTTGTGACGAGTTGTGTCTACCGCCAAGGTAAAGATCCACAGCTTGATTTACTAGAATGATTGGATGTTCGTCGGCTGCTTTTGAACGGTAGTTCACGGATAAACAGTGTCGCGGGTTTCTTCGTCAGACGTGAAATGCTCCTCCTGCCTTAGTTCGCGGATTATTGTACCTAGATGGGGCTGCACGGGACACGGGAGCGGTGGGAGGCCCTGGGAGGACCAATGGCGAGAGCAGGTGAGGCGGGTGGGGGCGATGCTGCGTCTGGACCTGGCTCTGGCTCACATTAGAACCGCCTTCGAGGCCCGAGGCGCTGCACACATGACGCTCCTTCTTAAATATGAGTCCTACATTCATCTAGTCAAATATGTGAAGAGTCTCGAAAGTAACGAGCTGCATTTAAAACGTATATATACAGAAGATAATAATTATTACTTGTAAGTCCTTTAAAGATAAAATTCTGGAAACTGTAGTAAGTACTAGCAAAGTAACAGAAACAAGTTCATCTCATTCGGGATGAATATTATTGTTTAATTGCTTGCATTCGAATTTTAATTAAAATGTTTCAGTAATTATTTAATATCGCGCGATGCCTTTCAGTTTTTCGGAGATGATACTTACAATCATTTTTTTCATTTGCAGCTCATCATTTCGAAGTTCAGATTTTATTATATCATGTTAGAGTATTTTCTGGTAAGAAGTGTAAGTGCTAACGCTATGAAACCTAACGTGTAACTCTATTTGATTAGAATCTTTCCTGTTTCCACTTAAATTTGTACTAATTATACGTTCCAGACTCAAGAATCTTATAATTCATCCTTATATAAAATATATTTTGTTAAGTAACATCGTATAATATTTAAAAGTTAAACATTAAATACAATCCATGATATTTTAGTACTAAAAAATTCTCTACCTTCATTATCATTAGAAAGAATATGCCAGTAGTTGTTCCTGATTTTGGTTGTCAATAATGAAAGTATAACCATGTTTTTCTCCCCTGAAATATTTTTAATTCTTTCCGCGTACTTAAATTGAAGACGGTCACTCCCAATTTACTGACTTTAGTTCTTACAGATTTTTAGAGATTATTTGCTGAACGGAAAAGCAATTTTCCCTTCTTTCAAGTCAATGAAACAATGTAAGCAATTTTTGAAAACAAAATTATGCTTCGTCGTTTCCAGAAAATTTGATTTTTATTCGTCAAGCTATGTTTTGAGGAGAAAATCTTAGAATTAATTTTCATTGAATATATCGCCCAAAGGACTTCTCCATAGCACTATTGTAGCTTAATTATAAATGATACTGAATTCATTTGCAACAAATGAGCCGATTCCATCAACAAAACTTACCATACTTAAGAAACAAGGGATGCTATTAAAATAAGTACCGATATTTATTTTAAAGAAACAGAACATTATTTTTCCATATATTTTATTATCAATCTTTACCTTACTCTACTTCTCCACACAGTCAATTTTTGTTAGAGCGTTTAGAAATGTTAAAAAATGATGTTCTGTCATTTTAAATTAAATATTCGTTCATTAAAGTTCTACTTTTAGTTACATTGGATATACAAAAACTACTCTCGAACCATGCATTTTAGGATAAACAAGTAAAGCGAATAGGAATGAATTGACGTTGTGAGTTATCAAGTCAATATCGTCCATAAAAACCGCTTTGTTGCTTGCGTATTTAAATTTTATATAACCAACAGATTTGGCCAGTGGGCTATGGTGTAATAGCGTCATTGTCTCCCACCATAGAGGTCTCTGATTAGAATCCTGGCAAGAACATGGCTATTTGTATGCGTCTAATTCACTTTCAGTATAATCACTAAACCCGTTGCAGAGTTCACTCTGTCACGTTGATTCAGTCATCAACAAACTGCGGAAGGCAACAGGAAACCAGTGTTTGCATTAATTTCGCTTGAATGGGAAAAGATTCTCGTTAGGGAACTTTCCCCACTTCGACCTAATGTTGGACAGAGCACTTTGTAATAATAAGTTTGCTATTGAAGAAACTAATATGAATGAAAGATTAACTATATTATTTAGTTAGTCCTAGTTATTTAATATATGAAATATTTTAGAAGACTTTGAAGACTATCGGGAAAACTCAGCAAAATTTGCTATATATTACGAGTGTTAGCTCGGGAAGCCGACATAGCTACATCAAATATGATGTACCATACATATTTTCATTCTGTCATGTGTTACGGTATTGCAAACTGGGGTCATTTGCATCACGCGATTCACATTTTTAAACTACAAAAGCGGGTCGTACGAATAGTATCTGGTGCGGAGTGGAATAACACTTGCAAGTCTTTGTTTTGCAAACTTGGAATTGTAACTTTGCCTTGTACGTATATTCTAGAAATTTTAAATTTCGTATGGAGCAACAACAATCTATATGATCTAAACGGTTCAAACCATTCGTATAACACAACAAATCGCTCTCAGCTCCGTGTTGAAAAACATCGTCTAAGTCTTTTTGAAACCAGCATTCACTATTCCGGTATAAATCTATACAATACTCTCCCGGAAAAAATAAAAGCATTAAAGGTTCAAAATTATTTATAAAGAGTTTTAAATCTTTGTTAATGAATGGAGCGTATTATTCACTCAAAGAGTTCGTAGATAGGAAGGACTAAAACTGTTTGCTGGTGTCCTATCAAATTCTTCTATTATTTTAGAACTGTACTCTACTAGAATTTAACTGCTGACTTATTTTCTTTTTCATGTCCGACGGGAACCTACGCACGATCTTCTGCTGCCTCCTCAGTCGACTGAAAATTGAAGATTGAATTTTATCTTTCCTCTTTTGTCATTCAATTCTTAGTTGTAAAATTTTGTATATTTCATGTAATATTATATTGACGTATCCTATTTCCTCAACCGAGGACTAATGGATTCAATAATAATAAATCAAATCAAATAAATCAAACTGTCTCGAGAACAAGATAGTTTAAGGAAATACTAGGATTGTGTGACGACATACATTTTTAATATTATATATATATATATATATAATTTAGTATTGTATATCTTTTCAGTTTAATATTGGGTGAAACATTTTCATATAAGTTAAGTAATCGGTTATTCGTGTGTATAAACAAATACCTAGAAAACGAGAGCTTCCGATTAGGGTTTCGGCAACCGGTCTCCTACGTAATGAGTCTTGCTTACAGCGGAACCTCGAACTGGTTCGGCGGTAATGCATCAACTTTTCTTTTCCCCGACACAGACATCTTTAGTCCAAGGTCGTCGCTACTTTGACTGAACTCCAACTCATGAAGATGTAACAATCTTGTGCGAAGCGAGTACGCGCTGAAGAAAGTGGCCGTCTCTCGTAAACTATTGCCATGAACCTGAAATTAAAACAGTTTTAATTTCGGGGAGCGGGTAATCTCCCATCTGTCGGGACGATAAAGGACAGCCGTAAAGAGCAGACCAGAGCGGAGCAGAGGCAGGAGCCGCGATGGTAATGGCGGTCACGTGGCTCGGCTCCAGATAACAAAACACTTATCATTAGGTGACACGTCGTAAAGAAGAGCCATTACACGTCCCGCGAACATTACGACACGCCGCAAGGAAAAAAACGACCTGCAATTTGTGAGGCGTCGTATTTATGCCGGTTGTTCCACGCCCGTAAGTAATCGCCCCCGCACACGTCATCATCAGGAGTCTAGTCTCATCCTGATGGTCTCGGTTCTCCCCTGCTCAGACGATGAGTCACAAGTTAAGGACAACAATAAACAGTCTTGTTCTTGTTTCATGTTTAAACTGCCGTGAACTCTTTAGTGTGAATTAAAAATGTGGTTGGTACTTCACCATCGAGCCGCTTCAGTCAAAGAATGGATCTTTAGAGAGCAAAGATGTCAGTTTCATTCATCCAGGCATGGACAACGGAATGTTTGCTGACGTGAAACCCTTGTCTGGAGAGACAGACAGGTGCACTGAATATAGCGATATCGTCAGACGTTAACTGAAATCCGACAAAACAGGTAACTTGGGACAGTTACAACTATCATTTTGTATGATTTAATGTTAAAAAACAACTAAATGATTAAATAATTGCAGAATCGCTGTAATAAAAAAATAGAAATTATTTTCGAGAAACTCCATATTTCAATTAATCTGACATTTATCTGTCGCCGAGACACCCTTTTTTTAAAACTTTTTATACTCATGTTTGGTTTTCTCGCAAATGAAACCATATAAACCCAAATTTTCTGCCTGACCGTTTTCATAATCTGTGGCATTTGACTTACGCATCAATACATACGCAAGTACATTGCGTCGTAGCTTGCCATTATTTCAACGATTCGATTACAAATTTCTGGGTTGTGATATATTCTAATTGCGTGTATACTGAGCGTGTTATTTATCCAGTGTTTCAACATTGAATATAGGAAGTGTATTTGAAATAATATTTTGTTAAAACGTTAAAAGTACATTATTAGAATTACGATTCATGCATATGTTCATTCGGCGGCATCCGATACAAACTCCTAAGTATACATAACATTTTCAACGTTCATATGTTCGATTTCGGTTATAGGGTGCGCGCAAAGGTAAATTTTAAAAAAAATGTAACGATCTGTCTGATGGTTTATCACGCGTTGGCAAAGAAATTACTGTCGAATTAAGTACTACAGAGAAATTAATGTCTGAAAACCATACTGTTGTTCAACACATTACATAGATACGTTATAACGTTTTGTCAACAACAATGGGAAATCTTTAGGTGGAAAGATACATGATCAAATTACCTCCTGGTGTTAATGGCGGACTAATTTTTATCAAGCTATAAATACGAATTTATAATTTTAAGTATAACTTTCATATTTTAATTAATTTAAAAATACATAAAAGTTATTTCATATTTTTAATGCAAACACACATTTTAATATCACCAACCTAGGATGGACTATTATCAATGTATTAATAAAATAACAACCAGTTTTTTTATAAGTCAAAACAAGTTTATTTGCAAAACATTTTGCAATATGTCAATTCCAATGTTGAACCAGCCAAAGTTCGTCTGTTCAACATTACAATTGACATATTGAAAATTTTTTTGCGATTAAACTTCTTTGGGCTTATAAAAGAACTGGTTTTTATTTTATTAACACATTCTAATTTTAATGAGAACAGAGATTTAAAAGGGAAAATTTTGTGCTGTGTCTGATTATTAGTGCCCAAATAATATTGAAGAATATAGACTAACGTTTGTATTACTGACCGTTAAACTTAGCAAGTTGAATTTGTGGGAAATGAAATTAAAAATATTGAGACACACAAAAATTATGTTCAAATTATCCCTAAAATTTTTAATATTTAACGAAGTAGGATTGCAAATGATATTTAGCATTTAGCTCATCATTCTTGCGAAACTATTGTTTTCTTCATCCAGACTTCCATATTTTACCGATCTAAATTATTTTTTGGACATAAAATGTTCTTGGAGACAGTTCTTTATTTGGAACATCACATTTTGTGTTGTATTTATGCTCTTTAATTCGCATTTTTAGGACTCGTTTAGTTTGACCAATATAACGTGCTTAACAGTTTATTTTATAATTCACATTATGTTGTGTCTTAGATGATATTTACAAAATTGAAATTATTTATCAATTTAGCGTATCTACGTAATGCTTTGTATAAGGTAATAATTTTCTAACTTTATTATAAATTTTCTAGAAAGTTACAAAAAATTATAAAAAATAAAGGAAAGAAAGAATTCACTAATATTGGAAGTAACTACACAAAAGCTTTGCCAATTTATAATTATAGGTAACCTTTTTATATTTAAAAAATAGATTTTGCATTTAATAAGTACTTCATTTAATAACTATTTATTTTAATAAGAATTTTCTAGCCTACTTGTAAGCGAAACGTTGTCATTCTCAGAAAAACTTCTAGTAGGGATGAATTGTAATATTTAACCTCTTATTATTATTTAATAGTTGGTCTTAAGTTATTTGTATTACGTCCCATGAAAAACAGCAAAATGGCAATGAAGTAATCTTATTTGATCGCCAACTGTATTGTGTACAATTTAATGCTACACAAGATTAGACTAAACTAATATTTATACACTGTACACGTACTTCAGGTTTATGTACACCAAAGCTGACCCTTTGCTGAATATTAATAACTTATATAATTAAATCAAACACACAAATTTTATGTGACATGTTGTTTTTTAACAGATTAAAATGCAATTCAATATATTAATTTTGCACAAAAATATTTTTCTACAAAGAAAATGAAGTATGTAAATTTTTAAATAAATTTATTGTAGAATAAAGTCGAACAGGAAGGTTTTATATTAATTTGTTTGATTTTCTGTCGTTCTTTTTCTTACAATCCTGGTTTAGAATCTCTATTCATATAACTTAGTTAAAAATGAAATGGTTCACTTTAAGGAAAATGTTAGATGATGATTTTCAATGGAGTTCGAAAGAAATGAATCACCATCCGCTTGAAAGGGAACAAGTTTCGACAGTGTATAGTAATCGTAATTCGTTATCAGTCAATTTATTTAATTGAACACTAACATGGAATAATATGCCAGAAAATTGTTTAAGAAATAAAAATTTCAATTCACTTTAAATTTCGTAATACTCGACGACATTTAAAAAATTTAAATACTGCTTTGGTCGTCCTTCATGAAATAAATTTAATAAATTGTCTGTTACGCGCGTCCTTAGTAATTGCTCATCGCATTAAGTGCTTAATGAATATTTTGTGATAACCATGAATTTACGATTCGTTTATAATTTAATTAATCTCGCTAACCTGCAATCAGTGATAAATTCTGAAATCTACTTTTTCTGAGTCTAAAGCCAATATTCATACATGGTCCGGTACTTTGCTCCCATTGTTCGTTCCAGAGGCACAATAATTCGATAAATGGCATTTTAGTGGGCGTTAACTGCAATTCGTCGCTTCAAATCAGAAACTACATTGTACCGCAGCTAGCGCAACTACATTAGAACGTGCTTTACATAGTAAAAGGCACGCATAATTTGCAACGCAGTGATGTCTGCAAATGACTAATTAAGCCACCAATTAAATTACTCGTTTTATGTCCGATATGTTAACAATAAACGAACCCTCAATATTGAATTATAGTCATTTCAGTATAATAACCAACGCATTAATTCATTACTTTAGGCCATTATTCTTCCAGTCCTGCTTCAACACTTAATGTATAATTACAACAAAACCAATTAATAAATTTAGTTTTATATTAATATTTCAAGACTTTTATTTCGCCTACAGTTTATATTTTTATCATCTCTTTATATGTACGACGAAAATTTTAATTAATTACATATTATTCATTATAATGCTGTTTAAAAATTACTTATTATAAAATAAATTTATAAGTACAGTAAACGAAAGAGAAACATGCACCGAAATCGTGTTTAGTAAAATTAATTTGGATGAATCAATTTGATTGCATTGTCTAAGAGACTCAAAAATGTATTCATAAATTAAATAAATAGGATCGAAAAAACTGAACGGGACCAGGAATCGAACCGAGAACCTCCACTTGGTACGTAGTGATCCTAACATCTGAACTATCCGGGTCGACTCCCGTCAGGTACAAGCTATCTCCAACAAATGGAAGGTCTAAATTGAGAATTTACTAAATGGCATTCTTCTTGACCTAATTTTAATGCAAAATGAATATTAACTACTGTAATACATTAAAAATTGCGCGAGGAAAGTCTGATGGCCAGCGAAGTGTTTTTTGTATATGCGTGGTATTCTTTGTGTTGGACAATGAAACACACCTTTCTTCACACAATACAGAAGACGGTTTTTACTGACAATGGTTGTCAATCTCTTAAACAAATTGCATCCGTTATTAATTCAAGAAAAAATTGCTTCCATCAAATCCGAATCTATGCGTAGACAATTGTAAACAGCTAAGTAACAGTAACTAACTCAAAACATGTGTGAAAACACTCGTAAAATACGGCGGCTCAAAAGTTGCTAATTGGCTGAAAATCTTTAAATTACAAATAATTGATGAAATTATAGCTGATTTGCTCTTGGACAAAGAAGGAGGAGAATTTGGGGTCGTACGAGGTGAAATGGATAGAAGATTGGGACAGAGAAGCTCATTAAATTGCAAGTCGCAGGGGATGTTAGAGTGGAGTTCATGATTCCCGAGGAGAGGTGAAATTTTATTAGAAGTTTCCATTAGGTTTGACCAAAGACGACATCCATTCATCCAAATCATCCCGACGCAGTGAACGAGAAAGCCTCCGAGGATCTTCAACCCGAAGCTGACCGCCACCAGAGAATAGTTGACATAAAATTCATGAATCTCACTTTGCCAGTTCTTTTTCCAAACAAAGTTTGCTTCATTTTGGTTCACCCCATAGGTGACGTAAGTTTTAAAGTGTTTCAGTATAAAATTATTAATTCTTTACATTCTTCATCGGTAAATCATTTTATTCAAGTGTCTGATTGTTTGTATATCGATTTAATTTAATTTTTATTAAATTCAAAGTCATAAATAAGTCTTTTCTTTTCTCTTTGAACGTTACATAAATTAATCCTTTTGACCAATACGTTAAATTCTGATTATTACAATTGCCGCCCAGCTGAGGAGTTTATTAACTAATTAATCATAATGAAGTAATTAAACCACACTCACTTCCTTCCTTTTAATTACATTGTAAATTGAGAAAATGTATAAAAATTTAATTCAAGAACAGAAGAAATACTCCCAAACACTGCTCAGTCTTGAAGCCCATGAAACTGAAATAAAGCATCAGGATTGTAAAACTTCTAATGCTTTATTTTAGTTTCATTTAGATGTTCTCGAACATCTGTATCCACCTTTATATTCACAATATTAATTGGTAATTTATAGTAGAATGGAAAATAATATCTTCCAGAACCTTGTGGTGGAAGCGAATGCTTAGACTAGTTGAAAATAAACTATTAGAGCGTGCCTTTAATCATAAGAAAAATCGGTATTGTAAAATACTTTCTCTACATATTTAAAATCACTAACTTCATATTTATTTTTGTTTTATGTTTGATGCATAAAATCTTGAATTTTAATTTGGTTAACAGAAGGAATGTAATAGTAACCATATGTTTGACTATATTCAGGGACCTGTTTATCAAACAGTTTTGAAACAGCAAGAACAAAACCACGTATTTACCGCGTAATTGATATTTCATACAGAATTTCTGAAAAATATTACATTTACTTAAAAAATTCCGCACATTAAACTATTTCCTCGTTTACAGGTCAAAATAATGTCAAATACAAATCAACGACATAAAAAAAATCATATTTTGAATATGCTGAAAATTTAGTTGATTATTGACTTCAAGTTTTGATGTCTGTTATGAAATGCAAACATAGGAACTAACAGCTGTAACTTTATAACAGTAACATTAATCACATCCATCATTTCCTAGTCGGGGTAAACACTCCATTCATAATGAACAAATATTATTTAGCAGTAAAGGCTCTCAGTTAGCACATGAATCATCAGTAACTAATGGCGTTACATAACCACAGTATCAAAGATAACGTTTGTTTTGAAAACTATAAATTTTCTTAAGTGTGAAATACATCCATTTGATTGAGCTATTAATTTTAGGCATGCTGGTAGATTTTAGTTCGACATCGTTTTTGAAAAATCTTTCCTTTCGTCTTTACAATAAATTCAAAATACTAAAAGTAGCAATAACATTTTTCCTTAGTTGGTAAAACTACTGGTTTTTTGTCAGTGCAAAGTAACCTATTATCGTAATCGTCTTTTAAGGGTACTGGGTAATCACAGAAATAACTGTGTATGCAATTACCATTTCCAAACAATAAATTTAAAGCGCATATGATAATATTATTCGTAATACAATCCGCATACACGTGACGTGTGACTTCACTTTTAATTGTTGGCTGTTACATTTATTCATTACCAGTTCTCTTGAAGATGGATCTGTTTGCTAAGAGATAACTAGGCTCGGCTACTATTATGTATCTACTTGAGTTAAATAAAGAGCACAGTTAAATACTGAGAAATAAAATTTTATTGAAAAAATTTATAAGAGATTAAAAAGTATTGTTCCTACTTGGGAACCTCTTCGGTTGCATATAAACATTTATACAAATTTTTCTCTCAGAAACTTGAAAAAAGTGAGAAATAATTAAAAATGTGCTCGTACAGACTGCTGCCTAATTATGTGAAAATTTCTTCTTTCTTTTCTTTATAAATTTATGAAATTCATTTATATAAATATTAATTTGCACGTGAAGAGGTTCCGATAAGGATAGTGTCATATATGCACTAAATGTTTTCATTAAAATTTTATTTCAAACTACTTGCTGTGTTATTCATCCATTTACTTTGAATTAATGTAAACGTAACTATTTGTTTGAATTCATTAATTTTCTTCATTTAATTATACTATACTTATCAATGAATTATATTTTAACTTCGCCGTAACATTACGCTGCCATTCTTCGACACTGTATTCATTATATAAAGTAAATATGAAGCAAATGGTTTTTTAAGATGACGGACTACATGATGGTGATCCAGTAAATCTCAATTCCCTTTGAACAATTGGAATGAAATTTAAAATGGGGAAGAGGGATGGAGAGAAAACTCATGAAAACCGTTTATGAATGTACAGAACCTCTAAAACAAAAAGATATCTTTATTATTTAAAAAATAATCCTTGATCGATCTTTCACTTTCAGGTTCTTACGCAATACTCAGTGCTAAGTGAACAAGAGGAAAATTAAATTTGAATTATAAAAAAGCATCTGACACATAATATAATGTAAACAAATAGATCCCCATGAGTCTGAAATATATACCATTTATTACAAAAAATGACAACTTTTGCGTTTGGCCTTCCCCTAAATTTTTACTTTTGTCATATCCAAAATTATAAAAACCTGAAGATGTCCGAAAGGAGAGCGAAAGGTTCTAAATTTTTCTTTAATACGTTGTGAACTTTGCTGACTCAAGGCCATTTATTTTTTTATTAAATTAAAATGGATGACATTTGACTTACGCTTCTTTTCGAAATGAAACCATTATCTTTTGGCGCTGGACGTAAAAACCATTATGTGCTCATCGAACTTTACTGCGTGTATGTCCTGCAGTACTGAACATCTGTTACAAAAGCTGGCCCAAACGTATTGCGTGCGTAGTGTCAGCATCCGAATTTGTAGAATTAGCTTCCTCCTAGATTTAAATGAAACTTCTAAAAAATCATGGCTAATATTATAATAACGTTCCTGTCTTTCGGGACTTGTCAGGACCATGATAGCAGCACGATAAGGAATGAGAGTTCATCGGGATCCCGGGTAAAGATTGCATGAACGATGGCGTATCGCTGTCAATTGGTTGTGAAGTCCGCGTGGCGATCCTCGACTCCGTGTCCGCGCGTGTTGTCTTATCTCGCCCTCCCTGAGGAGTGTTCCTGAGGAGTTGTCTATTACAGCAGCTCGGGGCCGTCACTTGCACAACAGGGGCGTCCTGCCGTGATGCATTGTGGGAACTAATCTGTGGGGCACGCGGCACGCATTACTCACGCAACGCCCGAGGGCAGCCGTCGTCCTCTCTCCCCTAAAGGGCACCGCGCCGCTCTTACTGTTGTTGCGCTGGTTAACCGATAGCACGCTACCTCCCCTCGCGACTCACAACCAGTTCCGAATTACAGCCTATACACGACCCGAATGTGCGACTATTCATTGCGAACTAACACGTTCACGCGCCAAAGATGGAATACGAGACGCTCTGAAAGAGCCACTGTGCCCTATCAACACCGTGGGAGATTAATCCCCGAGTTTCATGTTTCTGAAAATAAAGCGACGTTTTGTATAAACTACAAATCAGCGATGTTTCGTTAAAAAATGAAATAACACCAATGCTATTTAATTTATTTGCACTTTACATCCTTTCCAAGTTTATCAAAACTTGATCATCCCGACTTCTATAAAGTTTTCTCGAGAAAAATATTAATAAAGAACAACAAAATAAGAACATCTTTAAATATCGTTAAATGGAAAGGCAAACAATGTTAATACCTCTTTCGTATTTTCGCCTATTGTCCTTCACCAAAAATTTAAAAAGTACTTAAATAAAAAGCGTAAGTCAAAAAATTTAAAATATAAATAATTCATAATATCAAATATCTTTGTTTTACACGGAAGACAGACAGTTAACTTAAAATACTATAATATATAATTTTATAATATGTATTTGGCGAATATTTGTAAGAATTATAAAATTTATCTTAAATAAATTATATGAACCACTGACGCAATAGTCTTTGCTGATTAAATAGTATCTACGGTTGAATACGAGAGACAGACGCAAGGCTATATGGATTCTGTAAAAAAATAAGAAATTTAAAATAACTTATCGATTAGGTCTGTATAAACAAATGCTATTTGTTTTATTCTCAGATGTTTATTTTCCAATGCATTACGTAGGATGTGTACGTTGTAATTGGCGTCTATTATTTAAATTTTATAAGGCAGCAACCTTTTGACATATAAATGTTAATAAGAAAATAATTACGGGCTGATTAATAATATTTTTCATTTCCCTGTTTCATCTATATCCATCAGTTTAATTCGCCATTCACAATTTATATCTTACAGTTAACTAGCCACCTAATAAGTTCCAATTATTAATTTGAGGAACTTCGTTCTTTACGATGTTGTTTTTATATTCTATATATATTTGTTGTATAATTTTATTTTTCATATATATGAAGAGAACCTGAATAAAATATCGAGAAAGGAGGCTTATACATAACCTCTACAGAAGACATGCAACAGTTATTAGAATAGAAGATCAAGAAAAGAAAGCAAAAATCAAGAAATGAGTAATATAAGAATGCAGTCTGTCACCCATGCTGTTTAACTTACATATAGAACTGGCGATGAAGAAAGTTAAAACTGAATATGGAAAAGGAATCATACTTCAAGGAGAAGAAATAAAAAACCTACGCTTCGCCGACGTCCTTATTCCATAGCGGGAATTTTTGCGCTGGCGAAGAGAATAGTGTGCTTGGGAAATTTTACAGGGTGAACGTCCCTTCAGAAAAAACAACCCTGATCTGTTTCAGCTGCAGGTAGACACGTTTTCCACCCAATACCTTGGCGCCGGATAATTCCCACCTCTTGCCAGCCTGTCTCCGAGTTAGAATATTCTTGCTGAATATTAAAAGACTTTAAAAAATTTAATAAAATTATAGAGGGGTTGTACTGCGCTACAACATGTATAAGCTATAACTTTGGATTATTTTACATCGCATATACAACTCCGATGATACACGTATTCCTACTTACAGTTAAGATATTTCTTTTGTTCTAACTGGAAAATGTCGGCTGTTTAAAAATAAATTCTACTGTGCATTTGTTCCAGCATGTTTCAGTAGTTGGTGTCGTGTTTATTAGCAGTCCCTGCAGATGCACGTCTTGTGCAGTGATTGTTCACGTGAACGATCGCGATTTGATAGGCGTGTCCTTAGCTCCAGCAAGTGGAATAAATGGCTAATATAATGCGTGCACAACGCATAGAAGTCGGCAGCCACGTGCGCCAACTGGTGCGCAATTAGTAACTGTCGCGCCATCTCCCTCGCCGGGATGCACAAGGCCTGCCTCAATGTGAGCTTCACTTAGAACCTACCCGCAAGACATCCTATCTATTTCTATTTCCGGTTTCTTATATGTATTTGATTTAATATCAGTCTTGTTTCCTATGTAAACAATAAACCTTTCAGTACTATTTTTTTAAACACAAGTGAATGCAAAGAATGCTACCAAATGAAATAAAGATAATTTTTTTATGAAATATGTAATTACATTGAAACATTTCCTGCCACAGGGTAACAATATGTGCACCAGACATAGAAGGTTGGGGCACTGAAGCGCTTTATCACGCATATGCCTGTTAATTCTGATCAGCAAACGTTTGAACCTATAAATTAATATTTTATTGCAGCAAGCTCCAACCTTCGACTCCTCGGAAAATTTATGCTGAAAGTTTGCAATTGAACCAAATAATCTGCAGAAGATCTTGTTATGTGCGGACGACAAAGACCAAGTTCATCGGCCTAGGTTTCTGCAGGGTTTCCTCCGCGTCATATGAATACCCATCACAATCCTTAAATTATAGCCAGTAAAAACTTATTCCTGAACTACCTAGTCCTTCTGTCTATACGACTTTAAAGAATTTGTCACACTTTAAATGGCCGTCAACTTAATCTGCACCTTAACATAACAAAATTGGTCCGCTAGGGTATAGCTTCGTAAAAGAAAACGTGGTACAGAGAGTACATTTGGATTTAAAGTATTCTACTTTTATGAGTTATATTCATCTATAAAATAACTTCATTTATACACTGAAACTTAATATGATCATCGAAATAAATATCAAAACTTTTACTTCCATTAAACCCCGTAGTGTTAATTCAATACATTCTAACCCTATTTTATGTCCTGAAATTTAATGTTTCAAACTAAAATACGAACAAGTGGAAGTATGTTGAAAATAAAAAAGAAAGGTATTCTTAAATCCTTAAATTATCCAACATTTCAAGTAACCACGATATATTTCAAACTAAATTTACCAAATACTAGTTCTGTCTTCGTCTTCTGGCGAAGTGGTTATACGCCCGAGAACAGTTTATTCAAAGGTAGGATTTTTTAACTATATCAATTTTATAGAATTATTCAATTACTTTTGAGAAAATTTTCATTTAACTTGGTTATGTATCTATTTATGGTTTTTTTAAATTGCAATGTTTTGACATCATAATAAAATTGAAAAATTGTTTAAAACACAAGTTTGAGGTTAGACGTTATGTTTTGGGTTGAGTACGCATCATGTAAACGGCTAGAGATTGTGAGTAAGAGGTGACGCCGCTATGAGATCTGCGTAATTACGAGGGGGAATTGAAAACAAAAATTGCTTGTATTAGAATCATGATGAATATGTACAAATAAGAAGAGATTCACATAGTTCAATAACATATTTCTCCCTCTGTTAACAATTTTTTCAAAAAGCGTTCTTAGATCCAAGGGATAGGGAGGCCTACAACGCGCTCTATACCGCTTAAATTGCATTAGTCTCTAATTAAATATTGTGCTGTAATAGAGATAAGTATCTGAGTATGGCCGGGAACCTAGCAATTTTAAAACATAACACACTAGAAACTTTGAAATAATTATTTGAATCTCAAAGTTTGAAATAGCTCCTGTGTTGTAGTGGCTAGCGTTGTTGTCTCACAAGCCAGAGGTCCCGGGTTCGAATCCTTGCATGGGCTTGGATGTTTGTGTCGTCATGGTCGCGAAGACCGGTTTTAAGACTGTTGGAGGATGGATACGCTGACCACGTGTCACTCCAAACTCGGAATGTGTCATACCAGATGACAGTCCGCAGTCGACTCGGTAGGCCCAGGCCCTCAATGGGCTGTAGAGCCGAGGAGAAAGAAAGAAAAGTATGAAATAGACCTTCAAAAAATAAATATTTTCTAACTGGAATGTCATACTCAATTACATGAATTATAACAGCCTCTTTGTCAGTTTTTTATTACACATTATAACATATTACTTAATGTAATGCATTGTAATTTTCAAATGATAGTACAATTCATCCTTTAAATAAATTTAAAAATCAGACAAAGAATCTGTTATATTGCATTTAATTATTTATTTAAATGGTACATAAACTACTTCGTTATTCTTAAAGACATATTTTGCATAACTCCAGAATTCAACTGACAGTAGTAAGAAACGCGTTAGAAAAGATTGCGTCCGACGAGGGCTAGATTTGTATGTTCCGTCTTCTGGAAAATACATTCATTTAGTTATTATTTAATTTCAGATAAAATACTAATTTATTGACATTAGACTTCTATAATTTCACGCGCATAGTCTGATATGTTTTCTTACTACATTTTCAGAAATATCGACCGCAATATCATCGCCAGCAATGAGCATATCATCTAACTCGAAGACTCCACGTGAGAAAGAAGTAAAGATTCCTCACATTGGCTGTCTTATAAATAGTTTGTCGTTGTTTCTGGGCGAGCCTAATTGCCGACGCGAAGGGCACTGGCAGTGTTTGCGATATAGCTGTCTCCCCACCGCCGCGATCAACAATACAGACCCCCTCACCCCTGTTCGCTATAAAACACTGTTATCTGCGTGCTACAGGGCAGAGGGCCGTGTAGCTTAGCGGGAGGCGAAGGGGGCAAGATAGCGACGCGGTGCGGCGCGGCGCAAAGAAAAGCGGCGCGGGGCTCGAATCACCCCCAGGGAATCACCCAGTTTTTCCTGAGCCTCTTCCTTTCTTTTTACGGGTGCGATACAAAGTGACACATCCTGCGAATGAGCATAGATAGCGAGCGGAGAGTGGAGAGCGGAGTCTTGCTGGTGGAGCTGAGTCAGGCTGTGCGGAGTCAGCTTCTGCTGCGGCTGCGGCTGCGGCTGTGGCCAGGGCATCGGCGCAACGTGCAATTTTATCGCGCGAACGTGCTGCGGAGAGCGAGGAACGGGGGATCTCATTTCTCCCCGGGACAAAAAAAAATCTTATTACTTTATGCAAAGCTGCGTTTTAGACACATGCGGAGGGCTTTCAAGGTAGTTTGGAAACAAAATTAATGACTGCGCACCACGTCGCGAGTTAAAGCGGCGTTTTCGAGCTCCTGTAGTTCGCAGTTTGTGGAAGTCAGATTTTCATCTTTATGCATAATTTTGAAATCAGCTAAGTATAATGACGTGTAATATAGGGGTCGTGGAGTATAATCCACTAAAAGAGAATAAATCATCTCGGAGAAACAAACCCACCAATTGCTTGATATTAATACGTTCAGAAAGATAAAATGTAGTCATCATTTCTGCAAGTATCGTAGCAAGAGAAAAAAATTGAGATGCTTGCAAAATGATAGTAAAACATGATATAATCAGAAAAAATATTAAAATCATTATTTTAACTTACAATAATTGAAAACGACGAAAAACTGTTACTCCTGAAATACGCTATTGCTTTACTTAACGAAAGATGAAAACAGAAAATTCAAAATGTAACGACATTCAGAAACAGCGCTAATCATTGGTACGTTGAATTATATGGAATATTAATTTATAGGTAATAATTAAGTTGTTAGGTGAATAAAAGCAATAAAGGCTATTTTTTAAAGTACTTGTAAAGAATGATTATAAATATTATAATTAATAATTATAATAAAACAGCACAGCGTTTCCTCAGCCTGTTCAACTTTACTGTACTATACCATTTAGGAGGGTGTGTGATGTGGTAGTTATGAAGAGTCTTGCGCTGAATAGGTTGGCATAGCACGGAGGGTTGCAACAGACCAAGCTAAGGACTGAATAATACAACAGAAAATATTATTATGGGAGGCTTTCAACTAAACCAAAGAATTACCTAAAACTGATACAATACAAACACGTGAAATGATCAGCCAACAAAATCGCTTTTACTGCATAGAGCATGATTATTTTTGAGGATTCTTGTGGGCTGCCAATAAACCGAGCATTAAGATTTCTGTACAGTAAACAGAGCACTAAAATTTATGTAATAAAACGCAATTTTAAAACAGCATAAAAGAACGCAAGTAAACAGTAAAAATGATACAATTTTTTGCAATAATTAAAACGTAACGAAAAGTATATCCTAACAGTTTAGTTTCTACAATGTCCAAATTCATCAACCAGAATATTCAATCGTTGGCCAGCCGTGGGCGGGGAAAAACAACGAGATCAGGATTTCACCAAACAGTAACGATTTGCCCTCCCTGAGTAATCACAGTTTTAATAGTATTCACGTCTTGTGTCTTGTCTAACCACTGTTACTAATATTCTTATAGACGTGATATAATCAGTCACCCTTTCCACACCTAATCGGTCATCATTACCTGACCTGATAAGTGACTGCCTAACTACTAAATTAATTACTGTGTTGTATACGTGAATTGCTGTCAAATTCTATCAAGTCTATTTATACTTTTAGTAACGCTTCGGTACTAGAACATTCTCGTGGGTTTCCATCTTGCAAAGCACCTACAAACGTGACATTGGTCTGTGTGCTTTAATAATTACACCACCAAAAATATAATTTTTCTTGTGACACAGCACAATATCTACGCACGTCTGTTTTTCCAGTCGGTGGATTTTATAGTCCTACTTAAAAATATAAACTACTATTTTTATATATAATAAAAAAGTAATAACCTTATACAAACTGCATTCGTTAAATTTAATTAGTAACAACGTTTCGGCATATTTTATGCCTTCTTCATGTTTTTCCCTATAGAGGCAACAAGTTACACTTACGGATCTCGATCACTATTGTTGGGCTTATATGTGATTCTATTGTTATATTATTATATGTTTTGATAAGTATGATTTAGTTTCCGCATGAATATTTAAATTTTTGTCTTGGTTTAATTTTCTGTTAATATTTCTTTTATAGTAAGATAACCTGAAGATGGCATAAAAATATTCCCAAACGTTGTTACTAATTAAATTTGAGAATAAAGTCTTTAAACGTCATTAATGGTTTTATTATTATTTTTTGATTTAATACAAACAACGAAACGGAGGAAGACGAATAGTTTTTTTCCCACTAGTTATGATTAATAAATTTTCTGAAAAATATTATGCTCTGTCACTCGTCATAAAGTGATATATTAATCTTGAAAGATAATTTCAAGAAGTGGAATGAGGGAATTAAAAATGGACATCTAATTTGAATCGAGAGAACCTAACAGTTAAGAGGTGACGCCAACAAAGGCAGACAAGAATGGTCAGCGTTGAAGGTTGAGATGTAAACATTACAAAATAAAATCTTTAAAGAAAATTGTATTACCATAAAACCCAGTTCGTAACTTTGTTGAAACAGATTTAATTTCTGAAAAAATTAATAACGGTTGATAATTACATAAACATTTTTATAAACCATTCGTTACATCAGTATGATACGCAGTTACAGGTATTGCCGAATCATATCTATTAGAAATAAGATGAGTGGATTATTTGTTCAAGATATTATTAAACTTCTATGTAATGCAATTAACGCTTTTCCAATATAACACTTTCACACAGTTTGATGTGTAATACAATAAAATTACGCAAGAAAAACTATGAAGACCTGCGACGTGTTTTTTGTGTGTGCATGGTCAGTGCTACACCCTTTCTGTGACAACAGCCTCTTAAATGAATGCCATCCGTCCCTAATTTAAGACGGAGTTGCTTCTGTCGAGTCGGAAGCTATGCGAAGCTGATTGGAAACAGCTATTGCACAAAATTAATGCTAAACGTGTGCAAAGACACGTGTTTACATTTTGTAGCTAAAGTTGTCATATTGGCTGGAATTTTGTAAATAGAAATTAATAGAAGGAGTTTGAAATTTCAGCCGATTGGCTATTGAAAAACGGAGGATGAAAATTGACATACAAGACAAAATACAGAGAAGTTTTGGAGCAAAGACAAGTATTTAAATTCCGGGCTGCTGGCGAGAGCTGGGTGGAGCTCTTGAGACCTCAGGAA
The DNA here is from genome assembly GCA_034510155.1 of Eucriotettix oculatus. NCBI lineage: Eukaryota > Metazoa > Arthropoda > Insecta > Orthoptera > Tetrigidae > Eucriotettix > Eucriotettix oculatus. The sequence goes on along the minus strand of CM067377.1, from coordinate 44,105,845 downwards.
ATGTAGTAATTTTGGTAGAACTTTCCTCTATTTTGCCCAAAGTGTCATCTATGCAAAGCAAGATGATCCTGATGCAATCAACGAGAATCGTTTTAGCTGGCGCCTCCAAATCGTCAACCCGAAGTAGACTGCTGCCAGAGAAAACAACTGCAGTTTGCTGTCGGTGTCTGATATTTAATTTAATAATTTCTCACTGCCAGATCTGTTTTTCATAGAAAATTTACTTCTTTCACCCCACTCGTTACCTGAGTTGAAAGAGTTTCAGTATGTAAATGTACTATTGTTTTACCGTTTTCTTGTAGATTAATTTTGTTTTCTTCTGGTTTTTACGAGTTTCATTTATAAAATTTTAATCTTATTAAATTCATTTTTGTCATTTTTTTCTCCTTTAAAAATATAATTTTCTCATTAATTAATATAATAACTTACTTAATTGGTCATAACAAGTAAATTAAACACCGTTTCACTATTCTTTTTTACAGATAAGCGTTCAGTTTTAATTAAACAATTTCAGCGGTTGTTAAGTACTCGGTAATATTTCGAATATTCTTTGCGAACCCTAGAAAGTAACCCCATATACCACTAGTGAACTGAAACATTTGTAGTGAGTAATTTTGAAAAAGTGCACAGAAATAAAGGTATATAGTTAGAAATAATATGATTTTATAGGTTTGTCATGAGACTTGTAGAACACAATAGAACATTCATTTTCCATAATGTTCGTTATAATTCCATAGAAGTTTCGTATCTTCAATGAATAACTTAATTGAGATTAGAAATAATTATTAACATAACTTAATGTATATAACTTGTATATATAAATTTGTACAATATAAAATCAATATAATTGTTACATTGTCTCAAACATTTTTCTTTGTTATTTTACTTTCGAAGATAAGTTACTGTTCTAACATCAGCTGTTAAAGAATTTAACCAAGAACGTCAGTCTTTTACAACGAACCAATGTCATCTTAATTAATCTGAAGAGAGAGAAACTCTGTAGAAGACGCACCAACCAAAACTCATCTAATTCCTTTCTTTTCTTACTGTTGAAAGAAGCTCCAGTGGCGCAATCGGTTAGCGCACGGTACTTATACAGCAGTGTTTGTGAGCTATGCCGGGGTTGTGAGTTCGAGCCTCACCTGGAGCACATTTTTATTGTGATTTAGCAGAAATTGTGCACATTATTTTATCACACAACTGTTATATCTTCTCAACGATCTTTGTTAACTAAGACAATTTCTAATTTACTTTGAGTATTTTGTTCCAAACCTATTGGAATATTTGCATGTAACAATTCCCTTCAGAAAGCAGTCACTCTTTAAAATTAATAATAAATAATGGATGCCTGTTAACATTAATTAATTAGTATAATGAAGTCGTCGGATTGGAATTAACTGTCTCAACTTATTCAGAGCGAAAAGAACAGAGAATATCCTAATAAGTGCTACCTAAATGTTTTAAAGTACTATCCCCAGATACATTTATTTATTTTACGTAATAGGTTATTTCTGATCACGGAGACTAGGTTTTAAGACTGCTGGAAAATCTATATGCTGAAATGTGTCACGTAAGATGACAGTCCGCAGTCGATCCGGCAGCCCTCAATGGGCTGCAGAGCCAAGGGAGCAGAAGAAGAAAAGAAGATTATTTCGGGCTATCTACTATACACATTCTTTATCGCAAGAATCATTAATATAATTATATTCGTAATTGAAACAATTTGTTGTTAATTGATCACACAAAACTTTTTTCTCAACCACTAGAAAATAATTAATTCAAATTGATTAGGTTAACCTATCGTGAAAACGTGTTGAAAACGCATCTTAATTTAATTGATACTTTAATATAAAACACTGATTATAATCATAATTTCCTTCCACCGTAATAATTAGCACGTAATTCTGTAAATAAAGTGAATCTACTTTAATGTAATTTATAGTAAAACGATACACGTATTTTTAATTATTATATTTGAACGTAGGCTACATAAAAACTGTTTCACGTTTATAGTAATATAAAAATTTAAATATAACACATATTTGAACTTTTGTCTATTTTGTCAACAATTTATATTCATATCAAATCTAGAGATCATTCAAATTATCTGAGGGAAAATCATTAAATGTATGTGCACAGTAGTGTATTAGAATTTGCGAAAGTCTTCCTTGCCTGTGCTATCCCACTCTTTATGTCTACTACAATTCTACCGTAGCAAATAGTGGAATTCCTTAACATCCTTTAAAATATCCCTTCCCAATCCAACACTCTTTGTTATTCCACTATTTCCCATCTCCCATCTCCTTGGTTTTCCCTCTATTAATTCTCATGTTTTACTCTTCCTCCACGATCACGTTTATGCCTTTTATCATGTTTTAAAAGCATTCTTCTGATTTCCCCTCATACCACAATGTCATCAGCAATCCTTAAGGTTTTTATTTCTTCCATAACTGAAAATACCTTCAGTTCGACTGGATGTAAACTATATTACAATTCTTTTATGAAATCCTCTTTAGTGAATGAGACAAAATTGCTTTTATTTTTGTTTTATTAGACAATAATGGCTCTGTTTTAATGCCCGGCTTGTAGGAATATGAGCGAAATTATAAAGGAAATAAATAGTAGAAGACAGGTTTTGTTGGTAGAATATAAACTATAAAAGTATTATGAAATCGTAGAGGTGATTCATAGAAAATATAGGAAGGTAAAAATGTCAAAGAAGGATGGCAATAGCGTAATTCTCTGAACAAGAAAATTATTTTAACTGGTAGTTTTTAAGCGATTCAGGTTACAAATTGGAAAACGTTTGTTTGAGGAGGCGTAGATTAAGCGGAGCTGTACAATTGACCCCCTCTGAATGGTCGTTAACGACGGGGTGCAGCTTTCGAGGGTGGAGACTCTCTTAAGGGGTCACGCTTGTAAACCTTATTAGATTTTACTAAACTTGTTAGCAAATCGCAGCCACTCGCGGCCAATTACTCTGCAGTGTTTTGTACGCGGACAAGTGAAGTGCGACTACCAGCCAGAACTTCGTGCAAGTTAGGGTGCAACAGATGACAGATTTATGGAAAGGAAGCAGCGCGTGCCACCAAAGGGGATGCGGCAGACGAAGATTTATTGTAACGCGGTGTGAAGAAGGGGTCGTGTAGACACGGATGTAGTGCAGGGTTCATACAATCACAATAATATGTATTGTAAATTAGCTTCGAACTCAACACGGTCGAGAAGAAATTATAACTTATCAAAAGTTTTCTCAAATGCCAATAGATTGTCGTGTTTTGCTACCGAGATCATTAAATCACAGCAAAATAATTCTAATAAGAGAGATACAATCACTAAGATTCTCCCTTTGAATCACCATTTCGTTGTTATGAGATACATCTGGAAATTTATACATATACCTTTGTGTTCGACCGCATTTATTACTAAATGATAATCATTATCTTGAGAAACGATTTCCAAATTTTCGGGCATTTTAGATTAATCTCAGAAAAATTTTCCTAAATACACTTTCCATTAAGGCTGTTACTGATTCTATAAGAAATTTGTATGATTTTCTTCCTTAAAAATTAATAATTTATTTTAACTGTTTCCATATTTCAGTTTAAAATTTATTACCAAACATATTGAAGTCATTAAAGGCTGGATGATGGACAGCAATATGTAGTGATTTCAAATAACAATTAGCTTTTCATAAAAGAATAAAATTTAGCTTAAACCGACATTGAGTTATTAAGAAGGCCATTAAATAAATTATATTTATTATTAAAATTATAATTAAATAATATAATTTAACAACAATGAAAACTTTTTTACCAGGTATTTCTCCTCATCAGGTTAATAAGAAATATATTAAAATTTACTGGTGCTATATGATAGAGATTAAAAAAATGATATAACAAAGATAAATGATCAAGAAAGTTGGAAGATCACATATCATGGATTAAAACATTAATATTGTTCAGAAATTCAGTGTCAGTTAGGAAATTTAGGGATATAAGTTAACGAGTTTTTTTAAATAAGTACCTATATTTATTTTAAAAATAATAAGAATATCGATCATTGCCTTACACTTCACACTACTTCTCCTCATTCGTCACCTTCTCGTAACGTAGGCCCGTTTTTGTATGATCGGCATCACAACGGCTCATCATTGACCTCGCAAAATTGCCGACGAATGTTTGCTGACGTAACATTTCTTGCATTTAAGAAACGAATCACTGATCTCACTACATAGTTGGCGGGTCGTTCAATTGTTTTGAAAATTTCTGAACGCTGTAACCAAAGGAAAAGACAAAGAAACGGTGCTTCGAAGCTGCGTCCGGCTTCCTAATGAATGCTGAAAATCGCTACAGGGGCCAAAGTTAAAATTGTACTTACTTCAATAAACAACTCTCGTATTTTCAGCGTGAATAATTTCAGAAAACTTTCGGGATATGTAATTGCTGTGTTTAACTAAACATTGCTTACTATTCCAAAAAGTTGAATGGAGTCCGAAATGTGTTTGGAAATTTATCGTGTAGAAACGTAATCTTCAATAATTCTTCATTAAACAAATATATACAATAATAACAACAAATATTTATATACTTATTAATAACGCATATAAACGTTAATTATTATTATTACGAACAGAATAAATTTATACACCGAAGTAATTAAAAGTTGCATTTAAATTGCAGTGTACAATAATAATTAAAGTCAAACACAACATATATTCCATTTATTTAGGATCTTTTCATGTATTATATTTTGAAAAAAAAGACACTCAAATATATTTAAAATATTTTCAATACCGAAAAACTGATAAATTTACATAAAAATTTTAAATTAAAAATTCTTAAGAATTTGTAGTTGTCTGTTAAAATATTACAAAAAATTTTCTTAATTTATATGGTTTGTCGCATGAGCCGGAAAATGATTAACAATTTCAGAAGCTCTTTATGAAAAGAATATTATAATTTTGATCGAACAGATAAGTAATACCAATTATATGGAGATAATTTAATGAATGAAGAAACCTAAAATCTATACTTATTTTAGGACGGAAAGAAAATTTTACGTAAACAGAATTATGGCACTGTCTACTATGCAATTAAATCTGAACAATGACCCGGCAGTAACGTTCAGTGTTATTTATTTTAACACTACAGGTTCTCTACATTTTGCCTAAATCTTTGAGCATGTGAATCGCAACGATTTTATAGATAAATTTTTTTGCTACTATGAGAACCATACGATATCATCAAATTATTTAGTGGGAGAGGAGAATTACAGACGAAAATACAGATTGGTCAACTACATTTGATGGTACTCTGGTGTGTTATTCGCAACAGCTGTATAACCGTAGGACAAGCTAAAAAATTAAAACACGAAGAAAATAAAAATGGGAGTGAAAATTTAGTGATTATTTGTTAAATGCAAATCTAAAATAGCAGTGTCGCTTTGCAGTTGACCAGAGATTAAAATACTTTCTGATTCATTAATAATTTATCAATACGCGTAATATTACCTAAATCTAATGGCTTTGAACCCAGAAGAGGTGCAAGGGGATGAATACAAAATATTCGATTTCTTTAATATTTTTCGTCTTGATAAAAGTTACATTCCTCACACGCATCAAACTTTTTTTTCCAAATACGAGTCTCATCAAGACGAACACGTTTTTATTTGCATTCATTTAGAGACTTTGAGTACATAATCCAGACCAGCTTTCTAAAAGCCAGAGGGAAATTCTGCAAGGGCGAAGCCCATCATGCACTGCAATCAAAGCAAGGGCCTAGTGCCATTAGCGTTGCTTTGTGTCGATTTTGCTGTTTGACGCCTCTTGTAATACGATACAGCGAATGATGAATTGGCAAAGGGTAGTGCGCAGACGGCAGCATCACTGCTGGAGCTGCGAATTTCATAGCACGACTGACGGAATTCTCCATCAAGTGATTCGCCATTTTTTATATTATTTCCTTCGTATCACCTTTCATATTTTTTATTGAGTTTATTACGTATTAATAATTCTGATGCGAGTTTAAGATAACTAGAATCATACCGGCGTGAATCGTTATTATACCCTAAAATAAAATGAAAAATTAACGACACTTATCACAGACTTTTACACAAAATTTACAAAAAATAACTAATATAAAGTAAACGTTTTGACAATTCTTCTCCGTATTCAGTTCGCTTAGTACCTTATAATATGTTATAGTTATCCTTTTAATTCCTATTAGTTGCATTAGAATATCATCTAGCAATAAAAAATAAATATTTTTAATTCTAATTAATTAATTTTAAAAGCAGAGCACAGTGCGCAAGTGAAGTATAAACAGTAAAGTAAAAACTAGAAGATAACATTGGATGGACTCCTTAAAGACTAGTTTTAATGATAGGCACACTGATTCTATTATTAAAAGAAAATATTATTAAAAACGATTAAACATATTTAACTCCTATAAATCTCAGAAACTGTTTCTGATTGTAGTAATAATTTTCGATATAAATGTGTTCAAAAATTCAGGAAAAAAGGAGAATTATACGAATATAAATAATAATTATATTTGAAAACCTATTGTCAATATTTAATTTTGTATTGAAACACCATCGAGTTTCTTGTCAAATTAATTATGTACGCAGCTACATTTTTACGTATCTCTGTATGACAACGTAATTTCTGGGCCAATAACATTTTATGGAATTATAATAAATATAGACATACTAATGCTGTTATACGCCAAGTGGTAACTTGTCATTACTCTACCAATTTATTATTGACTATAGAGCAAATATATATATATATATATATATATATATATTTAGAATTCGATTTATTTTCTGATTTCCTGTGTTTCTTACGCATAACGAATAAATACTTATTCAACATCAAATAAAAGCTACTAGGAATAGTTTTAATAGCTTTTTAAATTTGAAAAATTTCACCACGTTCAATACTAGTTTATTTAGTAACCCCGAACGTAAAACTTTTCTCCTTGCTTGTAAAGAGCTCAATGACTATTTTAATAATAATAAATCAATTAACAGCTGGTATTAGAGTAATTAATAAGATGTTTCAATGGAAGGAAGGAGTCGTCTGTCAAATTTTCAAGAAGGAAGAGAGACACGAATGCAGCAACTACAGTCTTAAACGTAACATATAAAATATTCTCTATCCTATTAAACAATAGACTTGAGGAATTTATATAAAAACACTTGTCAGCTTTACCAAATGGGCTTTCGGTAAAACCGCTCAACGATTGACAGTATATTCATAATAAGGCAATTATACGAAAAGAGTCATGAACATGGAATAGAGTTATTTAATATGTTTATTGATTATGGAAGGCTTTCAATTTTATAAAGACCCAGCGCAAACACTATCCAACAGCAAAGCAAGAGTTAAAATTAACAATCTGCTGAGTTAAGAGTTTGAAATAACCTCCGGTGTCAAACAAGGCGAGATCCCCTGTCAGCAACCTTATTTAATATAGTCATAGATGTAATTATGAGAAGAATGGAATTCAAAGGAAATATTATCACACGTTTAAGACAATGCAGATGATCTATTTATATCAACAATAACGTATAAAGCTTTAAAAGATACTCTTCTTGAACTGAAAACTATTTCCGTCTAATATGGGCTAATAATTAACACCAACAAAAATAATACCCAATATGTAAAAAAGGTGATATTACCCCAACAAGTATAACGATAGACGGCGAGAATTATCAAGAAGTAAAATCCTATAAGTGCCTAGGCTCAGTGGTAAATGGAATAGGAATAGAGCATACTTTTCAAATAAAGATTTATATAAAACCAAATTACTCTCCAAATCTGCCAAAATAAGACATTATAAAACCACAATAAAGTCAATAGTAATATATGCCGCAGAAACATGGACCCTCAATAAGGCAGAAATTCAAAAACTAATGTTTTTCGAAAGAAATATTCTGAGAAGGATATATGGACCCATTAAGCTAGCAGAATATACCTGGAGACAAAGTTATAGCCATGAATTGGATATGTTAATAAAAGCGAATAACATAATAGATCAAATAAAAGCCTGCAGAATATAGAATGAATGATGATAGGCCGGTAAAGAAAGTTTACCAACGGAACCCGTTGACATTAAAAACGAGGTGGAGGGATGATGTTTTGCAAGATCTTAAGAAGATGAACATCAAGAATTGGACGGAGAAGACTATGAATAGAAAAAGTTGTAAGGCTATTATAGAGCAGGCCAAGACGATAAAATAAATCGTTGCGCCTTCTGAGAAGAAGAATAAGATCTTTGAAGAAAAGAGTAGGCAATGTTGTAATTAACAGAAGTTTCTATCAAATTATTTCTGTACGCATGTACAGTTTTACGTACGTCTGTAGACGTAATTATTTTAATAATGAATGTCACTTAATGGTATCTCCACTTGTTCTTGATTTCATGAATCTCTAGAGCAATCGCTTACTTTACTTTGCCCACTGTTAATATAACTGACGATATAAAATTGTTGTAGAATTTTCATCTTATATCAATGTCTAATCATATTTTCAACAATTTTATTCTTCAGTTGAAATATCATATTGATTAAAGGCCTTTTATTTTAGAAGTGAGATCTTTGATTTAATTTATTTACTTATTTAATATAAAATGAGATACGAAAATAATATTAAAAATGATTTTCTTATAATTATGCATATCTCTGTGCGTTAACTCGGTGAGAGTTAATATAGAGTTGTTGTGCCGAATTCCTGGTCTATTAAGGTACTGTAAATGACCTGACAATTTAAATAAGATTACCTGTTATTCTAAATATAGGCAATCAAATATTTATTTTGTCTAATGAGTGCAATAATTTCTAAGTAAGCAGCTTACGTACAGTCTTTTAATTGTTGTGAATGGTTCGAAAAAGGAATAAAAGAATGTATCGTTGCCTAGTAGGACACTGGAGGAGATGTTGGTAATTGTCTCGTCGCTAGACGCCGTGCGCCGAGTTTATGTTAATCCTGTGTTGGTGCAGTATTTTGCACAGGCGGGCGACTGTACCCGGCCGCAGCGCCAGGGATCGGATTTCGATTTATTTTAGGTTAGGTTGAGCGCCCGAGGGTGAGTTCCCGAGGGAGCGGTGTGGTGACACAGAGCTACTGCAACCTTGTTCTCCCGTGTGCACCAGTAATTACAAAACGCAGCGCCGCCAGGGCTGCAAATATGACACGTGCTCTCTGTTGCAAAGTAAGCCCGTGAGACTATTAGCGTGCAGATTTCAGGTACTTCATTTTCTGTGGCATCGGTTCACCTGCTTCGCGATCTGCCCGACTATCGCAGCCGTTTATCCCTTTACACAGAAACGTGCATCAAAGTGGGTGCCACGAATCGCAAAATCGGTGTTCGGAAATTTTCAATTGTGATACGATTATTTGCTACCTTCACTAATTAAAACGCATCAGACCAGATACTATGCCGTTGTCACGAAATAGTGCAAATTTGGTCGGCCATAATGTTGCTTAAATTATAGGACACAAAAGTAGTTGTCTCATCAAAATAATTCCATATTGATTAACTTATAGCACTAAAATTTTTATCTATATAATAAAAAATAATGTATTTATTTTTTCTTTTGTATAATCTTTAAACAGAATTAAAAGTGTGTACAAATTGCAACCAAAATTGGCACTGAAAAGAATATTTAGGGTTATAATTATTTTAACTAAGGACTTTTTTTAATTTATTTCTCTTTTTTTAGTCTGCTTTCTTGTGTCCTATAGCAGGCCTTAATTAAAATATTTTACAACTACCTTGTACACTTTTTTACAATGATTAACTTTAGCAAGAGTAATTAATAGAATACAAAAAATAAATGATAAGTTTCTTTTTTTACTTAATATATTTCACTGTTGCTTTACCCCAGTAAATTGTACCTATATATGTCACGGTGTCTTTTGGATGCGTTTAGCACGCAGCATATGATCATTCAGTGCATGCTTCAGTATCGCATCTTGGCACAGATATTTTTGTGTACCAAAAAGCATATTATCCATCTCTTTTTCAGTACGTGGAGAGACAGTAGAAGTTCCTTTTCTCAGGCCTGTCTCCTGATCTGTCTCTCTCGAGAGAGAGATCAGAGACATTCCTGCATTCAAGTTTAAACCCTCCTCCCTGCATTTCCACTTTTCAATTTATGATATTGCAGTTCCGAGATTCCGGTAGCAGCCAATACTTCATGTTTCACAAAGTAAGAGCTGTAAACTGCTTTCTTATTTCTAGTTGTTATTAATTATTTTTAATAACTATGATTCCTGTTTGTACCATCCGGTTCCAGGGATCATAGTCTGGCTCCAGGATGATGTAATTGAGGCACTTTTTTATATTTATCCTTTTATGATGGATGCACTTCCTGACACCAAGACACGCTTCTCATTTTTGACTCACTGAGTAGTAACTATTAATAATGGCTATTTGTTTATATTCCTATTTTCTTTTTGTTTTATATTTTTCAAGTTCTATCTCTGATATTTTGAGGGTTAATTCTTCCAAAATCGCTATTAGGTTTATATCCTGCATAATCTCCCTTAGTGTTTTCCTTCTTAAGATATCTCTTTTATCTTGGTCTTTAGAATCTTACGATATGAGTATAGAAAGTTTGTGTATTTAATATTTTTCTCAAATTATTTATTTTGGGATACGTATATTACCTCTGATTTGATATTTTGAAGCCTCGTTTTCATTTTTTTTGTTATACACCATTTATCAAATGATAAATGAGCTCTTACAATCCCGCGGGGTCCACTTCACAACCAATAGAGTCCACCATCTATTCTACTTTCTAATTGTTTCCAAGTCATCTCTTAAGTGATCTATTTTAGTTTCCCCACTATTTTAATTTCATACTTAGTAACTAAATTTGCAAATTTTTTCACTATTTACATACAGTGTATCAATACATTGTATTTTTATTAATTAGTGAAATAATTCCCTCTTCAGATTTATTTGCAATTTTCCAAAAGATAACGTTTTAATGAAGTTCAGAACCTTGCCTCTTTTCTTAGAACTTACACACACTGTTTTCGTATATGACGTTTTCTACTTTTCGTGTTTATGGCTCTGTAGACTACTTAAATACTTCGGAGGTTTAATATTAATTTTTTAAATAGTCAATATTCTCTTTATTTCGATCATGTTCAGATGGTCCAATCTTTCGGCACTTTCTTGTTATCGATGCAATTATGTAAATTAAGAATTCATGCAATTATTTCCGTGTTATTTTCAATATTGAAAATTTAATTGTGTGAACATTGTGATCATTATTTCGTGCCAGTCATAGGTATTGGAGTTTCCTTTGTTTCACATTGCACCATAGTGCATAATTGCACGTTGCACCCTATTTTTTTTGCATTATGCCCCAACGTGACCATACAGCCCTATAAAATTTATTTTTTTGTAAGTGGTACCACCTCTAATATTTTGTCTGATTATCGCATTATCATACTGTATAGATGAGTACTTTTACAAACCATATTTCTTTCTTATTAACTTAACGACATATTTTCCATCATTACACAATTTATTTTAAATATGTAAATAATTTTTACAGAGTTTATATATTAGTGTCTTAAATAAATTACACCGGTTCGCTTAATAAGTACCCACAATCCTCACTTCATTATGCTCATTTATTACATAATCAATATTCTTATATATCTTCATACCTTCAAGCCCTTTCTGTTAAACAAATTTTGCTGCGAGTGTAAAATCGCCAATTTACCCAAATATCCTTGTTCTTCTCTAGCTGCAGATGCTTCTACATATCTGCGCTCTTCTCAACCTTCTGTCTTTAATTACCTCTACCTGTTTTCCAATAACATAGACTATTTGTGACATATATTTTTAGAATAGAGTAAACCCGCGTTGTTATATACCACTTCTTTCTCTTTCCTTTTTTCCTTCATATGATGGACAAAGTTCGAAAGTTTCTTTACCGGTTTATATGCTATCACATATTCTACAAAACCAGTATTCTATTTACAAGATTAGGCTGAAAATATTTTGTTACTTCTTGGAACTCTCTAGATTAATTAACGATTTTGTATACGTACTAGAAACATGCCCCTTACAAATGTAAGTAATATGGTAGCACAGTACTGTAGGTTTTAAATATTTCAAATGGTGCACGGCAATTTAAGATTTAGAGAAATTTCGATCAATCGTCGGCTTAACTCCTGAAGCGAGGAAGTCCACTTTCAGTTTAAATAATATTTTTAAATTATAATAGCATTGAATATTAAAGAAATGTAAAGTGTACATTTAATTATTCTGGATATCCGGAGGGAATATATTAATACCTTAAGGAGATTATATTTGTATTTATATATGGATCACTGTACGAAAAAAATATTGGAAAGGCTCAATTTGAATGTAAGGATTTTTTATTAAGTTTAACAAACGGTAATTTGTACAATATATTGATGAAAATTTGGGAAAAATTAATTTGGAAAATTTAGTTGAGGATGGCGTTGCTAAAAGCTTCATCCACAAAATAAATTAGTGAAAAACTGCAACGTTCTATTTCCGTGACTGATAAAAAATATAGAGCTATCCAATTAGTAAAGCTCATCGACACACAGAGAAGATCAGTTATTAGTAAGCTTTAAATATCAGTCTTCCTAATAAATAAGAAAGTTTTTTAACTACTTTAGATAAATTCCGTTTAACATTGTTGAGTAAAGTGATTCAAATTCATACACAATGGTGATTTGATACATGTCTATTAAAACAAAAAAACTCCTAGTACCTTCTTTTGAAAAGCGAAAAAATTAGGATTAGGATTTCCTTTTCCTAGAAACGTAAAAATAAACAAATAACTCCGTTGTCTTAGATGTGTCAATATCTTATATTTTATTTACGTACATGCGTTCACTTATCTGACTTACTAATGGTACACAAATTAATCACTTGATATTTTTTTACCTGAAACCCGTTGCGCGTGACTTGTCTTTTGCATGGGTATTCTGTTTTCTTTATTATCATACACCCTAATAACTACTGTAAGTAACTATATCGAAAGCTTCAAAGACTGTAAAATATGCAATGTGAGTTAGAGAACAGATCTCTGTCAGAGGGAGAACGGATTACTTTGTTTCTGAACTTCAAAAAGAGTTCCTTATTGATCTAGAGCGAGCTAGCGCGCTTCTATCAGACAAAGTCCTCGGTTTGTGTTTAATTGCGCTCTGCGGTTTGTGCGAACTTTGCCTGCGCCTGACAAGACATCCTGCTGTTATGGGTTTCGCAAGCACTGGGGAGGAAAAAATCGCAGAACAAATGGCTTGCAATCTGTTATTGAGATGTTAAATAAATCGAATATCGAAGGGGTGTGGAGATGGCTTCGAGCTACGAACAATAGGGTGCAAATAAAAGGCTTCCACACGAAACCACATCACATAAAGAGATTCATTTGTTTATTGGCCGGATGGCTGGAACTTTGAAGTGAATGAAAAGGGTAGCTTTAGCAGTATTCACGTCGCAGTTACAACGGGAAAATTTTTATTACATTTCTGTACACCAGTTCGAGTTTTCCATGAAATTTTAAATTACTTGGTCTTAAATTAAACTGAATCGTACGAATGATTTTCATAATATGCATATTTATACAAACATTTATCTTTAATAATATTTTAGATGCTCTGATTTCTTGTTATTTGTGAAATATAAACCAATATTTAAATTTATCTGACAATATGATTTTACGATACTAATAATTGGCAACAAGTCTGAAAATATTTAATAAAAAACTGATAAAAATATAATTTCCAACAATTATTCCTTAATTTAGAAATTCATCAGCTATATATTTCAGTCGAAGTATTATAAATCTAAAATTTAAAACATTATATTAAAACATGCATTTAAAAATTAGGTGTGTTAAATATGATTAACCTTATTTAACTTATAATTCTTTTGAATTAATAACAGCCAAAACTTAACATTACATAAATAAATTACGAGTAAATTTTCAAAAGTATACACTTGCTGCTTTGCCTGTCGTAACTTAAATAATACTAGAGCGCAATAATATAACTAATTAGATGAATTGTTTTATTAAATTTTTCGTATAATTGGCCTCTTTATATAATTAATATGTTCTAATGAATATTTCATACTTTATTTAATAACAGAATATGGTCGTTTAAAATAATCGTTGTACTCCAATAAATCAATTTTTATCTAAAGAAACATAATCATTTAAATAAGCTTCTTTTTGAAAGAGGTTCAAAAATATTTGTTAATCGATATTATTACTTACATCAACTTGATGGTTCAACTAAAATATGTATGAATTAAACCAATTTCAGTTGTCAAACAGTTTATTTATCGAATAGGAAAAAGCTTTGTAATGTAACTATCTGAATAATAATTGTATAGTTGATGATGATTATGGCATACGTTTGATATTTGTCGTTTCCTACACGGTCGAAGAGAGAAAATTTCTAAAATATTACAACTCATTGGTCGGAAGGAATGAAAAATGAAGAATCTAATTGAAAGGTAAGATTTTAGAGCTATTTATTATAGCCTTTAATATTGTAGATTCGGTATAGTTGTACAGTGGAGAAATGATCAATTAAAGTCGGAAGGTGTAAATAATAGCTTTCCTACATTATAGTCGGCGTAAGTAAGTTTTTTTGTTTGTTCTGAGTTCAATCTCCGTAAGATACATGTGCAGAGTACAAAGGAGATAATACAAATAACTTTCAGTATAAATAAAAATTTGGATTAAATATGTACTTATCTTTAAGTTTTCAATATTATTTAATATTAGTGCTATCATTTAAGTAGTCAATTTATTGCTGCGGCGACTAAATTAAACGGGCGATATATCAATCATTTAATCATTTTTGGCTTATTACATTTCTTGGCTGGTTACACTCCTAATACGAAAATTCGTGACTTTTAACAGATTGGTATCATTATCATCAAATTTCAACCTCAAGACAGTACATTAAAATGGCTACCAGGCAACAGGAAATTAAATTACGTATCTGTGAGGAAGGCAAAAATGAAGATACATAACCAAATTGGGTATAAAAAGTCCATTAGCTCAATTTTTTTGTGTCAGAATACATGCAAATCTCCGTCGCCCAGGGCACATTTAGTCATTTGGCAGCCATAGCTTTAATGCGGAAAGATTTGAATAGGTCTGGAAGGTGAATTGATGGGGCACGGCAATAACGTGTCGCCGCACGATATTAGAAACATGTTTTAATCATAATTAGCGATGAGCATTACGTCACAATAGAATAGGCCGTGCGGTGACGGAATGATAACTTAATTGCAATTAATCGGCCGACTTCGAAATGTATTCATGGACTACGCCTTCGGCTTAAGTGATTCTTAATACAATTACAGGCATTACGGCGAACAATTTAACAGGCCGTGGGAACCAGAGGAGGGGAAGGACGAGGTGGGTGCCGAACCCCGCACGCCGAAAAGTGTCGAGCAGAAAGCGGGGATGCGCGCCGCCCTGCACGATATAGCCAATTAATGAGGCAATCTAAATGCATGATCAGCGGCTATCAGTCATTAATCAGAATGGGCTCGCTGCCGCTGCTGCGGCAGTGACGGGGAACGGGAAGAGGAGCGAGGGTTGAGGGGAGAGGGAAGAGGGAAGATCATCGCAGCCAAGGAAAAAGGAGCGAGCACTCGCTTTCAGCACGCATGACGCAGCACGCAGACATGCCCAAGACTTTCAATAACCACTCTGTTACAATTAACGCTCAGCTCCCCATCACAGGTAACATACTTTACAGTTAAGTAGTTAATTTCTTACAGCCTCTCTACGTCTTCAGACAAATTGAAGGCTTCGAAAAATACTTAATAAAATCTTTCTGTTTCAGAGTCGTCAAAGCTGGAAAAATGTCATCTCAAAATACTCTCTCCTTCTCTCCCTCACTGTTTCACTAATCTTGGGATTAGTAGAGTCTGCTACGGGAAGAGAGCTTTGGTTCTGTTATTAACGATTTTATATTCCATACTCATTTCCCACCCTAGAAAGCACTCTTACCAACGATAAATCAATTTCACTTGAAACTTCCATTTTCATTGGATTTCGAGTAGATTTAAATTAATTTAAATTAGGATTTACTCTTATTTGCAGCATTGATTGTGGTTCATCGTATGTATACCGAATACTTACAGAATAATGTTCTTATTGAGGCTTTCTATAGCGTCCACAGAGAAATTTTATTGATCATCATGATGAACAAATGATACCTACTTGATTCATGCAATCAGCAGCCTTTACGTAAACACCAAAATGATTATAGATACTGATATAAAAGCTACAAATCCTATTAAAAAGAATGAATATGGTACAAGTAGAGGGATGGTGAGAGTATAGTATACATAAATAGTAGGATAGCACATGCAAAATAGGCTTCCGCAAAAAAAGAAATATACTTACAGCTAATATAAGTGTAAAAAAACTAGGAATGGTAGAAGTGTAGTAAACATAAAGAGTAGGATAGTACAGGCAAGGAAGGCCTTAGCGAAAAAGAGGGTAATAAAAGTGGGAAACGTTGCTAATATGTTCGTATGGAGCGTGGCGTTATATGGGTGCGAAACGTGGACGATAGGAGTTGGGAAAGGAAAAGAATAGAAGCCTTTGAAATGTGGTGCTATAGGCGAATGCTGAAAATCAGATGGGTGGATAGAATCATAAACGAGGAAGTTCTAAACAAAATAGGGGAAGAGCGAACAATATGGAGGACCTTGATAAGTAGAAGGGATATATTAATAGGTCACGTTTTAAGACACGAGGGTCTTGTAAAATTAGTATTACAGGGAAGTGTGTGGGGTAAGAACAGAAGTTGAAGGCTGAGGATGGTATACGCTAAGCAGATTAGTGTTTTAGTAGCTATGTAGCAATGAAAAGTTAACATCGCGGGTTGCATTAGACAAATCTAATTAGCACAACATCTACAAAGGTGTAAGAAAAGGCTGCTGTCTTTCCCCACGCTCTTTAATATATATAGATAACATAGTAAGAAAGTATAAAGAGATTTGTGATAAAGTAATCTACATAGATCAAGAAACGAGACTGAAAATAATTTTATATTCTGATGTTCTAATCTGATTGCATATACTGAAGACGACCTACAAAGCCGCATACATCTCTATCATGAATTTTTATAAGATAATCAACGGATATCTGCAGATGAATTAAAATTATGCCCTTTTGAGTATCACAACGCATCAGATAAAAACTTGTATTAAATAATAAAACTATGCAACAAATAAAACATTTCAAATATCTAGGAAGTGATATTAGCTATGACTAAAGTCATGATTTAGAGCAAAAATTAAATAAAACTACAGAGATATGCAGAACTATAACAAGGACTTTAAAAACTAAACTTGGAAAGGTACCCAAAAAATTATAAAACAATAGTCGTACGTATTTTGACGTACGGAAGTGAGACGTGGAGAATAACCAAAAAAAACAGGAACGTCGTACTCATGCACAAGAGATTAGGTTTCCAAGAAGGTTTAAGAACTGCTCAAGAAATGACCATATTAGAAATGACATCCAAGAAGAATTAAAAATATTTAATTTGTGTTACAGAATTAACGAATATAGAAGAAAGTGGAAAGAACACGTTGAACGTTTGGACAAGGATGGGCTACCCTCAAAAGTTGTTAATTATAAATGTAAAGATTATATGGCGAACCCGCCTAATACGTGTACTGAAGATGATAATGATTCAAGCTTGTTATGAATTAACAAAAAAAATCTTGAAAATTGTGTTTGCCTGGTAAAACGGGGGAAAATGTTATTGGCTGATTGATAGTAAAAGCAAAGAAAACTTTAATTCAAATATATAGTTTACTATATATATATATATAAATATAAATATATATATATATATAGTTATTACGGGTGTGAAACGTGAACGATAGGAGTTGGGGAAAGGAAAAGAATAGAAGCCTTTGAAATGTGGTGCTATAGGCGAATGCTGAAAATCAGGTGGGTGGATAGAATCACTAACGACGAAGTTCTTAACAGAATAGGGGAAAAGGGAACAATATGGAGGACGTTGCCTAAGAGAAGGGATAGATTAATAGGTCACGTTTCAAGACAATAAATAAGCATTAGAAGGAAGTTTGTGGGGTAAAAACAGAAGAGGGAGGCCAAGGAAAGGAAATGAAAAGGCATGCGCAAGATAGATTAGCATGGAGGGTTGCATCAGACCACAACAACATAGTTTATGATTTCTGCAATTTCATCAGATGCAAAACAAAACTAAAGGTTGCAATTTTTTTCCATTCTTGACTTTCTTCTAAATTAGCAACACGATCCTGCTTGAGATTCGGTTGAATCATTTCTACTTCCTTTCAGATAGCGAAATGATTTATTAAAAAGTCACATCTATGTGCGAAAATATCTATGTCCACTAAAATCTTAAAGGTCGCATGAGTTATATTGCCAAAACACATAATCACCAAAACACGATAGCATTTTAGTCTAAATATTATTTTTAAACTGCGTTTTCAAGAAAAATATTTTTATATTAATATAAATTAACACAAATTTACAGTAATTAATATTATATTTTTAAAAATTATTTTTTATGAAGTAACACTTATGTAAAAGCTTTGATTGTTATTTATAAAAACAAATGTAATTTTGTTAGCCCCATATACGTTCCTATTCTTGAGATGAAACTTTGGTGAGTTGTTGTGCTTAACCCCGCGAAGGTGTGTCGGCCTCTCTAAGAGTGAGACCAATTTTGCCAGTCTTTCAGGCCAAAATATAAATACTCTCTGTACAGTTGCAAACATTTCACAATAAGTGACGCGCGCAAGACATCTTGATAACTTCTGAATTAGTGAATAATGTTAGAATAAAGGGGTCGTGAATCGTTTCAACAAGTGAGTGTTTCTAATATATAATATAGAAGCTGTAAACTTAAGGAAAAAGGTGCATTATATAATCACTATAAATATAATCTATATATATAGTCCTGAGTAAAGCATTTCCTTAAACGCTCGGAACACACGGTACAGAAATACACTCTAGTTCAAAATAGTAAGTTAGTGGTACTTTTATTTTTTATAAATTATATACTTCGAAAAATTAACCTATTTTATGAACTGAAACTTAAAATTTCAAACCGGAATACGAACACGTGAAAGAATGGTGATATTAATATGAAAGACTTTTTTAAATCCCTGAATTTTTCCCACATTTCAATTAACCGCCGCAGATCTAAAACCAAATTTATTTAAGGGAAACTTATAAAAACCAAACTTATTATTGTCAATCATTGTAATATAATAGAAAGTTTGTCAATTGCATAAGTGAGAATATTCGACAAGCTTGAATATGAGTGTATTTTAAATTTTATGTTCTTTTTAATTAATTTCAGTAATTGAATAGGGGTATTTTGAATGCCTTAGGGTACATAGACAAAAATTAATTTCTTTAAAATTCTGGGAATATGATTCTCTTGATGCGCCGGGATACATTTAGTCCCTTTTTTACGGTTGCCTATTAATTTATTTTACCAGAAAAATTACTGAATCGGTTACTTCGTTTAATTTGAAGCACTCCAAATCAAAATACATTAAGGCGTGACCATTATTGGTCCCAAAAAAGTAACTGTTCCGATGTCAGTAATTTCAGGTTTTAGCAAAGAAACCGAGATGGAATTAATTAAATATCTGGACTAATATAAATAAATACCCGGGTAACGTTAAACACTCAAGTATGAAATATAAATAAATCGAAAGAATACAAATATAGTATTCCTATCGTAATAGTAATTTTCGTGAGTTTTATACTGGAAAATATTTGAAAAATCATACGTAGAATGATGTACTTATATAATTGTGCCCTAATCACAAGAAACCTTTCATTTTTCTCTTTGTCATTTACTTATACATTTTTTATATTGTAAGTTTAACCAACTTGAAGTTTGGTTTCAAATGCATAAATTACTCTTAAAACAAAGAAATATACGTGTCATATCAATGCATGAACTTTTATATTTGTGACGTATATATATATATATATATATATATATATATATATATATATAGTGAATCTCTTCGTTTTCTGTCCACCTCAGATGTTTGAAATTACAATTGTTTCTTTGTCGGTGTCTTTAGATTTATGTCAAAGACGTTTGAGGTGCAATAGCACACAGTTATTTAAGTACGTTGTGATGCTCACTCTTTGCTTCAAAGCTGGAGAAATTCTAAACGCGACTCTCTGTACGGTACGTTATTAGAAAAATATGACAGAAATAAAAATATGATAATATTCCTCAGAGAAGCTGACGTATTTTCGTTTCGAAATTTTGGAGTCAACTGGTTGCCTTTGAGTAAAGTCGGGTCTCTTTGTGCGAAAAAGAACAGTTTCCAAAAAAGAAATACAACTGCTATATAGTGGCTATTTATAGAACTAATCCCTTGACGTATTTATAAAACAAATGTTTTTATTTTCAAGGTGAAAACTGAAAAAAATTATAACTATAACGTTTGTCTAATGCGCGAGCAATGAAAAAATACTTACGATGCATTTTTTCGTACCTTTTTCCCTCGCATTATAACAAAAAAACTTTTTGTCATCATTACAACTTTGTTCCTGGTACGTGAAAAAATATCAAAAATAAATAATAACGATAATGATTGATTTAGCTCTTTTAAGCACCTAATTAGTATTTCTATGATAATAATCAACGCCATAACGGTTCGAATCATCTTAAATCTTGAGTACTGAAAATCATAGTTTCCTAAACATAATGTCGACAACAGTAGTGTATAAAAGTATTAATTTAGTTCATGGTACATGAACATGACGTTTAGTATCCGTAAATATAATTCGGAATAAATAAGTTTGAGATATTTTTTAATGAAGTGTGTTTGGTATTTATTTTTTAATGAGATTTGTTTATTGAAAGTATCGATTCTTTCATTGTAGTTGTTGTTGTGTTGTATTCAGTCCTAAGACTGACCTGATGCAACCCTCCATGCTAACTTATCTTGCGCAAGCCTTTTCATATCCTCATTTCCTCAACCCACATCCTCCCTAATCTGCTTAGCGTATTCAATCATTGCCCGACTCTTCTGTTCATACCATCTTCTTTCACTATTTACAACTATTGCTATTGATTCTCAGTATTTCTAAAATTCTTTCTGAATTATCATTCAAGAATATAAAAAAGCGTTGTGATAATTGGAATCGCGTATGTAAAACTGCAATTTTTTGTAAGGACACTGGCTAAACATATTTTTGTGCACGTTATTTAAACAAGCAGATGAAATAAGCTACCTGAATAAATATTACATTCACTGGCCTTAGTTTCTAGGTTTTTTGTTTAATAGTCTTCTTTCCTCCAGTTGTCTAAGCTAAGATTACGATAACATGTTTACTAGTAAATAGTAAACATAAAGATTCTTTTTCGGATTTTCTTTAGCATTCCAAAATTTATGTAAAACTAAATAATAAAATCTTTGAGCACTACCCTTAATAGATCAATGTTTCAGTCAGTTATTAAAAACTATTGTGATTTCTGTTAATGGAATATTTTTACGAAATTGAATTCAGTAGCTTTATTTTTAAATCAACAGTAGTTTATGACTAAACAGTTAATTTTTTGGTGAGTAGAAATCTAAAGAACTATGAAAAATATTTTTTAGAGAATTAATTCAGAGTGATCTGTAAGAAGCTTAATTTGACAATAACAAAAACCTATTCTACGTTTGATTCCTGTAGCTCGGTTCCCAGAAAAAATACTTTTAAAATTAATTATGTGTAATTTTATGATCTCAGGAAAACTCTAAGAATTTCGATTTTAGCTTTGTCGAAACGCGCAACAAAGCGCGTATTCGAGAATAGTTTTCCAAATTAGGGTCGGGCAAGACTTTGCAATTATAATAAACATATTGCAGGACTGCGTAAGAAGTCAAGTATTACTTCAAAAGAGCTTAAAATCGTGTATATTTAAGATCCAGTAAAGGCCAGACAGACGAGACGACTTTGGCGGCCAGTGCATGGCAGCAACAAGAGAAGCGGAACATCTGTTGACGACAGAAAACAACGAGAAAAGGTCCCGTACGAGTTCCTCACATCCCGAACAAGAGTTGCGGCAGGAAGCACTAATGGCATTGCTTCTGCGTTTTCAGCCATCGGATAACTATTCTTTTCTAAGTGTGTTGTTATTTTTTTATAATTTTTAATTGCAGTAGTTCCCTAGAAGGCGGCCATTTAGGCGTTATAAAGTAAATATTTTCGTTTTCATGAGTAAGGACGGATATGGTTCCTTCAAATGTACTTATTATAAAAAATTAATTTGGCTAAAAAACCTTTATAAAGTTAATGTTCATAAAATATTTTATATATGACACTGCTGCGAAGTTAATCAAAATCCTCAATAATAA
Organism: Eucriotettix oculatus; assembly: GCA_034510155.1. NCBI lineage: Eukaryota > Metazoa > Arthropoda > Insecta > Orthoptera > Tetrigidae > Eucriotettix > Eucriotettix oculatus. Next base: position 44,083,424 of record CM067377.1, on the reverse strand, counting down.
TACCAAAGCCGTGAATTGATTACGCGACAGAATTTCAGGGCAATTCAAATAAATTAATCTATATTACGTAGATAAATAATAAAAATAGTGAGTTCTTAATATGCACACAGTATTTAAAATAATAATAAATTTCATTTATTTATATTATCTCTGTAATTATTTCTCACTCTAAAGTTTTGAGTGCATATTAGGACCAGTATTTTTTTCCTTAAATTAAATAAATCTGCAGTGATATCAATTTATAACTAAGAGGTGAAGATAAATTGATATACTTATAAGTTGGAATTTTGTTAAATTATTATAGTTTTGTATTGTTCTATAAATTTATTATATTGTATAGCTATACAACATATTAAGAAAAACATTACGTGAATTATATTTTATTTAACACAAAAAGTTTCAATATAATACACTTTTGTAGGCACATTTAAGGTAATAACTGGTTTGAACATTATTTTTTAAATAATTGTTTAATAAAAAATCTCTAAATATTAGCTTTAGAAGTAGTAATCATATTAATAGAAGTAAATAAATTTGTAACATTACAAATTCATACAATTCAAAAATAATAATATTAAAAATACATAAACAATACGTAAAACCATTTTAAATCCGATGGAAAATAGAAGTCAGTGGGTATTTGTATTTTTTAGATGGAGGTCAGTAACGCGCAGCCTTAATTGGTCTTGTAAATCAGCATATAAAAAATCAATTCTTAAACTAGTTTCAATTTTTGTCATGAGAGAGAATGTTGACACACATCAGTGTGTAGTTCCGAAGCAGGAAAGTAAATGGCGTATATTTTCTCGTAAGCACGCTGTTTTATAATGAGAAAGAGGTTTGAGATATTATCTTCCCCAAACTCAAATAACCGCATTTGTAGTTCCGCAAAAACCTTCTTCCTTATCTCACTTGGAAGGTGCGCAGTCGGTGCAGACACTGGCTAAATTGCTGGCATTTAATTTAATCAGGGAGATACTTATCTGAAGTTTTCGAAAATATCAGGTATTCCAATTAGAATACCCAGCGAAATAACGCGCGGATTATCGACGAAAGCCGAGGTTTCACTATACTAGCTTTCAGGAAGGTCGCAGAAGAAACTAACGGGGGCCGCAGCATTGTGTGTCTCGATTCCTGAGGTGTGGCTATTGAATAAATAGCTGGACAAGAATGTAACATAAAGTAGTTTCTCACTTTTGTAATAATGAGAATGGGAGAAAGGTAATATAAATGATTTGCAGAATATAAACTGTAAATGTGCTTTTAATAATCGAACTTAACGCTGTCCTTGCTTTACGTGTAACAGTTTCCCACGTGTTGAATAATTCAGAACAGCATATTTTGTCTTGTCCGTATTTCAACCCTATGTTCTTATTAAACACCTGTAAAAGGAAAGAAAACACTATGCACAGTGAGAACAGAAAGGTGAAACGGTAATGAGGAAAACTAACACCTCCTCCGTCGTTCCCCTTATTCTGCCCCATCTCCACTTTTTCTCCTACAGTTTATGTTTGAACTTTAAGATGCAGAGACAGGAAGCCGGGACAATTTGGTCGGGTGTTTGAATTACGCCGTACCGAGAATTCCGAGAGAGCTGCTGCGGCTTTGCGGACGAGGACGGGGAGGAAAAGTCAGCAACAACAGAGAGAAGTGGAAGAGCGTGGGAAGCGGTAATGGAAGAAGGGCGGAATGACACGCAAATCGAGTAATTTAGCAGAGGCACGCTCGGTCAGTCCTGCCTCGTGCGATATTAGCACACGCTAGGAAGCACAACTACGAGTAGCAGGAAAGCTGCAACTTTGCCCTGGAAACGCTTTGCCGAGGTGATAAGTAACTCTACAATTACAAAGGACATTCACATTATAAAATACTCTTTATATGCAAGTTTGAAAAATAGACCAGAATTACTCCAAGAAACAAAGTCCGTAACGTTGGCTAAATTACCCTCTTCACTAGTCTTATTGCAAAATCTGGAATCTCTTAATAAATTGTCTTATATTACTTGAGTACCTCAAACGTTTTTTACGGATCTACTTTAGGATTAATTACCGTCCATCGCTGTTAAACATATTATTAAATGTAGTGTACGAAGGAATTAAGTCAGGACAGTCGGAGAAAACATTGTGCTGTCCGTATTTGCCCTAATACTGACACTTATTAATAGTTTTCAGTTACCCTTTTTATTATTATTACCTTTCAATCTTCACCAAATTAATGCAAAATTCCAAATTATTTTATTAGTTGCGTAAAGATATTAAAAACTAAAAGGAAATTGAAGTAAGAAGGCAATATTAACACAAACTTCATAATTCTATTTGTTAGTTGGGAGCCCGTCAAATATTTAACTCGACATTAATCTCTTGGTCAACACGTGACTAAATCGGCTTCGAGAGTGCCATATTTTTAAACCTTTACTATTCCGCGCCCCCTATCCTATCTTAGTTAACAGAATGTTAAAATCATCATAATCGGCTTCACATATTACAACATCTTTATTAAATTAAGAAATATCTTCTTCTTTCTATGGCATTCTAGCCCGTATTCGGGCCTTTGCCTACCAGGACGACTGCGGACGACATGATACATTCCGAATATGGAGTGATACGTGGTCAGCGTATCGACTCTCCGTTAATCTTAACCTCAGTCTCCGTTACCATGACAACACAAACATCCAAGCCCATGCCAGGATTCGAACCCGGGACCTCTTGGTTGTGAGACAGCAACGCTAACCACTAGACCACAGGAGATCGGCAATAAGAAATATGCTGGGACATTATATAACGGCAGTTACTTAAAAAGAGTGTAAAAAAGTGGTTCATTTAAATCTGAGGCAAATTATGCCAGGCAAAAATACTCCCGATGCCCTCGAAGAATGAAATATACTTCCCCATACCATGAGAGAATACTTCAGGTACGTTAAAAAGGTGAAAATATCCCCGTACACTAATAGAGCAAAAAGTACGTCGGGTATCTCAAAAGTGAAAAAAATAACTCCTGATACTCTCAGATGTAAGAAAAAATTCGCGACCATTACCCTTACAGGAGCAAGGAGAATTTTACCCATCCTGCGTTTGTTCCTGGATTGTACCCCCTCTCCTAGGGGCTTAACTACAGCTATATCGGCAAGTTTTAAATAAAAATAATAACTGTGGATACGGTAGGAATCTCCTCCACCCCATCCCTGTGGGTTCTCCTCTTTTATTTCGAATGAAGTTGAAAATATACACAAACCAAATTGGGGTGGTAGCCGTGTCTTATGCCCGCAGTGGTTTTTTCCAGGTTTTAAGTAACATGTGTACAATATTTGTTCAAAATTGCCCCATGCGTTTAACTTTGTATTCAAAGCATACACAGACACTCTATTTTATTAATAGAAATATATAAATATAAATTAGTTTTAAAGTTTGAATAAGGCCAAAAATAGACAAAAAATTATTTATACATAACAAACTATAATTTAAAAACAACTACGTTTCGGTTCTCATCAGGTTGAACTAAATAACAATGCACAAAAATTATAAGATTCCAAAGAGCCAAAGAAAACAGTGATTAAAGAACCAAAAGACAAAAATTTAAAAAACAAAGATAATAATTATACATTTGATAAATTTCATGAATTAAGATATTATATATACGACTGAGAAAATCCGTGTCCGTTTCTACATTCAGAGTATTAATGTTTTGTTTAATGTGAAGCATTTATGAAATCCCGATTAGCTCAGTAGTATATATAATATCTTAATACATAAAATGCAATGTATCAAGTGCATAATTTTTATCTTTGTTGTTTTAAATTTTGTTTTTTAGTTCTTTAATTACTTGTTATTTTTGGCTCTAGTATAATATCTTTGTAATGTTATAATTTTTGTGTATTGTTATTTCGTTCAGCCTGAAGGGGGTCCAGATCAGGACCGAAACATGTAATTCTTTTTAACTTATAGTTTGTCATGTTTCACTAATTTTTGTCTGTGTTTGGCCTTATTTAAACTTACAAACATTAATAACTATTTTATTTTAAATTTGTTGTATTCAAGAGTAAGATACCGGATATTCATTTTAACCTATTAGTATCCGGGTATATTTTCACTTTTTCCACTGGGAGACGAGACGATAAATATCAGTATTGCAGAAATAGGTAGGTCGCAGACGGATCCTCTACTTCATCCACTTTGGAATTACCTCGTACGAATGAAACTGACGTCCACGATTGTTTGTATTCAGTTCGCCAAAAATGAGGTAATCTCAAGGGGAAATATGGATGACGTTGAAGTGTGGCCCAGTCAAATCTCTGAAGCGTTTCTCTCAACATGTTATGAGTATGGGAACGAACTGTATCCTTTAGGATGAAATGCTTATTTCCTTAACTTTCTATTATAAAACACCCTAGCGAAGCATTAATATTTATAAAATATTTAATTAATTTCTAACTAATGATCCAAATTTAAATTTGGAATATTTTAGTTTTTTGTTAAGTGCAACAATACGTAATAAAGTAAAATACTTCGATTGTAAATAATCACCCAGAGCAATTTAAATGAAATGATAATTATCGGTTTAATTAAATTAATAAAATAATATTATTGTATATGAAATAAGTAATGGAATAGTAATTTTAATGTACCTTTCCGTTTCAGGATATCAGAAATCGATAGTTTCTGCATTCTGCATTCCTGTCACGTTATAACGTTCGGTTTTCACATAGAAACGATCAGACCGATTGCAATTAAACTTCATGCTGTTCTTATGTAGAGAAGTAGAAAGGAAATACAACTTAAAACTGCTATCATGTTTCACGAGGAAATATGACAAATGTTATAGAAACAGGATTTAAATGTTGGGGTACAGACTCCGCTCACTTTATACAGAAACAAAATAATGGGTATTTTGTATGGTTTTTTTTCTAAGGTGTTAGCTTAAATTGTAATCGAAAATATGAAAAATTTGAAATATTATATTTTAATTTTCACGCTTTACTATTACTTTGTATTAGTAGTAAAACAAATATATGCTGTCAAGGGTAAGCTAGTAGATACAATTATAAATAGGGGAAATAATTAACGAAAAGTATGGTATAATAACAAATGATACTGTAAGCACCACAATTGATAAGAAACACAGACATAAGCCGTGTCTTATTATATATATATATATATATATGTGTGTGTGTGTGTGTGTGTTTCTTTGTTTTTTTGCGAGGGCAGGTGAAAATCTTCTAAAGACACTATCTCAGGGTCCGCACTGGATAGTAGTGTGGGATTCTACCCACTAAAAACACTTCCCTTTCCAACGATGACTGTGTGTATCTTCACAGGAAGCAGTCGTAGCCTCAAGCTCACTTCGTCTCCTTTAAACATAATTATTTCTCTCTTTTTCGTAATTTTTTAATCTTTGAATTACTGTAGAGGCATATGCGCTTACTTTATTCCAGGTATTAGGTAAAAGCAGCATATTGGGTACCAAGTTATCTGTTGTTATTGAAGTTCCAATGTCGCTTTCTAATGCTCGTCTCACATATGAAAATCTCGAGCAACTGAAAAACACGTGTTCTGGTGTCTCATTGAGTCCACATTCAGGGCATGCAGGTGAATTATCTATGGCAAACCTGTAGAATTATGCCCTGAAGCAGCCGTGACCGGTCAAGAGTTGTCTGTGTATGTTGTACACTAATCACTATGAGAAAACATAAACATGCAATATGTTTTAATTTCCGTGAAACTAATATGTGAATTAATATAATGTTTATACTAGTATGATGGATACAGACCGTAAAACCAAAATTGTTATCAATTTTTAAATGTTGTATAACTCCATAGGCATTAATAAATTGTACTATTATTTTATTCTTACTCTTCGCTCTGCAGCTCATGTAGGGCCTTGATCTATCAAGTTGACAGCGGACTGTCATCTAACATAACCGATTCCGAATTTGGAGTGATAAGTTCTCCAGCAGACTGAAATCCCAGTCGCCGTGACCATGACGTCACAAACATCCAAGCCCATGCCAGGATTCGAACTCTGTGTTGTGAGGCAGTGACACTACCAGGAGGTTGGCATGATTTTAGTCTTAAGTCCGTCGAATTCTGGGAAACTTCTTTTTGATTGAGCGTGGAATTTTTCTTCTTCGGGGTTCAATGACGTCACACGTCTTGTGTAAAGCCTACCCACCTGACATAATGGTAAATGGCATGGCTGACTAGCTGGGGCTTCAGTTTCTGTCATATAAACTAGGAAACATAAAATTTCCAAGGACATTCGTATAGACACATTTCGTGGTGCCTGTGAGTTCTAGGCGCCATCAATATGTAATGAGGCTACGCGCCACGGTCGACCTTGCAAGGTCAGAGGCCTGGAGAGAACCTCTCACCATGTCATTAAAATTGCATTCAGTTAAGTATCGGTGTAATATAATACGCGTTTTTCCAGCCAGAAGAAGCTCCAGTGGCGCAATCGGTTAGCAATGCCGGGGTTGTGAGTTCAAGCCTCACCTGGAGCACATTTTTGGGATCACGATTAGTAAAGATTTAAATTGGGGTAATGAGATGAGCGAGGTCCCTGTCAGGTTCAGGTAAAGGGTGGAGGGCGCTGCTGCTCACTTTGTAAACAGGGTCTTGAGGAAAATCACGAAAAAAAAAAGATTTCTGCTTACAAAACGCTGGTCAGGTCACTTTTAGAATATGGGATAACGTTCTTGGATCCATATCGAAATCAACACACTCTAGCGTTGGAAAAAAAACGGGCTGAAAAAATGTTTGGGGAGCGATTCGCGAACAATCTTCACGAGAATTTAGAAGGTCTCAGTAATAGAAGGAAAATTCGAGGTTGTGCGCAATATATAAAGCTTATAAGGATGAACCACAGGGCCTGGAAAGAAATAACAAACCATTTTACGGCGAAAAATTAATTTTTAAAAATGACCACTTGTTCAAAATTAAAGAAAAGGGCAACGTACAGACGTAGGAAAATTTTAGTTTTTAAATAGGTCAAAACATGATTGGAATTCCTTACCTGAAGAAATATTTTCCAGGTAGCGTAAATCAGTTTAGGAATAGGCTAAGAAAACTTAAGTGAGTAGTATTTTTTTAGAATCAGTGAAGTGACAATAGTGAAATGCAGTGAAGTGATTTTTGTGTGACTCCTTTCTTTTCTTTTTCAGATAAAAAAACTACACACCAAAATTCTTCCTTAGTGTAAACTTTTTGAAATTGTATTTGTGTTTTATTTGTATATAGCTGCCACTGGGCAAATGCCCAATAGCAGCTAAGTAATAATAATAATTTCCATCGACTGTCTACCAATCGAAACTTAAACTCTTTGAGGTATGTTGTAAAAAAACGATTGGATCGCATTCATATACCCGTTATTGGGCTAGTTGCCTACTCGGAGATATTATATCGGTATTTGTCATATTGTAATTATCTGTACATACTGTGTCATCCTGTTCAACGTCGTACACGTGTTTATGAGACCATTTATAAATTTTTCTGTAAGAAGTGTATTTTTTTTCAACCATTAAATCATGATTCACATAAAAAGTCGAGATTTACAATAATTACATATAAACTGTTTCCTCTCATTATGCATTATCACGAAAATATTACCAAGCATTCTGAGGTTGCTAAATAATAATTAAATAATTCTGAGGCAAATGATGGAATACGCTAAGCATATTAGGAAAGATGTGGATCTATTTAATGTTTAACACTTGTCAAATTATGTCATAGCTCTGTTTTAAGTACTTAGAGATAAAAATATTTATAGTCTTAACTTTTTAACTATTAACAATAAATACTTTATATATCATTTACAAAGATTTAATTTACTCCCAATTAATATTTAAACACTTGAGACCTATATGGGATCGATTTTGCGGGTTTTCTCATTGAGACACAAACACTACGTGGAATTTGCAGTGCGAGGAAATCGGCAATAGGTTACAAACAGAGTGGTTACCGCATTTCAGGTAAGTCAGGAATCGACAAATTCAGGACCAATTCACAGATCTCTCTCTCTCTCTCTCTCTCTCTCTCTCTCTCTCTCTCTCTCTCTCTCTCTCTCTCTCTCTCTTATTCACCATTACCAATTACAGTCTCTAATCTCTTACTTTCCAACTTATTACTCTTCAATTTCCATTGCTTACTGAACGAAATTCATTTTACCTCTGTTTTAAACAAAATTTCCCCACTCCACCTTTTGATTTCCTTCAGTCTAGGAGACCCGATCCTATGCACGCAAAGATCATTATCTTTAGTATAGTGGATGAAGCCAATCACCTCACTTCACCGATGTTTTTAGGAAAACACCACGTCTCACCACATTCAGATTTCCCGGAATCTCAATGAGTTTTAAAAACCCAGGCAGGTGCCAACTTGTCTAAGCTTTATTAACATGTCTTTAACCTTCTTCAACTTTTCTGAAGGAGCCTGCCTTTGATTTTGTATCCCCAATTTCCGCTTTTTGTTGTGTTTTACCAGACATGAATTTGGTCGGATTCTTAATAGTGACGACTTGACGAATAAAATGGCTTGTAGAAAATTCTTCATTCTGTCGTGGCATCATCGAGCCTTCTTATGCTATTTAAGTTTGATTTCGCCGATCTTAAATAATTTTGTATTGTAAATCTGGTAACGTCTATGTCTGTAAAACCTGGTCGTTAATTTAGTTCATTTACTTTTTATTGTATTAACAGTTTACTGAGAAAACATTATTTCTTATTTTTGTAAATTTTCCGATTCATTAGAGGAGACGTGAGACTGTAATAGCCCTTAAAAGCTTGTAGTACCTAATCGGAGCCACCAGAGCGGGGATATCACATCCTGTGAGTTTCTATCTCACCGTCAATGTTTGGACAGATGCACTCGTGTAATGAGTCCCAGCTAATTGACTGACAGCTGCTTGAATCGGAAGAAGCAGACGGATGCTAAGTGGCGCACGTTTAGAACTGAAAAGCCAATCGTCGATTCGTACGTTACTCCAGAGCAGGGGGAGAATCAACCGGAAACTTAACATTTTCTGTCGCAAATTGGATCCGAAAAGGGTTGTTCCCGCTTTAATTTAAAACGGAACACAGGATATTGCCAAGCAGGAAATTCATTCAATTGCCTTTCGAGTCAAAAAATGAGAGTATTGGTTCCGTGTAAACGGCAGTTTGTCGACCAGGGTGGCGACGCGTGAAGTGGCAGCTGTCGGGTGCCTCCAGCACCTGTCCTGCCCTGGAATGCAACCGTCCCTCGGATACCTCACCCTCGTTGCGGACGAAGTTGGCTTCAGCGACGTCCGGCGTTTCAATGGTATCGACAAATTCTTATGGACCAATGAGAGGATATAAAACACTTGAATGACATCGAATTGCCTAATATTGTCGTCTAGGTCTTTCACCAACATCCAACAAACAAAATTCCCACACAGGAATGCACACGACGCGACAAAATTCTGCGTTAATCTTTAAATTTTGGAAGATAAAGTGGATTCTTCTCAATATCTGTTTTGCGTAGATACCTATGTTAATATCGTCATTATTACAAATTAACCACATTATAACTAAAATTTAATTCCGTTATAATTTATTTTTCCTGCGCTTTTAATGGCTCAAATATTTGAAACTATCGCATGGATCTGAATAATCCCCTTGCTCCTAGTACTTACTACCATTAATACAAAATTGAAACGAGCATTGTGTTAGTTTTCCGTTTCCCAGTTTTCCTGAACTCGTTAGATAAAACTTCTATGACTACATTTATATCACCTTTAAATTCCTAAAAATACAGAATAATCAATTGTGCATCTATTGTTATTGCGTGTGGTTTTACCTTCATAGAAAGAAAACGAGCAAACAAAATAATTTTCTCAATTTAAAATAACGTTATAATCGATATATTTCGTTTATATATTTATGAATTGCAAGAAATATTCAGTGGTTAAGCTCGTCATTTTATAATAATTAAATTCAGAGTTATTGCGAACAGATTAATTTTAATATATATGACATGGACAGTGATAAATTATAAATAAATTTTTAAGCATTATAAACACTAAATTCCAAAGTTATCAATTCCTACCAAAAGCCCCAATTGTATGTTATGAAACTAGTTTGCTGATTTAATTAATATCTCAATTCTAAATTCGTTAGAGAACTGAAGACAAGGAACCAGGCAGGGAACTGTCCTCGTCTTTGTTTATCTGTTTGAGGAGATGAGAAGAGCCACACACGTGACGATGAAAGGCCTCTTTGTACTTAGGTACTTGGAGCTCGACGACTGCACTGTTTTCCAGAAGAGTGACTCAAGGACCCATTGGGAAAACGGCCCAATAGATTCTTCAAGCGTGCTTCAAAAATATTCTTAAGAATAGTTCTTCATCTGTAAGTAATACATGGTCATGTGGGATTCTTATGGAAACTCATTTATAAATTTCGAATAATGGGCAATTACAATGAGTACCAAATATAACATTTATCACACCATTTCTAATTTCACGATTCATTAGAAGTTAAGAAATTGTTTATAATTAGCTCCCAATTAAAAATTATAATATAAATAGGATGAATGAGTTTTGACCAATCATAAAGAAGAACTCCAAGGAAATTACATTTATTGAGTTACTATCTTGTAATAATTCAAAACGCTCAACTTTTTACTTATATAATACTAAATTGAGACATGAGTTCTTTGTATTACGGTTTCATCTTTATTTCAAATTATTTGAAATCATTTTAGCTATTTTCTAAAGCCAAAAAGAAAATCCTCGGTAATTAACTTACTAAATTTTACTGGTTTGTGCATTTAAAAAAAACGAGAAACTATATAATAAAGAAGAATGTATGTTTGTATATTTGTTTTTAATTCATTATACAGATTTGAACACGCCGAAAAAAAAACTTGCATTTGTGAGAAACCACTAGTACAAACGTGGAAGGAATTATTAGTTAAAAATATAGTGTAGGCATGCCTATTGTTGTGTCGTAACCGAGCATTGGCTTAGAGCAATGTCAATTACTTTCTGCAACGCTCAGACTTGGTGAGTGATAATTTCGTTTTATTTAGAACCGTCTTTTAATGTGCTAAATAATACAGTGAATAATAGATTATTTCATACTTTTTACCGAACTATTTATTGGAATACAATGATTGAAAATATCGTAGTGTGTGAAGATACATAGGTACATGTTTTAATCATTATTATCTAATTTATTTGTTGTCAATTGCTAGTGAGAATTGCCGAGAATCTCACGTTATGTGTGAATTTTTTAATTTAGATGACTGACGAAATATATTAAAGTGATAATTTCAAAGAATTAAAGACATTTTATGATATCTATATTGTTTCTTTTGAAAAGTTGGCGGTTTTCTTTATATTTTACATTTGTTTCATTCGTTAAATATGATCCGAAAGCTCCAAGTTTTGTATTCGCAATTTTTTACGTTACAGGATATGTTTTTATGTAACTTTTGTTAGTGATTAAATACAATTAAATAAAGTTCAGCTGTATTGATTTTACTAAACTAAACTATTCGATCATTAGCATAATTCAGAGAAGTTTTGTCCTGAATAATAATTAATTTAAATGTGCCTTTATTAACGGATTTTGGTTTAAAATTTAGAAACTTACTTTTAATTAATATACGCTGTCCTATTTGTAATTATGTTTTGAGGACAATTAACAATAAAGTAATAATTTCTCTGATTGATAATAATTAAAAAATTTCAAATTTGGGTATAGACTTAAATTTTCAAACAGAGTTTTGAATAATATATTTCCTGGCTATTTAACGAAGTTCTGAGGTTAGGATAACACAATCAATTGCAAATATCAAGATAAATGTATTTATAGAAATATATTTTTAATGCTTTCTAGACAAAAAAATAATCAGAAAGTTTCGTGTTTAAGATTCTAATATAATCCATAAAATTTAAATATTTGTGTCCTATTATTAAGGGAAAATTTACAGTGTATACACTTCCTTTATTAAGGAAATATTCATGTATCCATTATAGTACTTCAAGGTGCTAGGATCATTTTTAACTACCGGAATTGTTTTAGATTCTCTAAAGGTACTCTGCCTATTTAATGCTCTCGGAGAGTTCTTCACTCATTTAGGAACCATTTGTCATCGTCCCCTGTATAGGTTAGAGTTACAATCCAGGGGTTAGTGATAAAAAAGGTGCCGGTCTCGACAAGAGTTACATCACGTGTTGACCAAGAGATTAGCATCGAATCATTACTTTTGCGGCATAATATAGAAATAGCTGGGGACTCGGCTAGTATTATTATAAATAAACTAGTTGTTTTGTAAATTTGTTCCTGCAGAGTGGGATTGTACAGAATTTAAATTTTAACAGCTGCCGCTAGTGAGTTCTTTACGCCAACAGTTTGAATCATTCTTGTTTCTTCTTTTATGTTTGTCTATCATAATAATGGCTCCCATGTAGTGAAGGTTTTCTTTTCAAATGTTTGAATCTATAGAAATTATACGTCCATACAAGAGACTAAACGACTTCAATTTCTCCGCCAAGAAGCTCCAAAGACTGAACGCACGACCCAGGACGACGACAATAAATCATACTTTCGTAATGATTTATTGCCTTATAAAATATTCTAAAGTCTCAAAGATTCTTTATTTAAAACCCAAATGACCGTATAGTCATTCTCAACTAAAAATGAAACATAAAATTCACACTCATTATAGAAATTAACAGCACATCACCATCAATATAAGATTAATACAATAAGACCTTACCTATTACAAAACAAATTATATATTATATAAATTGTCGTCAACATAAATTTTCAGCAACATAAATTTTGCTACGTCTTCTTTGTCAATATCAAACATCTAACTCGATACATTTCAGAGCACTTATATAGGTTCCAATAGAGCAAAGATGCTCATGCCAAGTCATATTATAAAACATTTTATTATTATAAGAAATATTCCAATAAACATAAATTATAAATAAAATTTTCTTATATAAATTTACATTACTCAAAATCAAATCACGTAATTAAACGTCCTTTATATAAAGTTCCCAACCCAGAGATGCCAATTTCAAGTATAATTAATCGAATTTATTATAATGCACAATTTCACAAAAAACACTTATTTTAATTACTAATTGTTTATTTATTATATGCACTACGGTGATTTTACACTTTCTTATCTCACCCATTATTTATAAATCTACCAAAGCAATAATAAAACCAGTAAGATAGTCAAACAATTTTACTCTTCCTCGTTACACCAATGTATTATATTAAATCCTAATTACATATTACTAAGTATTTTCACAAATCTTCATTTACATTTGCTTGTTAATTGTATATATATTTTATAATTTGCTTTAGTTTACAATTTATAATACTTATTAACATATGTAAACTATTTCCAACATCACATTTAATTGTACAATTACCTTCGGAAGAACAAATATTCTCAAGTATTGTAGTGCTTAAATGTTGAATCAATGAAAACCTAGAAACAAGTTTGGTTTGAAATAGTTCTGAATTTTTAAAAAATAACTAATAGTATTATTTTATATCGTAAATTAACCTATGCGTATTTTTGGAAGTATCTTATAAGTGTCACTTAATGACTCGAAGCCTCAAAATCCCAAATGTTCATTTTTGGTCCCCGTTACATAAGCAATCTACGCGTTTAGCTGGCGTTGATCGACAGATGTAGAAGACGAAGATTCCTTCCCTTTGCGGTCGATCCTGCAGGCGAGATGTGTAATGCGATTGGGGATGCACTGGTGTGCAAACGGGCAGCCATCTCATGCATGGTTTAATATGCTAATAGCTCTCTGCCATAATGGCTTCACGCGTTTACTGGACTAGGTCAAACTTGCGAGCCAGCATCTGGCAACTTCTCCGGAGGATACTCTCACTAGACCACATCCAAAACTGACAATTGCATTCTTATTAGTGCACAGCGATACCTTACATTTAAGTTTCGAATCATTGAGAAACATATTGTTGTAATTAAGTGGTTTCACGTGTTTTATTGCTTAGTTGTGATTATTGTCCCCGCGCAATCCCATAATAATAATAACAGTTGATGGCTTAACTGAAGTCATAGTACTAACTCAAGAAAAATGATAAAAACTAAAATGTATAACTCTGAAGAGAAAAATATCAGAAACTAGTTTTTTATTAATTATAAAAATGGAGAATGCACTTCGACACATGTAATTTGATTTGATTTAATTTGATTTTTTATTTAATGTAGCGCATATCTCAATTTATTTGGTTTACTTTAATTTAAAATTGTTTTTGCTTTGCTAGCTCAGTTATTATTTTATTATTTTTTAATTTTTATCTAGAGTCAATTTGCTACTAATATAAGTATGGTCAGGTTCAGATAAACAATTCTAGGAAGACGTTTCCGCCTAAAGATAGCCAGGGTCCCGGAAACCAGCGTCGCCCCAGCAGTCCCATGCAGTATTTTGCTTCAACCAACCAGGGAACGTTTAATAGATTCGGCTTAGGGCGATTGAAGCCAGTTTCTAGGTAGGAGCTGTTAATGAAAAAGGGAGAGGGGAGAGGGAGGAGCTAGGAAAAGGTTTGCAGAAAGTAAGACAGGATTCTTCGTAGATATTTGATGGGAAAAGGATCGGTCGAAGAGCGACTTCAGAAGCAGAATACCATGTGGCAGAAAGAAACGGTTGTTGTTGCAATTCTTTTAGCAGCAATCCTTCCTGGTAAGCCTTCAGAATTTTCTTTCCTGAGAGTGTTGAAACGATAAGTTTTAGTTTTTGTCTTTTTGATCAAAATTCACGTATTTTTCGTGTTTCCACCCTAAAATACGATAACCTTGGGGGGAAAAGTAACACGTTGAGTATATATATATATATATATATATATTAAAATTGGACTATATCTTTTGTAAATATTTTTCTTTTAATTATTTTAATAAATTTTACATTGTGAAATTTAATTTTAATTTTATTTAATGAACACGTGGCGTATCACACACTTAAAAATTATAAAAGAGGACATTGAATTTAATCATTGATGGTAGTGCTATTTTTTAATTTTGAGATCCTTGATCTCCTCCATATCACTGTATGTTTGAAGATGTTTATATAAACATTCTTTCATATATTAACCCTTCTTGTTTTTTACAACAGGATCCAGTAATTATGTCACTATAAACCACAGAGGCAGGAATACGTTTCTATCTATTTCTAACTTGACGTTGAGCATATTAATTAACAAACATCAAACTCTTATTTTAATTATGTCGTCGTCACCAATGATTTCAGATGATCGTTTTTCAATAACTTATCGACTATATTAAAATTTGAAATTTCTTTTATGTTAGATACTTATTGTTTCGGGGAAGTACACGTGAAGCGACAGAGAAAAGATCACAAAATGCGATATTAACGAATGTCATCCAAGAGTCCCAGCGATGTAAGTCAAGATAAACATTTTCGTAGGAAGGCGACAATGTTAGATATTTGTTGTCTGGAAAAGTATCTGAGAGAATTGTGCAAGCCGGAAAACCGCAGAGAGGACAGACCAGCGGACTACAGAGTTGGTTAGTCAAATTGCAATTTTCAACATTATCCCAAACAAAAACTTTGTTATGAATTTTATTTGGGTAATGTCGAAATTTTAGACTTTTAACAAGATTTACTTAAACGTAATATATCTGAAATTCTCATTTATAATGATACCTTAAAATAGAGTAAAATTTATAACCCTTTATATATTTAATAACTATTAATATTTTAGAATCTTTTACTTTTAATTATTTTCTGATTGGATACATTTATTGAGAGTTTGTTGTATGATAAATTATTAATTTTTGGTATTATTTTCAAAATCTATAAAAACAATGAAAATAAAATAATTTTTTTTTCATATTGTCTAGTTCTATTTTTAACTTCCCACTTTTACACATTATTATTTTGATTCTTATTTTGGTTGAAGCTGTCATTCGTAAGCAGTCCAGTTTTCATTTTTGTGTAATTCGACTACTATTTGTTCACAAAAATTTCAAATTGTATTATTATTATTTTTTTATTAATGTTATTAATATTCTGGAATTTTAATAATGGCCAATTTTTGTACCAAGATTTGAAGAAACTGCCTTAGGAAATTGTGACAAAACGTCGGTTTAATTAAATAAAAACGTCCAGGAAATTTTTAATGACGGATTTTTAATTGTGATAAAATGAAGAAACCCTTAATTTAATAAAACCAAAATTTATAATTTGATTATAATTGTAAGTTTTAATAATTTTTTTTGTATTTTTTCGACATATGCCATAATAATCTTAGTTTTTAAACAATTTATTTTGTATATATTATGTAATGTATTATTTCTAAATTTTCTTGGAATATATATCATTCCAGAATTTGTTTGTTTACACTGGATCTCTCTTTCGAACTTTGGAGTTCCTAAAGTACAATAAACTTTACCGCTCCTGTGCTCACCAAACGCAATCAGCAGAATAATTTACATTGAAAATTATTTCAATAAGTCAATTGTCAATAAGTCAATTTTAGCCACATCGAAAATTAAATATTTGAAATAATACGCAGCATGATTGATCAGAGCCGTATAATGGGCCGAAACACAAAATGAAAGTCTAAGAGCTTTTATGAAAATTGTTAAAAATGGTGGGGTTGGAAATAAATGCACATCGTTAAGTTTTAAATATTTCGCCAAAATATGCTGTTACAGGGTCAAGCTAACTTTCTCATCTGTGTGAATGTAATAATACTTTTCGTGCCCTTATGTGGCTATCGCACGCCACTTCAAGTCCGTGCAGAGCAAGCACGCTCTGTTGGGGAGCGGAACGCATTGTTTAACGACAGTGGCATATCAGAGTTTTTCTTTGCGTTATTGTCTCTCCGTGAGTCACGTGGTCCGGGTCCAGGTCCGGGTACGCAGGCGCGTGTATGCGCAGAGATAAGCTCCCCTTCGCCCCAGCCCATTGTGCGGACTCTGCTGGGCTTATCGGCACTCGTACGTCACACACTCGCATCAAGGTCACGACACGAATCTGTAACATTTTCAGATCATAGCACATCCCGCACTTTCGCCCGCCATACGATCTGCGTCACATCTGCGCGAGGGCGAGATACGCTCAATGATCCTCACAACTCGGAACAGGAAGTATTAAGAATTTAGGATACAGCCTGTGTCTGCTACAGAGGGACGAAACGAAGCATTTCGCTTACTTGACAAACCAACAGTCAGCTGATTACCTATATAAAGTCCCATCGATTCTTTCACAATTTATACATATAATATGTCGAAATTTACAAATAACATACTCAAAGATTGTTCAATTGGCTATCGACATATTAAAACGAGCGTCTTTAGTTTCATCAAATAAAGTAGCGCAGTAGAACGTCTCCCCAATTTTTTCATTTATATTTCCAACTATTCAAATTCAGAGTCAGGCGGGCAAGAGGTGAGATTCCCAGGCGCCAAGGTGTGGCGTAGGAATCGTATCTACCTGCAGATACAAGAGATTAGGGTCGTTTTGCAGCAGGGACGTTTACCCAGTAAAAATTTCCCAAGGACATCCTTCCCTTTGTCAGCGCAAAAATTCCGCACTTGGCGAAAGGTGAAAAAAGGACCACGTGGGGTGGCACTTTCCCTTGGAGAAGGGAGCTGAGAAGACGAAAAATGAGCAGTCTTGATCAAGACGTTGGAAAGACGAGGAAGCAGGGAGGCAGTCAGTATTGCTCGAAAGTTGAAGGGAAAATAAAGAAGGAGAAAAAAACAATCAAATAAGTTAGTGTTAGTCGGATGTTGAAGGGGGGAGTAAGCATGAGATGAGAGAAGGAACAGTGTGTGTTAGATTCAGTTGCAACGAAGGAGGGAAACTTATTTTCCAATAAAACACCTGACTTTACCGTTGACTGAAGGCACGATCACAACTCAACCTGAAGAAAGGAAATACTCTTCAAGGAAGACCCATAGTCGGCTTGTACTAACATCCAAGGACGGAATCACATGGAAGATAAAACAGGTTCGTCACGAACATAAAATTTCTGCTACACTTGTTACCCCAGTAATTTAAATTTTGTCTAGTTAATTTTAAATAATTACCCACCCCACATTATATATTTTCAACTTTATAAGAACATTGACCTCATAACAGACTAATACATTTCAAATTTTTGATACTTGAAGATATGTTACGTTTCGACTAGCCAGTTAATATTCTTCAATCACTGATTGGAACAAACTAAAAGTAAACAGCAAATATGAGATACAAACAAACAAAAAGAAAGCTGATGTTACAGTCTATGTTGGAAAAAAGTCATAGATGCAGTTAAAATCATTTATGCAGCTGTGGTTACTATTTATTAGAAAATATTGCAAGTTTGTTATACACTTGTCGAAACGTAAAACAACTTGGATAAAAAGTTCACAACAAAATATATAGTCTCTTATCAAGGTTAATGTTCAACAAATTAACATCAAATGTTAAACATAGGTTAAGGAATGTTTTAATTTTAAATTTTAACTGGAGTACCCGTTGCATTATCATTGTTAAAACATGAGGGCTCTTACCCTATTCGCATCGATCAGTATTCCGAGGCTCAAGCGACTTAAATTAGCAGCTAATTAATTTTACTTAACTGGCAACAATTAGAAAATTTTGTATTCACCACTGTCAAACTTGACACGCTTCGTTTTTGAAAATCAAAGTGATAAGTAAATTTGAGACCTTGCTCTATAGCTTCATCAGCTACTTAATTATTTCCTCTTACTGCTTCTCTTTTCTTTTCAAGCATTTCTTTCTGTTCCATCGTATAAACGGGGTGAGAATCAAACATATAACATTCTATCATAGAGATATTACGTCTGAGAAAAAAACAGCAAATTATTAACACATCGATTAAAAATATAATAATGATAAAATACAGCATGAGCTTAGTAAAGTTTACTCGAATATTGTAGCGATAAGATCTGAAAAAGTCCAATATTCCGTACGAAACCTCATAAAAGAACTGAAATAAATAGCGTTTTGCTGACATACTGGCTGATTTTTCTACTTGTAAATTTATCAATGTGAGATATTTGAATTATTGAAACTTTATTTTGATATTCAGATTCACGTAGTAATGTAAAACGAACACCCACGTCTGCGCTCTGCCGTCATCTCTTAATTACGTAGATTTATTGGGCACCAGGAAATTATCAAAAAGTTTGCTAAAACAAATTTATTTCTAACAATGATATAAATAATCTACAGAGCGTGGTCATTAATACATGAATCATAAAGAAAAAATAACTCCGTGTGGCGTCTCACTGGCTAGATTCTACCAACGTGTTAGAGAACAAATACCTCAACCTACGGTCGCGATTTCTCGCAGACACTAATTTCATCTTTACTCCATCACGGTTTCGGCAACGACTTCTTTACATTGTGCATTCGCACAGTACCGCGCTCAGACTCGCCTTCAACATCAAAGCCGGTTTCTGTCGGCGGGTTCCAAAGGAAGCTGTCAACAGAGGAGTCTGGCACTGCTTAGCTGCTATTAGGCATGGATCCGTAACTTCATATTAAAGAAGTAAAGTGTTTTAATGGTAAAACACAACGAAATACGGAATTTTGCGTTACAAAATCGACTTGAGAGGAACGTGAAAAGGTTGCAGAGTGAGCAGTAAAATCTCGACAGTTTTGGCGCCTGTCTGGGTTGTCTAAAATAGTTGACACTCGAGGACATCTGACTGTGACGAGACCTGGTATTTTACCCAAACATTTGTAGTAAGTGGGGTACATAACTCCTTCCAAATTCTGAAGGGAAATGCTTTTGATTGGAGAGTATTTCGTCCCCGCCACTAAGAGAAATAAAATAATATAGTGGGGAAAACTTATTAATAACTGACGCAAATTGATGTTCGGGCATTAATAATTAAGGGTTTGACAATGGGCTGAATGATTATGATGATAGATGGATAAAGACGTGGTCAGTGATTGATACAGTATTGAGACACTATTTCAAACTTGAATTTCCTGATCCAGGGTGGATTGTTTTCCCATGATTGTGGCGGTATATAAGAATATTAAATGAGCAAGGTGTTCAGTTTTCAATAAGAAAGCGTAAAGGAGTCAGTTGGAGCCGGCACGACATTGTGGAACTCCAGCTGCAAATTCTAGGCAAAGCAGAAGATGGTAATTAATCTTTCTTCCGATTTCCTGGTAACTTTCGGCATATTCCAAGTAGAGTTTTCTGTTATGAGAAGACTCTTAAATACGATCCAAGAATAGATCTCAATTGTTTGAAATGTTTGTTTGTAAGCCGACCTCCTGTAGTGTAGTGGCTAGCGTTGCTGCCTCACAACCCAGATGTCTCAGGTTCGAATGCTGGCAAGTGCTTGGATGTTTGTGTTGTCATGGTCGCGAAGACCGGTATTAAGACTGTTAGAGGATCGATACGCTGACCACGTGTCACTCCAAATTCGGAATGTGTTATGTAAGATGACAGTCCGCAGTCGACGCGGTATGCCCAGGCCCTCTATGGGCTGTAGAGCTATGAAGGAAGGAATATAAAGCATATATTGTTAATCCTAAAAAATTAAGCTTCATACGAAGAATTTGAACAATATATTATTTTTCCACAACAATTATTAATAAATGTAAATTTAATGTAATAGATTTTTACATAATATTCATTTATTTAAACCCCATATATCCATTTCAGACTGTGTCCGTTTTCTGACCACTGTTAACTCAAAATCTATTAAAAACATAATTTAAATTACTTTTCATTCTCATCCAAGTACCTTCTTCTGTCATATGCTTCCTTCATATTTTTCCCGGTTGATCAATAATTGTGTAAGTATGAGCACCCATGGTTTAGGTAATACTTGCGAATCAAATTAAAATTACTTCCTGCAGCTAATAATCAAATATTAATTATGGTAGGGCAGTAAATTAATATCTTTGAAATGGAATGTTAAATATCTTTGTAAAGAAGTGTGTCACTGTTATTATATCAATTTACGTTGAGCTGTGGCTGATTTTTTAATCTTAAATCTTAATTTGTATATGGATGTTTTAGATTTTTTTTTCTAGAAGTTGTATCATCATTAAACTTTATAATATTTGGAATGTTACAAATAATTTGTCAACTATGAGTTCTCTTGCAATACTCATTGTGATTATAAATTATTATCTAAACCCTATTTTCTTACAGAAATTTGTCAACGAAGCTGTTAATCCTGAATTCGTAATATAATCGTAATAGTTCGTGTATGGTCTCAGTAGTAGCTGCTGAATAAAGCATTTAATTTGAAAGGAGTTAGCACGCGTGCCATGCATATTGTATGGGTCAGTCGTTAAGACAATGAACGTATTGTGTCTGCGCGGCGTGCCACCTGAGACCGGATGGGGATCGAAGCTGCGTCCCGGCGCACAATGCGTCGCTGCGGCGGCCAGATAAGGCTCTGCAGTCCCTAGAGATCGTGGAGGGGGACTTAATCTCGCTGCGGTGCGGTGGAGCCCTCTCCAAACTTGCTTCGAGGAAGCCACTTCTAATGCTCGCCCAGCAAAACAAACTTACAATATTAGAAACTTTCGACACTTCCGATACTCTGCTCTCAAATTACTGTTTTGTAATTAATCTCATCACACAACGAGTCTGACCTTTGCCTTTTTTGGCAAGCGCAATAATGTTTTCAAGAATAAAATGTAATTTGTACTTACTAACAAAGTAGCAGAGAGTATAATCCAAATAGTATGTAGTGTCTTTGGGAAAAGCACTCGACAGCATGAAGAGATCAGCAATAATTGACTCAAGTAGCACATTAGATTCCTACAGGCCATAAGTATATACAAAATTTGAGTGGTTATTCATAAATTCAACACAGAAATCCATATCATCACTTAAGATTTGCCACGATGTGAAATAGATCCACAAGTGACAAGATAACGTATTATCAATTATAGACTTAAACAGATAAATATATTGAAATGAATAGGGGGTATTAGTTATTTTATAAAGTTATATTAATATATTAAAAATAAACTTCCATTTTAATAAAAAAACAATTTACTTTATATTTATTAACTTTACATATATTTTACAATGTGTCCATTTTAACAACATCAGCCAGAAATTCTTAATAATAAAAAACTATACATAATAACATAAAAAATATACAAATAAATTTCTTATGACTATGAATTCGAAATCTCTAGACTCAGGGTCGTATATTATGGGTCTTCTCATGGAGCGGACATATTACACAAAAACTACTCGGCAGTATAGGCAGTATAGGAAACCAGCAGTGGTAATTACCGTTTCGGCATAATGGGCCTTACAGCGTCTTCTCTCACTTCTTATTTCCTCCTAATTGAGTCGTTCTCGATCACGCCTCGAAACCGCTTCTATTGTCCCTGGTTCAGGACAATTTCACAGTCTTAGTCTCGTCTCCTCAGGCCAGGCTCTCTGTAATCATCTGCGCTGAAATCTTACAATCAGCCACTAATATCATCTGATCAACCACTCTCGTCTACCCAAACTTCTCCTCCCTTCCTGTCTGCCAGGGTTTTTAATACCTCTTCCCCACTTCTTTAATTCACATCAAAAAGGTAGCGGGGATAGATGTTAACGAATCAGATTATTCGTTATTCTTCTCTGAGAAGAATAGTTTGCCTCTGTCCCCCAAGGGTTTTGGGGAAATCCACATTTATTCCCAGCCTCCGTCTCCACATTCCAGTGATCGCGGGACAATCCCCGCTGGCGTCCAAATGTCTGGGTTTTATTACTCCTGTTTGTCAAATAATGCCTCTTCTCTTTTGACCGCTTCAATGTATTATGTAATAATGGGTGGATGATTTTATGTTAACTGACTGCATAGTACATACCTGCATTATGAAATAGTCCCTATCATTGAAATGCGTCCATAAAGTATCTTACTTTTTGTGCAGTTGTTAAGAGGTTAAATTTGGCATACCGCAATTGATTTAAAAAATTTTAATATTCGACAAAATTGGCTGTTTTATAATTGATTTTAATCGTGGAAAGTATAACGCTCATTAATAAAACATCTGTGGCTTTGTAAAGGAACTGGCCGCTTTTTGTTGTTGAACTATCGAACTGCACTCGCAGAATAGAAAATTTTTATTCAGTCGTAAGGGAGAACACATTACATCTGAAAAAGCCAGTCGTAAGCTCGGTTTCGACGAGAGAACACGTAAAACACAAAAAATAAATATTTATAAATTCGTAATAAACGAAATTAAATACAAATAACGTTAAAAGGTAGCAATGTCTTGAAGCATTGGGGGAGGGGATGTAAGTGTTAAAAAATTAATGGATAACTGAAATTTTGAAAGGAAACTATCAACTTTCGTGATGAATTTGGTCTTTTCATTATAAGTTATAACTAAAACTGAGGTGTTAACATAATTATTTCTATAAATTTATATATATATATATATATATATATATATAGTATAATATTCCACCGTTGAAGATACAAAAAATTAATAAAAATGCAATGAACCATATCAATTATGTCGGTTGTTTTTTTATTAGTATATTCCCTATATTACAATGGTTTGTTTGGTTTTTAATCCAAAAATTAATAAATCGTACAGATATGAAATTTCAAATGCAGCCACAGAATTACCTTTCTTCTGAACAATAGAATTTTTTTGTTTTTCCGAATTGCAATTCTTGGACTGTTTAAAATTGGGTACGCTGTTAATTTTAATTACGTAACACTAACTATTGTTAAATAAATCTTTATTCATTATTAAATATGTACTGAAAAATAACACATAATACAAGAAAGTACTAAAATGATTTAGTATTGGACTAATTAACTATTATACTAAACAAATATAATTTTATAATACAGAAATATTAATGATCATCTGTTTGCTAAATGCCTTAGAAATTAATATCAAAGGAGCTATTTCTACGAAACGAGAATAATGGTGTGGCGTGGTAGTAAAATAGTGGAGACAGAAGTAATATAAATGTGAAGTGATAACCTCAAATTAGACAATGCAAACAATTTGATCCTCAATAAAGAATTGCCTCCATAATTTACATGGTTTTGCGCTGCTAGCGGACAGCAGGTTGAAGTCTAACCGCGTAAATAATACGTCATGTGAGAGTTACCTAATGCAGGTTCTCTAGAGTTTACCCTGCATCTTTATCAGGTGAACACCGGGTAGAGACCTTATACCTCGGGGGACCTAAATTGGGCTTGTCTGCCTTCTGCATCCCCATTTCCAATTCCCTTCTTATGCTATTAATAGGGAGTTGCCAATTATTCGATAACCGTCATGTTGCCTGTCACCATGAAAATATTATCTTACAGTATAGAAAGGAAATATTTTATAAACTTTTTTTATTTATAATACTCCCATAAATTTAAACATTAATTATTGGGTGAAATCACGATACATGTCAATATGCAAATGTCTAACTAACTCTTTTCTTTAATGTTGATACATAGAGGGGAGAAATCTATTTGCACATTTATGTGCTGTAAAAAATTACCTAATTATTGTTTCATCAATGAAATTAGTCAACTTATTTATAGTCAAGCCTGAAAACTTCACAAGCTATGTACTATTAATTTATGAAAAAATTGTATAAAACTATTAATAAATTGGCTAAAGCTTTTTATAAATATCAATAAAACCCTTATAAATATATAAAATGCCATTTGTTGTTAAAATAAAGTCGTGGCAGACAAATGTAAAATTAATTTTCAATTTAAAATAAATCTATTTCGTGCTAAATGTAATTCTTCAACAACCTAGGTTCCGGATACTTGGGTGAGGAAACGAAGTATTTCAATTACAAAATGTTTCACATGATTCCCATGTGACGATTGAGTGTTTCAGAGGAATACAAAAATCTTCGGATCATAATCCCGCAACAAAATGGTTTCTCTCATATTTATAGAAATATATATTTCAGCTCAAATTCTATAATAGTTTTGTTAATTTATGCAGGTTTTCTAGGGTTTTCTCCGCAACTTTCTTGCGTGAAACACCGGGAAGGATCCTTATGGCCCTTTGCTCTACCTTCCAAATATCCCTTTTGTTACTATCTTATGCTTTTAAAGGGTAGTTGCCTGTTTAAGGATCACCCTCATGTAGCCTGTTACCCCAAAAAATTTCAACGATGTTTTTGAAAAGTAAAAACAATATTATTTTCAAAAATAAAAACGATATATTTTGGAAATATAAAAACGATATACTTTTGAAAATTAAAAACGAAATATTTTTTCGACACAGAAAATACCTGAATAAGCAAACTTGATTACGTCACTGAAACATCCTTTCAATTATTCTTCTCATCAGGGAATAATTATCATATAGTGTTCATTACTTACTTTTTATTGGTGTACTGCGATAACCTTAGAAGAGTCCTTTGTTTTAAATAAGGAAACGATTTATTTATTAGTGAAATTGTGAACTGATTTTAACATTTTTTCCGTGACTAAATGATGCACTATTTCTAACATCTTTCAGCAGAATCTTCAAGGACAGCGCTATTGAATTTTCTTTTGACGAAGCAATAAAATTTACTGTAATCGTATAATTGGGACTGTTAATCTTTGAAGCGCAGTTTACATCATATTTTAAAGTACATAATATATATGAAGACCATTTCTCGAGCAATATGTTCATAGTTTTTGAGAGAACACGCAAATACAAAGAGGAGTTACAGAAAGAATAATAAGCTCATCTTGATGCTCCTGTCTTATTCAGATTAAGTAAGGGAAAGAGATCAGTGTCAACGTGATCACAATAACTGATTATGTAACGAAAACTTACACGCTTTTACCTCAACTATTTGGCGTATTGATTGGTATTATCAATTAACTTACTTTTGTTTAGAAAGCGAGTAGCTTGTCGTCGTCAAAGAATATAAAACTATAGGTTTCAGAATTGAAATCTCAAAATAACATCGTCTATTGGAGCCATGAATCTCCGATTTCGTTTCTTCATGGCTTAGTGAGAAGTCTAATAAAATACTGAAATGTAAAAACGGGAATAAATATTATACGGTCAATATTCCGTGACATAAGGACATGTTTAACTCCTTATTTTTTATTCAAGTAACTTAAATGATTACAATTACTTTAAATGTAATGGTGTTTGTTAATGTAGGTATGTATAGTTATTTTATAATTTACAATTCAGTTGTTTTATCGACATAAAAATTAGCTGAACTCTGTAAACGCAACCATCTTCCACCAACTGAGCCGATATAAGAACATAAAATGAAAAAAAAATGGTTATGTCCAGTGATTAAAAATTAAATTGCCAATGTGTTAATAAACAAAAGAACTGTCTTTTATTCCAAACATTGAATATTATTTTTCCAGATAAAATCTTAATTAGGTGACGGCTGAAGAATGGGAGTAGTTCGGATAAATTTTAATTTTACGTTTTCATCCACCCTTTGATTACTTTTCCGTCACATACGCTTGGCTTTGCAGCGTTTTAAAACACACAATTTTGTTCGCACGACATTAATTTAGCGTTATTTTTGCTAGAAAACAGCTCGGGTAGTATCCACAGCATTTATTAAAATTACAAAGCTGCAACAAAATAAATATTGCCGGCTGAAACCGCAAAGGGTGTACGTGAAGGGCGGCAGGGCGCGCGGATGCTGCGGGGAGCCCACGGTCGATATCTCATTTATAGCAAAATAATAGAATTTATGAGAAGGCCGGATCCCTCGTCTTCAAGGGAAACATCCACTGCGTTCCGTGCCAAACAAAACTGTATTATTCCACACAGTTCTGTTTATGTAGCGCGCATTGTTTTTGGGACACGTTCGCGTGAGTGATCTACTGGCCTGTGTTGGAATTTATTATGATCATATCAAAACGTCACTTTTGCGAGCTGAATTTTATCAATCTATACTCCTTCAGTGAATCAATTCAGATAATGTCTATAGTTATATTTCTCATTATTGAAATAATTTATATTTAGAAGATTGACGTCTGTCAAAATTAAAATGATAGCAGTTGGGCGAATAAGCTTAGAAAAATTTGGTATTGATGAGTATGAAAAATAGTCGCGTGAAGAATATGTGAAGCAGGTACTGAGCTGACGAGACTAAAAGAAATGTGAAAGTATTCAATCAAATATATTATATCAGTCACCAAATTATATATACAAACTTTTGCAAAATTATGTTTTAATTTTGATATCATAGAAGCTTATGTAATGAAAAATACAATCAACATGTATTAAATTATTATTTTCTTAATTTTTACAACAACAAAACATTTTATTCTATTTTCAATAATAATCAACCAATGGTTCAAATTGAAAAGAATACCAGCATAAAAATTACAAGTTGTAACTATACAAATTTACTCAATTTTTACTTGAATGCGATTTTCCGAGTGGAGAATAGAAAGATTCCGACACATTACATGGACTGATTTTGCCACAGCGAAAATAGAAGTGCGCGGAATCTATGACGCCGAAACAAAAAGATTAACGGTGGCTTTTTTGTTATTTACAACAATATATAATACGTCAAATTGAATAAGCGACCAATTACAGACAAGCCAGGTTCTTATTCAATTCCTACAACGTTTCGTCTTCGCATCTGGGACTTAAATAAGGCCAATTTATTCAGGATTTTAATAATAATAAACGACGTTCCCAGTGGCCGTCTACGAATTTACTAAAGAACCTGATTTCCGATTATTGGACTTTTTAATATCTACCGTATTATGTACGTAATGTAAGCAAATAAGCCATAGATATTAACGTCGAAAAAATAAGGCACAGAAATGCGACCATAATACAGACAACCTTTAAATTAAGATCAGTACTGATACGTGCTGGACTTTTCGTCACATTCTTAGCGACTTATTCAAATGGCTGAAACCTGGAGAGTGGAATTTAAACATAGGACATATAATCAAAGATATTAACAGTAAAGGAAATACGTCATGTAACTTATTGAGATTGTCAGTCGTGCCTAACATTAATAGCACCGAGTTGATTTGCAATATGCAACATATCATAAATTAATGCTTTATAAGAATGTGGTTCGCTGTCTAAAATAGAGCCATTGACAAAATCGAAACAATGGTTGAATTTAATACTGTGCCTGGTGATAGTGTCGTGTTGACAAGGAGACATTTCCGACTTAGACTTATTCTCTTTGTTTCTTCTGTTCAAAGGTCTCTTTGTTTGGTCGATTTAACATAAATCACAATTGCAACAAATAATTTTATAACATTAGTGGTAATAAACCTTATTAGTAGGTTCTTTGTGTTCTTTAATAAACCAGAAAAATAAGATACTGACTTAAAAATAACTGTAACTTGTAGCTTCTTTTAGTAAATGTGCGAGTTCATTTGATAATTTTCCTCATAAAAGTAAAAATGAATTGGTTTCTTATGTGCATTATTCCTTTTAACGACGGTTTGGTTGGAGCAGAAAGTAAGTTTAGAAAATATAATGGTCATGGGTACTCAGAAATAATGTAAGTAGTATGGAGATTAGCCATTTGGCATGTGTTAGATATTTAGTAGAATAGGTTTACATATATATATATTATATATATATATATATATATATATATATATTGACTATGAATGTGGACTTAATGAGACACCAGAACACGTGTTTTTCAGTTGCTCGAGATTTTCATATGGGAGACGAGCATTAGAAAGCGATATTGGAACTTCAATAACACCAGATAATTTGGTACCCAACATGCTGCTTTCACCTAATACCTGGAATAAAGTAAGCGCATATGCCTCTACAGTAATTCAAAGATTAAGAAGTTACGAAAAAGAGAGAAATAATTATGTTTAAAGGAGACAGAGAGCTTGACGCTACGACTGCTTCCTGTGAAGTAATGTCTAACGACGGTCCCACAGGAAGATACACAGTCATCGTTGGAAAGGGAGGTGTTTTTAGTGGGTAGAATCCCACACTACTATCCAGTGCGGACCCTGAGATAGTGTCTTTAGAAGATTTTCACCTGCCCTCGCAATATATATATATATATATATATATATATATATATATATATCAAGTATCTGGCTGGTCGTTTGGAAAAATACATCATTTGCTCCATTTCCGCCCAGAGGGTAAAAAAAACGTGAGTCCGTTGGGATTTATGAAGACCTGACTCTTGATATGGAACTGAACATGTTTTTAGCAAGGACGAGCGAAATCTTCTATTGCAAACAAGTGCGAGAATATTTGTGGTGCGTATAATACAAGATGGGGTAGGAAATGTTTCCTAATTTAAAGCTGGTGCTGTGAAGATAAAGGGGGCTATAGAAGAGCGGGGATGGGCCTCAGTGTCACAGGGATAGCGGGAGTTTCTGTTGGTAATCGTGTTAGTTGCAATCAAGCCTGCGGACACTGATTGAAAACCTTCCTTAAGACGCGCCTATATTATTCAGTGATGAGGCACCCTTCACATTTAATAAACTGAATACGCGTTAGTGAAGTTGTGTGAATCCTGAGGGAATTTATAAGAGACCTCTCCACATTGATAAGGTCACAGTTTGGTGCGTAATCGGTTCTGGGGGCCTTATTATTTTAGAGGAACAACAGCACCGTTACCGACAATAGTGAAGAGTACGTGTACATGATCCAAAACTTTTTTGAAACATAACTTCAAGAAATGCATATGAGGCTCCTTTGGTTTCAACAGGATGGTACCACGGCACGTACTGCTCGGCATTCGGTGAATTTTTTGAGGGAAAACTTTCCTGGTCGTTTGATCTCGCGATTCGGTGACATTCCATGGCCGGCACGCTCACCTGATTTAAGTCCATGCGACTATTTTTTTGGGGGGGGGGGGGTTATCTGAAAACTGAATTTTATAAACACCTCCCAAAGACCCCGGCAGTTTGAAGGATGCTATACGCATTCAAAAAGGCCGTATTCCACTACAGATGCTCCATAAAGTAATACAGAACTTTAGGAACCGGCTGCAACTGTCTATTGACAACGAGGGACGTCACTCGGAGAATTGATGTTCAAAACTGAATAAAATTAAATTCCAACTGTACTTTAGTGAGGTAATAAATAAATGTTTTACAGCATTTTTAGTTTTTATTAACTTTTATAGCTAAGGATAATTCCCTGTCCCACCCTATATATTATTTCTCCCCGCCTAGAGACAAAATGGATGAAAATTATTAAATTCACGTCAAATTGGAGGCGTTGGTTGGTTTTCCATATCTAACGAGGAAATGGTTTGTTGATGGAAAAGTGTTCCGGGCGGAAACCGAAGAACCATTTATTCAGTTTACACACCGCGAAAATGTTTGATTTTTGATAATATATTTGGCTGTTTCGAGGTTTACTGTGGTGAGAGTTGGGCTAGAGTACAGGGTTTCCAGTAGAATGTAATTTATCACTCATGATAAAGCTATATATTAACTTACAACATTTGGCTCTGCATTCCATTCAGCACCATGGCCTTCCGGGTCGACTAAGGACTATCAATTACAGGTTACATTCCGAATTTGTAAAGATTCATCGTCAGCGTAACCGATTCTCCAGAAGTCTTAATCACAGTCTCTGTGGCCTCGACGCCACACGCCAGGATTCGAACCGGTACTTCTGTGTTGTGAGTCAGCGACGCCACTAGACCACAGGACGTGTTTCCAAATGTTTTATGTATTTGGAGCAGATATTGTGAATAGCATAATTACAGTCTAACTTCTTAAAGAAGAATGTTCTCGTTGGATATGCCACCCTACCCACCGTAATAAGTAATTGCATTTCAAAAATGATGAAAAAAATAATTGCCCATTTTTATTGTATTTAAACAATGATCATGTGATTAAGTATCACATGTAATAAAAAATTAACATTAATATAAACTTACGTATTACTGATGATTTGGTTTTAGCTTACAAATTTAACAACGCAATGGTAATAGCCACGCACCCGATACGGCAGTGAAATTTAAATTACTAATTAGACTCTGTTTCCATCTGTCGAGCATGACTTGTTAATGGTAATATAGATATATTTTGATGTACAGGTGGAATGAGTAACAGGGTCACCCAATAATTGGCACATTTTGTAGAGATAAAAGAAAGGATAGATGTTTGAGATGTGCGTGGAATTTATAAGTCGAGTATCAAGGACAAGGAGTACTCTATCAATGATCTTCGTATAATTCACGAATGCATAGAACAGCAATAAGATATGAGCTATGACGGCAGTTCGATGGCCAACCAATATTTATGCCATAATTGTAGACAGATCCATCGCACATCATCAGTGGTCACCCACATCGGAGATTATGTAATTACCAAAGTTTAATGCTATACAATATAATTATAAAGGCCACACACATTACGTAAGACACAGAGAATCGTTGTCACGTGCTTGTTAACAAGGCTGGCAGTGACCACCCCTTGCGCCATTATTCGCAGGCCGTTATGAAGTGAAAAGCTCCTGGCTTCATTCGCACCTGTTGCCACGCAAAGATTAATGATGTTCTGCTGCAGGGAGCCAACAGGTCATACTCAGCCCTGTGCTAAAAGGGACAACCCCACTTTTGCCTCATATCTCCGTTGCTACAAGACTTCACTTTAACAAATTAGAATATATTAATTACTACTTCACACAAAACTACATTTAACTTCAGATTTAAAAGTTCTATCTTAATACAGATTTTTGAACGTGTATATAATTTCAGTCTGTACTAATTCTATTTTATTTTTGTTACATATTACATTTAATTCTAAACTATGTTCATCTTTCTTGTTTTTCTGCGTTACAGTACGTCACCATATATAATAACCTTGAATAACCCTCTTCGTGAAACGCTCGAGTAACCTAGGAAACGTCGGGCTTAGCTTCGTTGCAGAGAGTAAACTTCATATCAGGTTTCCATAATAAAACTTTCATAACTTATGTTTACTTTCTAGTTTAAGGTGATTGAAGTATTTCGATGTAGTTACTTAATACTTCTCTTACAAATTCTAAGTTATAGATATCCATAAATTTTAATAACATACATCCTTAATTTTGTTTTGCTTAAGGTGTTTGAAAATTAATGTTACTTTTTTGGGGGGAAACAGGTTACAACAAAATGACCCTTAAAAGCATAGAAAGAAAATTGAAAAGGGGGGAGGGTGTTTAAGTTAGAGAAAAGTAACCAAGTATTGACTAGAGCCCCCGGATTATAGTTTAACGATCCTACCCGCTGATTCACCTCAACGAGAAAACCTGCATCAGATAGGTCGGAATTGTGGGTATTACTCTCACTCCGAGAAATGAGTTTACCTGTTGGATTTTAAGAGGCAGTTGGCCGACTGGTCTAATGAGATCAGCGGACCACTCTTACCGTTTTCTCATGGTCTTTGACCCCAGTATATACACCTCTTAAAATAGATTAAGGTGCCTCAGCATGTGTGAACAAAAAAAAACAGATACTGCGAGTTTTAATATGTTCTAAGGATTCCATTAGATGTTCCTAAACCATTCATCAAGAGATTATAGTCGCATGTATAACTGTAGCGGGCTAATGTAAATGAATTCCCGTGCATTGCCGGGCAACCAGCTAGTTTCAAAATACAGTAATATAGGTTGCTTTTCCTGCCCTGTTTTGAAGCCTGTCCAACGCGTGTATCTGATCCCACAACACCGCCCCATACTCAAGGATAGGCCGAACCAAACACCTATAAGCGATGTCTTTGGTCTTTCGGGTACTTTTCCGCAGTATTCTATTGACTTTGTGAAGTGCCCTCCACCCTTTCCCAGTTACTGAATTTATGTCTTCTCCCCAATTTAAGTCTTTGCTCAAAGTTACGCCCAGATATTTACAAGTGTCTACTTCTAATATATTTTCATCCCCCAATTTATATTCAACTTGAAAAAAGTTTCTAATTCTTGTAAATACAATCAATTTACTTTTTCCCGCGTTTACTTTCATCCCATTTTCGTCCGACCAACGATGAATACTGTTTAGATCAGATTGCAGAATATTTGCATCTTGGACGTTTCCAATTTTTTTGTAAATGATAGTCATCGGCAAATAATCCTATCTGAGACTCAATACCTATCGCCAAATCATTTATAATTGCTAAAAACATTAGTGGCCCGATTACACTTCCCTGACATGACTTCAACAGATATTTCTCCATTTATCCGAAAACTGAGCTTTCTGTTATCCAGAAACTTGCGAATCTCGCGAGAATAATGAGTAACTAACTCCAATGCTGTTAAAATTTTAAAAAATATTGTTTACCTTACAAACAAACTAAGAAAGATACATAGTAATTTTCAAATAAAAATCTCAGTTTGATTTTTAACATTTCATTGGGCAGTTTCTTATAATTTAGAGAATCTGCCGATGTACCTTCTAACACACAATCATAAGGATACTCATCGGTGGAACTAGTTCTATATTCTGCTTTTATTAAATTCCGGGTATAGAACCCAGATAGTTTTGTTCTGACCTCTGAGGTAGTTCCAGTCGACGCCAGGACCCAACGCGATATCTCTCCACTCTTGCATACCTCAAGCTCAGGCTCAACAATAATTTATTAATAGCACTCTTTGTGTCCTACTTACATAGCAATATTCGATCAGTTTGTACATATGAAGATCGACTGACTAATTGGAGCGTTCTGTTTACTCGTCACATTAAATGTTCAGAGTTTGATTGTAATACCGGTGGCGGCTCTTCTTCGCATTCAGTTTAGAACAATATCAAAATTACCTGGTCTAGTTCTTACTGTCTGACAGACTGCCACAATACGTGAACGGAGAGTTAGTACATGGCGGGTAAACATTTACGAGTACTAATAACTATTCAAGTCTACATCCATTTTATTAGTAATATATTCCTTTAATTAACAATTCCAACCAGAAAGTCACATTTTAGTGCAGATAGCAAGGATTTTGAAGGGCAAAATAATAAAATATCTAGAAAGAAGTTTTAACCTCTACAAGAGGCAGACAGCAGAAATTAGAATTGAAGATCAATAAAAGAAAGCAGAAATCCAGAAAGGAGTTAGTCAAAGATTCAGTTTGTCGCCCATGTTGTTTAACTTATATATAGAACTGGCGATGAAATAAGTTAAAACGTAATAGAAGAAGACTTGGAAACCATAATAAAAGACATGAACGTGGTCCTGGAAAAAGCGTTCAATATTAGGATTAATAGCGGGAAAATTAAGTTAATAGAGTGTAGTATGGAAACAGTGGAATAACAAACTGTGTTGGATTGGGAAGGGATATTTTGACGAAAGTTAAGGAATTATGCTACTTGGGCCGCGTAATAACTAGGGATGGTAGAAGTATAGTAGACATAAAGAGTAGGATAGCACAAACAATGAAGACTTTCGCAAAAAAGAGGAATTTACTTACAGGTAAAATAAGTGTGAAAATTAGGAAATTATTGCTAAACTGTTCGTATGAAGTGTGGCGTTACATGGGTGCGAAACGTGGACAGTAGGAGTTACAGAAATGAAAAGAATAGAAACCTTTGAAATGTGGTGCTAAAGGAGAATGCTGAAAATAAGATGGAATACCCTAAGTGGATTAGGGAGGATGTGGGATGTTGGAGCTAAGTAGTAATGAATACGCTTGCGAAAGGTAAGTTAGCATGGAGTTCTTAGGACTGAATATCACAACAACAAGGCATCCTTAAAACTTCGGATAACAATCTTTAGGCAATTCCGGACTCAGTGTTGTAATACATTTTTTCTTCGCAATTTAGGGAATCCATTCCTGAAGTTTTGTTCTTTACTGAGAAAATATTTCGAGTTTCTAAATCATCCTTCTAAAGTTTTACCTTAGACCGAAATATAAGCCATTTTGAAAAAACTTATCACTATTATTTACGAAATAATCTGGAATACTACCAACAGAAAACAGGAAACTTTCATTATTTACATATTACATTTTTCTCTGTGCGTAATGTTTCGTTGAAATGTGTAGCACTTTCCTTTGGATTTGTCCTATTTAATCGATATAAGCTCGTAAAATCTAAAAATATTGAACATGGATATGATATCAACACAAAAAGACGTGCAATGATCGTCGGTATCGCTGAGTTAAAAAAGCTAGTGCCTTGCAGACAGCAAGGAACATGAAATAAATTAACGGATATTGAGTTGAGGTGTTGAACTGCAATAGGGGCGGAAGCAGTCCCGATGTGGTAACAGACGAACCAACAAAGCGAATTGGTGGGGCGAAAGACGCGCGACCTCGAACTACAAAGCACCAATCAGTGGTTCTGATTGAAGTCCCGCAACTCAAGAAGTAAAAAAACGTACGAGGAGTTAATCAAAGCGAATCCGTAGTAAAGACCGACTTCCCCTCTCAAGCGTTTGCTATCGACATGGAGTGTTTGATAAAGAAGAAAAGCGGCTTGTCTTTGAGGTCAACGCTCCACATGAGTCACGCCTCTGAAGCCTTGCAAATTTATCTCTACTTTGTTATACAACAATTCAGAAGAAAGGTACGCTCAATACGCCATATGCAGTTCATCAGTGACGACATATTTCATGTGAGAAAGTTCCTAAACCTCAAAATACAGTATTTAGCTGTTTGAATTCCTTGTGATAATCATGATTATATAAAACATCTTTAATAAATTATTTGAACTCAGCTAAACCATTTAACTAACAATGCTATCAAATACAAATGGTTACTAGAATTTTAATAAAGTCTCCTCTCTTTATGATATTAGATTTCTGGAACTGTAATTGGTTTCAAACATCCCTTTTTTTGCAGATATTGTAACTTCATCTTTTTGTTTTCAGTACTTTTATTGATACGTTTTTAATAATTATAATCCACAGCTCCAATTCACCCACGAAATTTATAATTATCGTTCCCTCTATTTTCTATTTGTCTCATTTCTATATAGTTGAAAACAATAAATTACTGAATAATTCGGTTTCTTAAATCGACGTTTTCTGGAACAGTTCATATTTACAACCCAACTAACCATTTTTTAAAACATGCAATTAGTTGACAAAGCGATTCCCCTTTCCAAATCAATTTTCCATAATAATAATAATAATAATTTCATATTAATAATTTTAAATTTTCAGTCATTTTGATAGCTAGTGTTTATCCTGGATATGTTATCAATAAATATATCTGCATGACTTCCGAAGACTAAATCTTCAAACAAATTTCCCATCTGGCTTACTGTTTCCAAAAATCTTATCATTCTTAATTAATCTAACTTTTTAAATCACCTAAATTTAATAGTATACAAAAGAACCTTGTATTATAAGAAACTGCAAAGATAAGATCCATAATTTAGCTAAACATAATACAGTAGATAAATTTTGCTGTAGATACTGCAATATGATTGTTACACAGAACAAACAAATAGGAAGCCAAAACTCTCAGTAAAGAGCATGTTTCTAATTTGAAGCGGCCTAGCGAAAACTCTCAGTTCTAAGCAAACATACTAATTTCAATCCACAGTTTTGATTATAATGTTGTTGTATTCAGTTCTTAGACAGGTCTGTTCAACCCTCCATGATAACCTATTCTGCGTAAGCCTTTACATTTCTACATAACTACCACCTCCAATATCCTCCCCAATCTGCTTAGCGCTTTCCGTTCTTTACCTCCCTCACTCGAACGCCAGTTTTGCAAGACTCTAATGTCTGAAAACGTAGCTTATTCATCTATCCCTTCTCTTGGTAATAATATAAAAGAAAATATTGTTCTAGATAATTGTCTGAAATTTTACACAATAAATCCAATTGCTCATTAATTAATGTTAAAACCGATACAAATAATCTCAGGAACATTTGTGACTATACTCTCAGATAACTTATTTATTCTCCTATTTATGTATAGATTTTTTGTATTGTTGTTTTCCATTTATTTGTAGTTCTTACCTGACGATGTCAACAGATTCTGGACAAAACACAGTATATCAGTATTTTTTATGAGTATTAAGTGGAAGTATTTTTCTTTGTAATTAATTAATTCATTCATAATTGATTTATTTGACATTAATTACTGTGAATATAAGATTTTGGTTTCGGTTGACTTCAAATATATAGTTATATATAATAAGTTATATAGTTATATATAATAAGTATCTTTAATATAATATTATATTTATTAAGATCGCTAGGCCTTGATAATATTGTAATAGTTAAATGATTAACGGTATTGTTGCGATATGACAAAAATAGACGGAGCCCTCTTCATACAACTGTTATTATTTATTGTTAGAGAGTGATAGGTAATTTAAAAGGGGTAATGCAGAAGGGAGAGTAAGGTAGATAAGTGTTAACTGCATATAATTTACGGATCCTACCCAGAATTCGCCTAAAATTTATGCAGCTTAAATACTACAGAATATTCATCAAGTAGATCATACCGTTGGTGCTAGTCTCACACCGTTTCCGGTGACGTTAGTGGGGTTTGCTGGGGAGACGCAATTGTAATACATAAATTAGTAGTATATCATTATTGATAAATTAATATCAGTAAATAATATGGACTTATAGTATTCTGCTCCAAAATGCAGTGTAAAGGGAGTAAGTTAAGTAGTTACGATATAACAAAGATTTAGTTGAAAATTTCCTGTCCTATATAATAACAATAATGTAGAAGTCAGGGAAAATTAAATGTTGAAATATCAACGGCTTAGCTCAGGGTGTTTTTATATTCGAGACTCATTAGGGTTAATTACTGTGGATTGGAGGGCGGTTGAAGATTTTGCTTATTATTATTGCCTCAAATAGACTATCCTCTTTTTCGTTCTCGGTTCGTTTTAGAACCTTCTCGTCCAGGTATCAGAGATAGTTTCCAGGAATTTCAGGTGGATTTCTGCGATGGTTAGCAGAAGGTTGTGGCGATTCCTTCCTCATAAAAGGGTTGTGATCTCGGCAGACGGAAAACAGGAGATTTCCTTCGAGCGACGATGGAAACCAGTCTTCAAAATCTCCGAAAATGTTCATATCTCAGCATGGACTTTTTGGCTGAGATATCACAATTTTTTTGTGTAGACGTGTGTTGACTTTCCTTAAACTATTGAAAGCGTCCTCTTTCCTTTTCTTAAATATTTCTTCCTTGCAACTTTCGACCAACACTTGTACTCCCCAACTGCCCGGCTTCCACTTCTTCCCAAGTTCTAATTCACACTAACTTTTTCACCTCTTTCTAAATCTCACCTTACATCTGATACATAAAAATATGCAACCCCACGTGACGTGTGTTCATCAACGGCCTCGGGATCCACACTTTCGGAGGAAGGGGCTGACCTTTGATTTATTTTGTCATCGTCCTTTAGTGGCCAAACATCCTTAATCCACTGACCTAGCTCGCTACTGGTCAGCGCCTCCTTAAACCATAATATCCGCATCTGTTCGGCCTGTCACCAAATATTCTCGTTCAATTTTCTGAATTTAATTCGTCCAAATAACGAAGTACATCTGACAAAATGTATTTCGTAATATTAGCTTTAGATAACGACGACAAAAATAAAACTCCCTTCCTCTGTTTTTTTAATTTTATTTAAAATACATTAACGAGTGTACCATCACCTATTAATTTTCAAAGAAAGCATATTGTAAATTAGCTATAGTGTTCCTCCTCGGAATATATTAAGTTCATTGGTTTAGTTGTATAGTATGTTATGCAGTTCTCATAATTAATTAATGTTACCTGTTAGAAACAAATGTAATTTAATTGAACTTTCTGAAATTTAAAATATAAAAACTTGCGCAGAGTAGGTTAGCATAGAGGGTTTCATCATACTAGGACTGAGTTCTACAACAACAACAAATCAACTAGATAATTGCTGATTTATTATTGAAGAATCGTAGGATAGTAAATTTGAAACCTGACCCCTCACCTGGTGCTGCGAACGGCGAGTTACAATTGGTATTAAAATGTTCCAATCAAAATAATATAATAAATTCATTTTGAAAATAACGATCTTTCGTTCAGCTCTAACAAATAATTCTATACTATTCTAATCTTTAGTTCCAGAAGTTAATATTCGTCCTATTTTGGTAGTATGATGATTTTAATTTGATATATAATTAAAAGTTTCGTATAGCTTTATATACATAATTTTTATTTATTCTATGTTACCCGAAAGAGAAAAATGGATATCTCAAAAGTACATAATTTATAAAAATAAGATTACAATTAAAGTTTTTATACTGCCTATAATTGACTACTAATAATTTATTTATGGAAGTAATTCAAAACTATAGTTAAAATACATTATAAATAGCAGTTCACTAATAACATAATCGATAAAATAAAAATAAGAAAACTCAGTTCGAAAATAAAAAAGGGTAGTTACGTACTTATCCACTTTATTTTAAAGGGAGGGGAGGGAGTAGTGAACTTCAACATCAACTCTTACATTGATACACAACTTATACAGAAAATGCGAAAAAAATCAAATAATTCTCATATTTGTTTCCTATTCCATAAAAATTTCGATAAAATTAAACTTTATTTCAATTTATTCATAAAATATATTGTGTTTTAAACAAACAAAATCAACAGCTTTAAGTTATGCAGCTAATCCGTTGTGTCAGTAGTGTTTCCAATTTCACCACCTGTAGCAAAGCAACAAAAGACCGCGTATAATGCTTCTCAAGAGGTAATACGCCCCTTCGATTTAACAGGACGCGTAAGCTACACGCGTAATCGGATAAACAAGGGGGCTTAAGAGCATGAGATAGTTTCAATTAGTGGGTCACCTCGTTAGTGGGCTTTATATCGTCCACAGTCCTCTACATCAAAAGATAATCTTGAACCTTCTTTGAAAATAGCTGCATACGTTCGATTAACGATTGTGAGTAAATACTAGTCCAAATTCCGTAACAATCATATAGATTAATGTTTAACAAACCACAGCGTTTTCGCAGTACTTGTAAATGGCGAAAAAATTGCACATTTAGTAATTTTTAATTTATACGACATTGAATTAAATATAAAATTCAAATTGACAGGCAATGAAATTAAACCAAAGCTAAAAAAACGTAAACGCAAAGATAATACAAAAAATAAAGTTAGACTTACAGTAACGGATGTCCCAAACGTTGAGTTCCATGGTATAGGT
This sequence comes from Eucriotettix oculatus, assembly GCA_034510155.1. NCBI lineage: Eukaryota > Metazoa > Arthropoda > Insecta > Orthoptera > Tetrigidae > Eucriotettix > Eucriotettix oculatus. The sequence goes on along the minus strand of CM067377.1, from coordinate 44,043,391 downwards.
TTGTACGTTAAGTGAAACTAAAACGGATTTAATATGGAATTATTTCTGGAAAGCTTCATTAAAATATTTGTTAGTGCGGTATGTGTTTTTGAAATTCACCTGACGAAATTGAAGACACTATGCGTGGCATTAATTTTTGGTATTAAAATCTGTGGAATATATGAACTATTAGTAGATAAATCGGCTTACGTTAATCAGATTTAAATAAAAACAGATCCAACTTTAATGCTCCGGTTTATTTGTCAAACAAATTTATTGTTTTCCAACCCTCTCTATGGAATCCTCCATATCTTACTATAATAACTACTGGATTCTCTGTAAACTATGAACGACATAGCTCACTTCTCGCCTCCTGAACATATTTGTGCCAGCGAGTTATTACATCTTTTATAGTTTGAATCCCCTTACTCGTGTATCTTTACCGTTTCCTGTGCAGCGCGATAGTTGATATTCTTAAATTCGTAATATGAAATTAGCGAGGATTAGTTACCGGAATTGGCATCAGTACTCCGGGCCTGATGACGCCACTAATCCCCAAGGTTGGTATTTCGGTACGTAGGGATATGACCTGTGAAATTACGTGGGAACCTAGAAGCAGGGAAACACGGAAATATTTAAATACCACGAGGTTGACTCGACCAATGGGATTTCGTGGTCGAAAGAAAATTAATCTTAAAGGACTATTTTTGACTCTTATAAACAAGGCGATGAGAATCTGTGTGAATTTTCATTCTTCTCTTGGTTCTTGAAGGAGAATGAAGGGACCCGGATGTTGGAAGGAGGTCAACCGTCGACACAGACGAGAGCGTACTACGGAGAAGCTGGTAGAGAGGCGATGCTAAATTGAACCAGGTACGCTGTCAAATTTCTTAATCCTTGACGTCTAGGAAAGGTATCGTTCACGGTTGACCCTGAGATTTTAGAAATCAGATTTCTTTGCTGTACCTCCAAAATTTGTAAATATTTTCTTTTCTAATAATCGTTTAAATAAATTCCTCATTCATCTCATCACTACCTAAACCTAAAAACAAAAAATTCGAAGTCCTTCCAAAAATACACACTGTTTGTAATAACCCGAACTATTACATATCCATTAAATAGAACTAAACGATAGCAAAGGATACTCTTTATCCAATAATTTCTCCAAAAACTGGTGTGAAATTTAGCAATATTTATGGCGGACAAATCATTTGACTCTGTCTTACAAATGCAAATATATAACTGAAAACCGGCAATGGGATAGTTCTCGCAGGTCCTATCCATACATGACGGTCTGTCGTTGTCCTATCAAATACGATTGGCTGTAGCTGTTAACACTGTTTATTATTCAATACTCAAAATACTTCAAAATTAAGTACAAAAATTGAATTGTAACATTTACTTATTGGATCATCGATACCTCCTCCCCAATATGCACCTCTTTGCAATCTCCGCCCACAGACACTTTTCTCCTCTACTCCTCGATAGAACAACAATTGGTGAATTTACATTTAAAATAACATTTTATTACACCGATTACTACATAAATCCGTCCCGAAATTATACTCCCATTAATTAAAATTTGAAACAGTGTAAATTTTCAATTATTGGATATAAATATTGTCGTTTGTTCGCCCGTTGGCTGAGTAATTTGTATATCCTTCACACCCCTTGATCACATTACAAAGAAAAACAACGAACTGAGCTGATTGTATATGAAAATTATATGACAAATATGTCGATGACAATTTAAAAATAGAGGTACATGGTAAGCATGCATTGGTCGTGTTCCTGTAAACTTTGATACTATTAAAGCATAGAATGTACGATATAAATAGACGAGGAAAGTAGATTTCAATTCCTGAAAGTTCGAGATGAAGTTTTGGCTGAAAAGGCTTACGGAATGCCAAGGCACACAAATACATTAATAAATGTAGTCTTCACTCAACAAGCCACGCCAAAGCGAGCGCTCGTCCAAACTTCATTTTGCACAGCCATATGCGTTGAGATAAGCCTGGCATGCTTAAAAGGAAGAAACGCTGAAACGGCTCTTATTACTAACGATGCTCCAAAGGTAATCTTCTGACGAAAGGTAAAAGCTCTAAGACGATAGATAATAGACCACGAAAACTGCAAACAAGGGAAGATCAACGTGGAAGAAGAAAATTGGAAAAATAAAATCACGAAAATTAGTAGCAAATAAACTGAAAATTCTGAAAATAGTGCTATTTTAATAAAACAGTGATAGCGAGGTCATAAAATGTGGCCTTGTAGTCGTTCAGTATATATGCTCATTAATTCGTATAGTAGACCACGCAGCATTGTTCAACATATCAGCGCTCAAAAGAGTCATATTCTCAGATTTGTGGCAATATGCCGAATTCCGTCTCTAAAATCAATATAATTATTCCAATTTAATGAGTAGGTTATACAATTATTGTCATGATAAGATTGAATACTTTGGAAACATAAAATATATATTCCAAAATCGAGCATTTATATGCGTAATAAGGTGTCAAAAATACTTTCAGAAGTTGCCAAATTAATACTTTTGTTGTGCATGGACAAAATATTTTTTTAAATATACAGATCTTACTGTATTCCACTGAAATTTGTTTATTTTTTTATAAGTTTCAATTGTAAACCGATTCATAAAAAAATTTACATACAGATTAAATTAATATAATAGTTTTTATGTCGTCATGAATTTAAATTACTCACAATTTCATGTAAAATAACACGCGAGAACTAAACCGTGGTATAATTCAATGGAACGACGCGTTTCAACGTATTTGCTAGCCTAATTCTAAATTCCAAAAGCGTATTAGTATATTCAAGTATTTATTTTGTCTTTTTCAAGGAACAATTTAACTTGATAAAAATCTTCATGTTTTGGGAGGAGGGAAGTGTAACGTGCTACATGAGGGTGATTCTGTAACTAGCAACTCGCATTTAAGAGCATAGGAAGGTAATTTGAAAAGGGGGGATGCGGAAGAAAGAGAAAGGCAATCAAGGGTCTCCGAGCTATATTACTCTGTATTCCCCTGAAAGAGAGAGATGCTGGAGAACCCTAGAAAACCTGCATCTGATAGGTCGAGCTATTGGATATTTGTCTCACGCATAAGTTTCCTGTGTGTTCGCAGCATTACCATCTCCGTATCGACAGCTTCATGATATGTTGGTAAAATTTTAATTTTATCATCAATATCGAAACCCATAAAAGGAAAGTGTTTATAATTCTGGTTGATTAAGAAACATCGTATTTGCAGAAAATCATAATTTGAGGTGGTATCCCGCCTTGCACCTTTAATTTTCTGAGTCTGTATTCGTAATGACCACATAGGGTATTGTATTTGCGGAATGTAATTAACTTGGCTAATATTTTATGTATAGGAAAAAAAGTAAAGGATCTCGACTGGATCCTAGTGGAATGTCACAGGTTTTAGTTTCCAAATCTGACAAATGCTTTTTTCTTTCCGTCTGCATTTTGTTCGCCAAGTTTTGCCTTCTGCTTTCCGAGTATTTACACATTAAGGCGAGTTCCGCTAGATTTCTAAGTATAGTATCCTGTTCTACTACATCAGAAGTCTTAGACAGGTTCGCAAATGTTCTGTAATGGAGTGGACACTTGATTTACGAAACGTTTCATGAGTTTTCTATTTAGTGTCAAATTTCTGCCGCATTCCAAATTTTTATATCCTTGATTATATAACAATTTCTTTTCTGTTCGCGGTGTTCAGGATATATAAATTTAGTGACCTGTATTGTTGACTTGTCTAACACGTCATAAAAATCCTGAACCGCGGTTATGTTTCTTTGTTGCACGTAACCAGCGACAATTAATAAGACACGTTTAAAACTCGTGGTCAGTGTTTTCACTTGAAATTGTTTCCATTTAAAGAAATTTTTATTTCGCTAGAGAAATATTGTGGTTGTCATTACAAGTCGCTTCGATTTACTTAACGGAATTTGCAACGTATTATTTTAATTATGTAATCCATTTGCATCAATAAATGCGTTTTTATGGATGTGTTTGTGGTAATTTTTAAATTCAGTATTTGAACATATTTCGAGTAACTTATAAAGATATGATATTTTAATTTTTTTTTCATTTTCCACGATTTGAATGCATACATCCTCTTTTCTTATACAGATATTTCGTCAGTATACGGTTAATATAAGTGTGAATGTTATGAATTAATTACTAAAAATGTTCGTATGGAGTGTGGCGTTATATGGGTGCGAAATGTGGACGGTAGAAGTTGCAGAAAGGAAACTAATAGACTGTTTTGAAATGTGGTGCTATAGACGAATGCTGAAAGTGAGATGGGTGGATAGAGTAACTAACCAGGATGTTCAAAGCAGAATAAGAGAGGAGTGAACAGTATGGAGGACTTTGACCAAGAGAAGGGATAGATTGATAGACCACGGTTTGAGACACAAAGGGTCTTGGGTCAATCCACGCCAAGTGGCACAGGAAAAAGGAAATTGGCTGTCACACCATCCCAGAAATAATTAATATTTTGTTTATGCATTCCTTCATGTTTTGGCAGTTAAAAATTAATTTTGTTTCATTTATATTGTTTCCGGTTAATAAATGTCCGCAGCTTTTGTTGTAGCGCGCACGCCGTTTTTAGCGTTTGCCGGCATCTACGAATCTCTAAATTATCAACGGCTGTATTGACGTATCCTTTTTAAATAAACTGTTCAGTACATTCAGACCTATAAGATAAACCTATATTTACTAACCTAATATTATGTTTTAATTTAATATTATATGTGTGCCACGAAGTTGTTGATTCCCAGTTAAGAAAATTAAATTTTCGTCAACTAATTTCACTAAGAAGGAACAATTTTTGAACCTCAATAATTTCCATAATTTTACACATAATGGCGTAGTTACTCTATATAAATTATCAATGGTAACTGACGTTCCCTTTACCAATAACCCCCCATTAAAAATGGGAGTTTTAAATTTTTCCCATGTTTGAGGCGCAATATCTCATTTGGTCATGTAGATAAAATCCTGAAACTTGTTCCCGTAATAGGTCTCTATAGTAGAAAAATTCAGTATAAATTTTAACTTTGAGGCTTAACTTAAAGATGGTGGAAAAATTGTTATACATAGGAAGAAACGCTCGATTTCCACATGTAGGATAGATACTTCAAATATTTAGACATGTCAAACTAAGAAAACTATTTTTATGACAACATATAATATTAAATTAAATTAGCATTTGAGGGAAGAGTGGGGTAAGAACAAAAGAGGGAACGGAAGGATGGAGTACGCTATGTAGAATAGGGACGATTTGGTAGTTATGTAGAAATGAAAAGGTTTGCGGAGGATAGGTTAGCATGGAGGGTTGCATTGGACCAGTCTAACTACTAAATACTACAACAATAACATACATAAAGTGTTTGAGTCAGTTTCTGTGTTTAAAATTCGCATTCGCGGATATCGATTGCCAATACTTCGTACGTCCAATATTGCATGCCTAATGAGCCTAGTCGAAAGACAGTAAAGCTTATTCATGCTCATACGATGTAAGCTTTGCGTATAATCGATGTTTTGAATTATTTTTAGAAGAAGACTAAAGGGAATTCTGTGCTGTTAAGTGGAAGATACTTTTCAATCGACCGACCTCCATCACTCTATGATAAATTTTAGCTTTAAAGATTAAACGATTTAAAATCTTCCTAAAGATTAGTTAAATATCAATGCACGAATGCAAATATGGAACGTTAAATTACGTTTATCAACAACGAATTAAAATAAAAAATGGCTCTGCCAAATGTGGAAAGAATTATGTGGTGGACAAGGTGAGATGGATGCGAAAGGTTTCTCTAAAAATCTCAAATGGCAGTATGGAAAGCGAAGGGGCTGGCATGTTTTGGGGCCCGCGGCTGCTGTCAGCACATGAAACTCTGTGGGAATCAGGCTCAGGCGCGCAATCTGCCGAACAACAATGTTTGCGTGCATGTCCGGCGAAGAAGGGGGCGCGCTATAGCGAGACGGGCTTATTGTTGTTATTGCGTGCCTATCAACCCCGGGGAACCGCCGCTGCAGCAACAACACGCCAGGGGGGTAAAGGTGCCGGGGTGGGGGCGCTGAAGAGATGATCCTGCTGACAAGCCGCACAGCATGTTAGGATTAGCGCGTAGGGATCCCGTTACCGACAACTTGGGCTCAGCCATCAGGTGGCGGCGACGCGTACACTCGCTGTCACTGCTTCCTCGACGCGACGCGACCAGACGCGATGTGGCGCTCACAATGCCTCACCATAGTGCAGACAAACAAGAGAGGGCCGCGCCACAAAGACTCTGTCGGGACAGAGAGGTATGTGGTCGGTCACAAGGCTCTTGCCGCCACGCTCGTTTAAACCTTTTGAGAAACACACAAAGTTTCACTCAATCGTTTCTTACTCTTTCTTTATAGTTAACTTCTATTCTAACCTCCAGCTATTTACAAAATATAATAATATCAAAGAAAAAATAGCACAATCTTTCGTTTCTTCCTTTGGAACATCTTCAGGTCTACAAATATAAAAGAATAAAATTTAGGAGATAAATTTTTACGAAATCAAGAGAGTTGCTCTGTTTTTCAATCCAAATGCAACTGATGTTTTCTATGAATACTTGTTCCCAAACTTTTTCTTCAATGGATAACTTAGTAAAATCTGACATTCTAACGGAACACTTGGCTTATTTTTTTATGATGGGCGATTCTTAGTCGTAAAAAGTAAAACAATATTTAATGTATAAATTATTTTTAAATATAGACCTGTAAAATAATATAGATAAATAAAGCCATTGAATTGCATATCTTATTGATATCAGGCATTGTGTTCTAATATCTGGTGTGGCGTCGGGCGTGTTTCTGCACTTTGACTTCGTTGCAGCATAATAAGAAAAATCTACAGGTTTAGCTGTCGCAGAAAATGGATTCTGAGCCCAGGAATCATCCTTACTCGTTTTCGGAAAATATTGCAAAATATTCGATTTGGAGTTATATAGATGTTCTAATCATATTTTTGAAGCTTCTTCATCTACTCTAAAATTTAATTCATTCAAACATTCCTTAATGGCAGGAAGCTAAGGTCGTTAAATTCGACTCATGAAATCCAGTACTGTATTTTTTTATCAAAAGATCCAATTTTATCTCTTGTATTAATATTTATCATACTTTCTCCTTATAATGATACGTTCATTGCGCTTTGTAACAATATCTGCCGGATATGCGAGTTTAATCAACCATGAAGGATTTTGTAAAACTTCAACAAAATGTCTTCCTGAATTATTTTGTGCCTTCAAGACCAACAACTCATTTTGAAGTCCAAAAAGTCTTAATAGTGCTTTTCCTCTGTATAGCCATCTCACTTCAGTGTGTAATAAAAGTGTTTAGCCAGGTTACCACTCAAAATTTTAAATAATTTAGATCGAAGTAGCCGCTAAAATTTTCCTCCGGTTGACAACCGCTGCACTAGATGATCCTGATAGACTGAGATTATGAGCTATTGAATTAAATTCCACAAACGAAGGTGTATAAGATTGGCTTATTTTTTGGTCAAAGCTGGTCGTCGTCAAGTTACATAAAATATTAACTGTATAATTGTGGCCTATGATAATGTAGATCTCATTCGTACAGGATTCTGGTTGACTGAACACGTCTACACTTGTTGATTGATACTCATGTTTCCTATTGTACAGGAAACAAGCAATAGGTTTTTTTTGTTTCGCAATGTTGTGACTCGATTTTCTACCGTTCGATTGATTAAGTGGTATTATAACATGATATTATAATCCATATTATAGAGAGAATCACTCCAAATGTTTGCGGAACACCGTTGGGGAAACCCGGGATTAGAGTCGTTGACTGCCACTTCAACAATGACAGTAAAATATAATTTTTTCAAGTATGTAACGTGTACTGTCTACGATCTGTAGATACGATATGATTATAAAACTAGAAAGACAGGAATGCAGTGGCCATAAAGGAATCTTTATTATGGTAAATGAGCAGAGCTATGGTATGGAAGAAAAGAATTGAGTATCAGACGACATCCTGTGGTCTAGTGACTAGCGTCGCTGACTCACGACACACAGGTTCCGGGTTCGAATCCTCGCATGACGTCATGGTCACGGAGACTGGTATTAGAACTGCTGGGGAATCGATACGTTGACCACGTATCACTCCATACTCGGAATGTGTCATATACGATGACATCCTCTGCCCGGTAGACCAAGGCCCTTGTTGGGCTGCACAGCCAAGGAAGAAAGAAAAGTTGAGAAGCAAACAAGAAGGGCGGGCGGCTTCATAAAAGGGTTATATTATTATATGTAGAGAGAAGTGAGGAAGTTACAAATAGAACAAAAAAAACACGGAAAATAAAGGAACCAAAATAAGACGAAATAGTCCTTAATACGTAGAAATCCCTTAGAAAATTTAATTAGTTAATTTGACGAGACATTCGCGTAATTGGAATGAAAATGCGTGCTAGGTATCTCACGATTGAAACGCGTCGTTTTTATGCGACGATGTATTGAATTTTCAATAATAAATTTTATTATTTATTGACATTACATTATATTACAGGGTATAAATTACATTGTGATATAATTAAATAGTTTATCTGACAATGAAATATATAATAAATGAACAATATCAGCCTCTTAATCAGTTTTTAAGTTTAAATATTACTACGTTTCGTCCCTTGATATGAGACTTCTTTAGATACTAAATGAAATTTAGAATTGATTGCAATGGGTAAACTCTTATGGATTAAATTTAAATACAAAACATGGTTTTGAACTTAAAAAATTTAGGAAATCAGATTTATCAATCTAATAAATAAAAAGTTTACTCATATCTTGCATGCTAAGTAATTTATAATAATGATAACTTAGTGTAAAATAGCAACTCTCGATATTTACAATTCATCATTGTAAAAATTAAAACTATTACTAAACAGTGTTGAAGAGTGATCATAAACCGCTAAACAATTGAAAATTGTGTTAAAGGAACAAACGGCTCGGGAAAACATTAAATTTATTACTTCTACATTTGTATGTAATTTATAATAAATTTCACAGTGTATATGAATTTGAGCGCTCCAGTATATTCACGTTAGAAGTCTGGTAAGCTCAAGTTATCATCCTTGAATGTTTGTTTAACATAGTTTGGCCACTTTTAAGTGTTTCGTAAAGACTTTAGAATTTAGAATAGTGACACAGAGTATATATGTTTTACATATCTGAAGCTTTGGTATATTCATATTCATAATCATCTGTTTAATAAAAGCTGTTTTATTGTACTAAAATGTAGGCTTGTTAAAAGAAACTAGATCAATAAAGTTCATATATTACATTAAGTTGTTAAAATTCATTACAAAATTTAAATTATCCAATGATCTAAATATATTTCTGGAAATCATACTTTTCAAATATATTAATGAGGTGTATATTTTCTAAATACGGTAAACCATGGACCCCGAAACCGTTTTAACTTTGCAGAGTGATAAATAATTATTATACTAATTGATGTAATTTTATTTGCTTTTGAATAACTTTATGTTATTCTCAGTTTATAAAATTTGTTACTACCAGAGGATGTTCTAATTTTACGACAAAACGTCGTAAATGATGTAATTTTTCTACAAAATTTCTTTGCGACTTTTATAGCCATCAATATTTATATTGGGTTTGTTAAGTTTCATTATAGATTTGTTTTATTTGAGAATACGTCGTATTTAATATAATAAAGGCATTTGAGATGTCATTCTTCCAAGGTTGATGACAACGGTGTTACGAATCTAGCAGAGGGGTCTACAAAAGCCTATAAAAATATTATCAAGATCAGCAGGAGAAATTAAACAAAAGAATAACGAAACGGGCAAGGTGAGGTCAAGAATGACACGGAGAAACCAATATTCTGAATCATAAACTAAAACTTTGCTCAACTTTAAGGATAAAAATGAGGGCACGGGCATAAGCTAATTCTTTTGAAACCGAATTCTTCAACGATTACCAAATTCGTTAAAGAGAGGGACGCAGGAAGGTAGAACGTCTACTACATTTACGTACTAACATTAAAAAGTCCTCAATGTTCACAATTCGCAAGTAATTCTAGAGTGTAATAACCTTTCACTTTTGCCATTTCTTCGATTAAGTTTACATTTTTTTATGGAACTGCAGAAGATTGTGAACCTTTTACGATATTAAATATTCCCTTGACTCAAGCTGTTAAGATTTTCCATTCCTAATATTTGTCAAAATTGATATTGTCGCGCAAAAGACCACTCCCCAATTTACTTTATTATTTTAGGACGAATTAAATTCATATCATCGCACGGTAATATTCGGAGACAGGCGGAGCAGGCGCCTATATTCCAGGGTTAAAGAGCCAGACGCTAATATCTGTGTCTGCTAGCTAGTTCCGGGGATTAAAGATATTTCGCCTCCAGAGGATGACAACCTATGACATTTCCACAAAGACCAAAACATTCCACCGAAAGTGCGGATTCCGCGGTCGTCAAAATTAAATTTTAATTGGTGAAGACACGTCTGGTGGGGTGACGTTTTCCATAGAGAAGGGGAAAGGAGACATCTGCTTGGAGGAGACAAAAGCCATTCTGTTTGAATTTGGAAGGACGTTTCTGTCGACAGAGGAGAGAAGTAGTACTAATTGTTGAAAGTTGTAAGGAAGAAACGATTAAGAAGGGGAAAGAAGTCCCTTTCAGTAATTTGTTGAAAGAAAACTATCATCTTCACAAAAAATTATGATATTATAGACAAAACTCTCTACTGACTGGCTTTCCTCCTGTCTTCCACCTGCCGAGTTTACAGTCTTTTGTGAGGAAGGGATCGCCACAACTTGCTGTCTGTCTATCATACACGAGAAATTCCCTCAAGTCATCCCTCATACTTTGACAAGAAGGGTTATAAATTAAGGAAAATCTATGTTGCCCGGCGGTTTTCCTGATAATTCTCGTATATAAGAATTTCCTGAGCTAAGCTATTGCTATTTCTACAATTAATTTCGCCTGTATCCCGCATTTCTGGTTTTATATAGTACAGGACCCCCAGTAATAATTTGTGCCACATAAATATACAAATAAGTATAAAATTTCCAATTAAATTTTTTAAACATTAAAGTAATAAAATCCCCTTTTTACACTATGGACGTGTTTTTGGGGTGGCAGTGATAATGCGAATCAAAACTCATATTAGTATTTTCCTTCCAACTACAAAAACACTGCATTTCATTACGTTTGTAGTGTAATGAGGCAATATTAGAAGAAACGTTTTCATTAAGGGCGACTTTTAATTTATCTTGGGTCTGCAGGATTTTCAAGATGATGAATCGCAGTTCTGCTGCTCTAGCAATATTGAGCCTGTGTCCAAACATGGCTCCCGAGTCGCCCTTCTCTGTCGCTCTCCTGGGATAATAGCTGCAGTTGAACATCAAATAGCGGCGGTAGTTGAACCACAGACCGCACGACTGAAGGTCCCTGGAGAGGGGTGCTTGTTTAGGGTGAGCTGACGGTGGCTTGCGGTGTCTGACATAGAATTTTATACCATTTATTAATTTAATTACTTTACATGAATATTTACGTCCATAAGTGCGCCCAAAACCAATTTCAATATTAAATATTCTCGTCTTTGTTTCAGCAATAATTTTATTTTATTTAAATTGAATATCAGAACAACTCTATCTTTAAAATCTTATTAACGACAATACCGTGCAATTTTACATTTGGAAGAGCTTTTGCTTTCTGTACAAATATTATTATGACAATCAGTCATAGGAGAAGAAGCATCGAGTTTTTCAATATTAAAAAAATTTTATCATCGTTTCAGTTGTACAGTGTGAAATTAAATGACTTTTCTGTGAGAGTGAATAATGACCTTAAAAGTCAACATAATTCATTTCGAAACATTTTACCAGTACACTCTGAAAGAAACTAGCCGTATGGTTAATATTAGATACATCAAAATACTTATTAAATAATTTATTTCAAATTTATCGTACGTTGAGAATTGATACGTTTTCCCTTCCTGTCATAATTACGTATTTAAAAATTACTAACTCTCTTAAAAACGGAAGCTGAATACTCAAGATTATTCGGTCAATAAAAAATATTTTTCAACCGGTTTCTACTATAATCAACCTTGTCACACACACTTCCCTTCATCGCTTGTGCATCGGGTGCCAAAAGTAGGAAATATGTACTTCAATTCTTGCTTTGTGACAATTTTTTTTATGAGAGACTCCTAACTTAGCTTAAAAAACAGTCGTACCAACATGTACAAGAGAATTTATAATAATTTTTAGTATGAATTTAAATTGAAAAAGTTATGTTCATAATTATTATGATCGATAACATTTTTTATTAAATTAAAACATTTTTAAGAATGTATTGTTTTACAAATTATTGTTCCTTACAGCATTTACGATTGTCATTGAAGATAAATCATTTACAATTGTAAAACATTTTTAGCCGACCTCCTGTGCTCAGAGACGCTTCCTTGCGTTACAGCGGTATTTAATTTATTGTATAATTATGCTTGAGGAAGGGAGACGAAATGTCGTATTTATGTTAATTAAATAGTAATAAATTTATATGCTGTCTTATTGGCCTTCTTTTTATTTATTGTAAACTTCAAGTCAGAAAACTATGGTTGTATGATAATTATTGATTAATAATTATTGACTTATAATTATTTTATTAATAAAATAGAGACGTATGTAAAATGTGCAGTAATATTTTTTTAACTTCATAACCTAGTTTTATTATTTCACTTCCTCCTCTTAAATAATTTATTAATACGGTATATAAGTAATATTTAGAACATTCTAGTCTCTAATAAGACATCAGAAAATACGAATGAGGTAAAGTTTTTTATGTAAATTTGATGTTTTAATGGTATTATATGTGTCTATCTGGCTTGCCCTTCCGCCACATTAAACTGGATAAGCAACTTTAATGCAATGTTTAGAATTATTTTCGTGTACTATGGAATTTTATCAGGCAATTAATTTAAATATATATAATTTTCATTAGTGGCCGACTTCTTGTGGTCTAGTGGATAGAGTCGGTACCTCCCAACACAGAGGTCATGGGTTCAAATCTTGGCTTTTACTTGGATGTTGTGACGCCATGCTCGTAGAGACTGGGATTAGGACTGCTGGGAAATAATACGATGATCACCTATCACTCAAAGGTGGAATGACAGTCCGCAGTCGATCCAATAAGCCAAGGAAGAAGAAGAACTGTCAATAAGTCAGAAGAAGTTAAAATTAAAATATTAGTTCAATTTTTTACATTGGAATCGAAAGTAATTTAAGAAAATTGAGAAACGCTGCGTTGGGGCTTCATCAAAGTTTCATAAAAATAGCTGGGACAGATGGAATATTAGTAATTTATATTCTTAGTTAAAAAATTCTTCGATTTTTTTATAAAATTTGAAGATGCTCAATTAGAAAGCTACAAAAATTATTTAATATGATTATGAATAAAATGTATGGTGCAGCTTTAATGTCAGGTACAATATAAGTTATATTTTCTTTAATATCAAAGTGAATAAATGATTGGTGTTAGTGTTTGATGTTAAAATGACTTGTCTTATTGACCGTCATGTTTATACTTCAATTTAGTCAGATTATCACCTCCAATGGTAGTTTAATACAGATACGGTGTTTTTATAATTATTATTTTTTTAGGCTAGATGCAGAGGCAGGGCCTTTTTGTGATGATGAGGGAAGGATATTTTGGACAGGGAATTTCGTGCATAGGGATTGCATTCCTTTGTGCGAGCGCCCCATCTGCGGGGCCACCCGGATAGGGTGTCGATGTCACTATTTTCCGATCCGCTGGCTGTCTTTGGCGCAGAGACGCTCGTCACCGTCAGCGTCAGCGTCACCTGTCAACATACGCCCGCATTGTCAGAGGCACAATGGCTCTCAGCGCCGATACTTCATACATCGCACACAAGGCGCTTGTGAAATTCCACCCAGCCGTAAGCGCTCAAACTTCGAAAATATTATGATACTGGAGGAGTCCGGGTTAAGCTTCGTCGCTTCTGTGTGCTATTGTGATACGTATCTAAAGCTGTGGCTTATGCTGATCAGTTAAGGCTTTTCTGTGTAGTCCACCACCAACGTGAAGGTGAATAATGCTGCATTCGGTGAAAGCAACCGGTTTTCCCCAATACATTCCAGTTGGACGTTTCGGTTACAACGCCACGTGTCAAGTCGTACTTCAATTAGTTTGTCTCATGACGTAATACAGTTATGGGCTCAGCAATAAACGTGAAACTTCAAAGACTTTCACAAGAAAACTCTTTATTATGCAAATTGTCATTATAAAATTGGTTATACTATAGTAAAAACTTATATATGGTTGTTTGTATATTCTTAATAGAAATTTAATTGCGAGGACAAATGGCAACATAATTTAAAACACATTCTTCAAAACCCGAAGAAAAACACTGAGACGGTGAAAGATCATAGAACAAACAAGGAAGGATTTATAGTTGAAAAATAATGCAATTGTGTGAGAATGCGAAGTCTACGGCGTCAGAGAGACGTATTACAGGAACATTGCCATATCCATATTTAACTGCGCGCAATATGGCGTGATTTCTTTATTTTCGATTTGTCTGTAAAAGATTATAATAACAATTAACGTCTATGAATAACAGAAACATATGGAGAATTAACAACCCGTATAACAAATTTATATACAAAATTTTGGATTTTTTAAACATAAAGTAGACGTTTCGACCATCCATTGTAAAGATATAAACACAAAAAGCATAACCAAAAGACAAAATTAACCGAAGCAAAGTCTACTTTCCTTGAAGTTGATGCGACTATAGAAACAAGTTAAGAAAGAAAAAGTCTACTTTATGTTCAAATATTTTCAAAAAGTTTGTGTATAAGTCTGTTATACAGGTCGTTAATTCTTCAAATATTTTTTTAAAAGAGGTCATAATTGCATCTTTAATATAATTTTTAAATCTAGTACAGCCAAGTGTGGGGACTATTTTTTTGGGGGGGTGATCCTGAAACAGGCAACTCCCCTTTATTGGCATAGGAAGGGAATTGAAAAGGGGGGTTGCGGAAGAAAGGCAAGATATCCAAGGGTTGACTAGGGCCTCCGGTCTATAGTTTAAGGATCCTACCCGGTGTTTCGCCTATAGAGATGAAGGGAAAACCCTAGGAAACCTGCATCAGGTAGATAGGGCATTAGGGTACTATTCTCACGCCCTTCCGAATGACGAGAGACGAGTTTTCTGTGGGGTCGCAGCATTCACAACACTTCTTAAGTTTAAAAGAAAGACAAAGTGGAAATCGGACCCGGGATTCTAACCCAGTACCTCCCGTTTTTTGCCTGAATGAATAAAGTATTTGCCAGGCGGAAAGCGGAAGGTTCTGGGTTCGAATCCGCGGTCCGTTCATCATTTTTCCATTCTTGTCTTTCTTCTAAATTGACCATTACCCGAGCTTCCATTGAAGCGTTTGTAGTCCATTTGACTTGATTTCCGTGTACCTTTGATCAATTTACACAATGTACATTTTTTATTGAATTCAAAGAAAATAGATTGAATGTGAATAATAAATTTGCAGGTGAGCCTAGATTAGGTTTACAGGAGTGGAGGGATGTTGAATCAGTCCTCGGGACGTCGACTCGGATTAACGCCGGTAAGCGGGATGTCCTGAGTTCGAGTCCTGGGTCCTATTGACATTTTTCCATTCTTGTCTTTCTTTTAAATTTTTCTCTATCTGAGCTTCTAATGTACTCCATTCGAATTGAAGGCTGCGTAAGTTCACAAACTTTCGGTACCTCGAGAAAAAATTCGATGATTGCGACTCTAGGACTCGTCTGATATTAATTATTATATCAGCTTAACATAGTTGACAGTACACCCTATAGAACTTAAGGTTTGAACGGTGTTACGAATTCGTAAATAAAATAATGCATGCTATTAGCGAGCATTCTTTTACGCTTTTTACACATAGCATAAAACTGTCAATGTTTATAATGGTTAGAGGAAGATAATTTTTTCAAGAGTAAATAACTTTTTTTTCAAACGAAGTAAAATGGCTTCAAGTCTCTGGTTCGGTCTACATTTTTCCTTTCTTGACTTTCTTCCAAATTAGCCATACGCTCCTGCTTGAGCTTTGATTAAAGCATTTCTATTTTCTTTGACTTGAATTCTATTTACCTTTGATCAATTTACTGAATGTCTATTCTTCACGAATTTCCTAGAATTAGGATGTAAAGAATGTGATTAGTGAATTGTAGGTGAGCCTGGTTTAGGTTTACGTGAATGGAGGGATGTTGAATCGGTCCTTAGACGTCGGCTCGGATTAGCTCAGTGGCAGGGCGCCCGCCCGGAAAACGGGAGGTCCGGGGTTTGAGTCCCTTGTCCGGTCTGGTCCAGTCTTGTCTTTCTTCTCAAAGTGAGAGGTGACGTTTGCCTGTCATTAGGTACGAAGGATTTCTAGTATTATGTTCTTAGAGGTTTCCATTGTTTCCAACAGACATGTTTGCAAATACTTAGTCTTCTAAATTGTATGTATTACGTAATGTTAATAA
Source organism: Eucriotettix oculatus (assembly GCA_034510155.1). NCBI lineage: Eukaryota > Metazoa > Arthropoda > Insecta > Orthoptera > Tetrigidae > Eucriotettix > Eucriotettix oculatus. The sequence goes on along the minus strand of CM067377.1, from coordinate 44,026,811 downwards.
TCGAAGAAAATATACTATGATGCAATGTCAGATTTTGTTATATTTCCTTGGAACAAGGATTTCTGGAATATGTATCTGCAAAATACTATTTATTACGCATACATGTCAGGCGTTCTTCAAGAAACTTTATCCCCTCAATTTTATTTATAATTTCTCGAAGCTGGCTGATGATTATTGAGTGACAATTTTTAACTGAATGGTTTCTGTGGCAAGTCGGCAGTCGGCGTCCATAGAGTATTGATATTTGTGATTGTTTAGTCCGTATCTTGGCAGGCCAGTTGTTTTCCTGGATCACATTCAGCCGACATAGGATCAAACGTGTTAAACCGCCGGTTTACAGGGAAATACGGCGGGGGCCTTGTTGGCGACAGGTCGGACTAGGCGCTCACCTCAGTTATTTATCACTGAAATCGACGCAGAATTGGCGCGTGCGCCTGTGCTGTTGCTGCTATGTCCTTGTCCCTGTCCCTGTCCCTGTCCCTGCCTCTTCCCCCGGCCCCTGCCACTGCCCCTGCCCCTGGGTGGCCCACTGCATGGGTGGCCCAAACAATGCTACGCGCCTTCCATAACCTCAACTACCAATATTTTCAACACTTTTGTGCGCACTGTTAACATTATTACATGGTACCGAGCACTAAAATTACTAACTCCATCGCATCCACAAGAAATATTATCTAGACTTCAACAGTGTGATGAAATCTTGATAGGTATGAGTATTTAGTTAACTTCTTCAAGTTAAATACTAGCCTTATTCAGGAAAAATTTCTCATTGGCGTTTTCAACTGATTTCTTAGCAAATTTATGCATATACATAGATACCACATCTGCTTAGCTTATTCCATACTTTGTCTCCCTCTTCAGTACACACACTTCCCTCTAATGCTAATTTTGTCTCATGTCTCAAAACGTGGCCTATTAATTTATTCCTTCTCTTGGTCAAAGTCCTCTATATTGTTCCCTTTCCTCTTATTCTGCTTAGAACTTCCTGGTTTGTTACTCTATCCACCCATCTGATTTTCACCATTATTCCACAGCACCTCATCATTTCAAAATCTTCTACCCTTTCTGCACCTCCTACCGTCCGCGTTTCGAATCCATATAACATCACACTCTATACGAACATTACTTAGGAATCGATATTTGGAGAAAAACACTGCGAATAATAATCCTAAAATGTCAGAGTGTAGGACAGTATGCGACTTTACTTAGGTGAGGCAGGAACCAAATGGAAGAATGCAAGTAATTCTGGGGAAATAGAGCAAAATTAATATGGAACAGAAATTGTTTACTTGAAAGTGTTATTTCCGAATCCTCAAAGCGCTACACAATGATAGGTATTAGTTATTTACCCAGCGTTGTCTTCTGTTTTACATTGCAAGGTATAATAGGCGGGAAATACAATTAATTCCCACCAATCTCTTTAACTTTTTCTCACTCCGCCGCATAACCACCGTAACCGGAATTGTGTGTATTACGTATTACAGACACCGAAATCAATGGACAATTTTTTGACTATTTTTACGCTATTTTTACCACCATGTCAATTAATGTGACCTTTACAGATTCAGTAAGATGCCTCTTGATCTCAGTCAGCCACCCCCACTTCTATGGGTGTTCCCCTCCTATTCCGCTAGGGTTTTAAATTAGACAAACTAAATTAAGTGGCTTTTTATCTCAGCGATTTCAGAAATCTTTTATTGATCAATACCATTATGTTCAAATGTCACCCTCTTGCCTCTCTCAACGCTAAGGAGTCTTTGTTACCAATATATTTTCTCAATATATTGTTGCACATATGCGTATCAAATTATGTTGAAACTTTTCCATGCTTTTAGGAGTGTATGTGGAATGTACACACATCCATCTATATGCATTTATGTAGTTAATGAGCCACTTTTGAAATCTATGTTTCATAAATGAGTGCGTCTACACTAAAATAAAAATTGAAATGCCTAATGGTGATGGTGTTTATATATTTAGTGTTTATATATTTGTGATTTAATACATTAACCCTTTGTCGACTACTATTACGAATGCAACAAGCAAGTCAATAATTTGATTCATCATTGAAAGATTTTTGTACGGTTCCTTCCACTGCCTCCTCAGCTCTTCTCTTCTCTCCTCCCTTCTCCCTTCATAATATCGATCTTTTTCTTTCTTCTTCCTCTCGACCATTCGTTCCAGCACGTCCGTCATCAAACAATTATTTCACAAAATATGTCCAATCTGTTTTTCCTTCTCTTTAGCACCGTCTTTAATAACTTTCCAACTTCTCCAACTCTCATCCTCATTGCCACCTTATTTGACCTCTACAGATGCGCATTTCCAAAGCGTCATTCTTATATTCGGATTCTTTTTAACATGGTCCATGTGTTGCAAACATATAAGAGAACACTATCACGAAACGTTTCACACATATTTTTCTTAATTTTATGTCCATTATTCTTGATGGAATCTTTCGAAAACAGAGTTTTCTATTTTAATTCTTGACTGCATCTCTCTTTCACACTTTCATCCTTTTGCCATTTTAGTACCCAATTATTTATATTTTTAACTTGTTCTAATTTTTCTCTTAGTTTTCTCCTACTGTCTTAACAGTTTTTCTGTCATATCATCTGTAAATATTGTTCAGGCAATTTTCATTTCTATTATACCTACACATAATTCAGCTCCAGACGTCCGCTCTTCAATTTACAATTGTATCAATTTCAATATATGAACCGGAACACCTTTCTATTTTTCCTTAGATCTTTCCTTACCGGGATGAAAGCTGGCAGTCTTCTTAAAAAACACTTCACTCGTTTAGATCTCATTTAATTTCTCCAGTGGTGAAATTTTGAAAAATTATTTATAAATTGTTGCGTAAAATCGTAATAGGATTATATATATGACAGTCCGCAGTCGCCGCTATAGCTCCATCCTTGCAATGGGCTGTAGAGCCAAGGAAGAAGATATATATATATACTGCACATTTCCTTTTTTAACTTCAGTAATTTCAATTCTGCGTTTAAATTGTGAGTTCGAACCTTATTGTGTCACTTTTAGTATTTTAGTATTTTACTCCAAACTCGGAATGTGTCATGCAAGATGACAGTCCGCAGTCGACTCGGTAGGCCCAGGCCCTCAATGGGCTGTAGAACCAAGAAAAAATAAAAGAAAGAAATTAATATTATACGTATTATAATAACAAAAAATAAAAAGTTAACAATGTTTTATAAGAACAAAGACGTTGTAATTGATACATAGCAGAGAGTAACAACGTTATTGAAACAAATTGCTGTTATGTTTTAGTTTATTAATTTTTTATACGTTACTATTTTAATAAAAACCAGTGTCAACTTGGTAGGAGCTGCACCTTTCTGACTGTTACGTTTAAATTTTTCTCACTTCCTTCCTGAAGGCTGCATTAGCTCAACGTTATTAAAAGCAATTTGTCGGCGAGCTGACACCTTATGGGGACGCTGACATCATATCTAATCTCTGTACGAGTAATAAACAAGGTTGACCGAAATTAAATTCTCAGGCATGATAGCTATAAGAAAAGTAATCAAATGAGTAAGCAGATATTAAATGTTGCAATTAGATTTGTTATGAATTCTATATGACAGATTACTCAGTATTTCTTCTGATATTTGACAAGTTTCCTATCATTACAAAATTACACGAACTGGATGATTTTTAATCTCTAATTTTACAAACAAATATAAGTGTTCTTATCTCTTTACTGACTTATGAGACCTCTGTTCTCAGAAATGGTTTAATATCTATGATGACTTATCTAACATGATAGTTCGTTTGTTTACGCATCTTATTTTATTTACATAATTGCAATATTATTAGTTTACCGGTTGTCTCGTTACAGAAATAAATTCTTTACATTTTATTTTTCTTCTATCGCCTTATCGAGAAGGAACTGTTTTAAATCTCTCTATATATGTGTTTTTTAAGGTTGTGTCACGATGAAAGATAACAGCCAGATTATATTAAGTATTTTAAGAAAACTATAGTTTTCTTTTCTTTTCTCCGTAGACATAATGTTGAAAAGAAGTCCACGAACACGACAAAATGTTCAGCTGATCATTTCAATTCTGAATCTAAATTTTAAAGGAAAATCGTATCAGTGTGTGAAGTTGCCCGGAAAAGTAAGCAAGAAGCTCGAAGGGCTGTAACGGATGCATTCCATCATTTTTATTTCTTCTTGAGACCAGAAAATAGTCGTTGTTGATAGAAATGTTCATTCTTGAGTTTTCCAGTTATCCAATGTAGTTGTATAGATAGAGGACCAAAGTATCATCAGAGTTCATATTTACATAACAGAATTTACCACTAAAGTATTAGTTGAATAAATTTTATGAAATCATGCAAGCCCGAGGGAGCACTGGCAAAAATGTAGATTGTGATTGTGATGTAAGTTGACGACAATCTGCCAGTCGTCTCGGAGGCCAAAGCCCACAGTGGGCCACCAAGCTATGGAATAATTGAGGCGCTGAGAGCGAAAGTGGACTAACCCACATTTTTTGAGAAGTTTTTTCCCCTTCGCTTATTTTCAGTTGTTTCGAATTTATCAGTTTCAACGTTGCTGCTCTCAAAAACCGACAGATATCAGTGAGAGCAATAGTGGACCATGAGGCGTAGTCCATTTTGTTCTTCGCCATTTCGTGTGACACCGGCGAACGAGGAAGCAGTGCGTTGAAGAAACTGTTTCTGCAGTGACCACCTGGATGTGTAAATCAGTGCAAAGCAGTTTTTCAACATGGAAACGAACTGGAAAAGTGTGGAGGAGAAAACTAAAAATTAGTTGCAATTTTGTATGTGAAATAACATTTTTCATATTCAGGGACTTCCTGATGTACTGTGAAATTTGTTTCGGGATTTAATATATACATGCATAGTTTTTCATACGGAAAAAGTTAAATATAAATGATAAACATTTTTTATATCGTGGAATTACCGAGAACGACCATTTTCAATTTTATATTGAAAAACAGTTTTTGGACCACTGAACCTAATTCGGAAACAAATTGATTCCCTTCTTGATACCATTGCCTAAAATTATCCTTATTGTCATGTAAAAATATTTCATTGATGGACGATACTTCATTACAGATATTTTTGCAGATTTGACTTCATCATACAGTACTCACTCTACTGGATTTTTTACGAACAGTTCAATTTGTCATTTCATCCAACAATGTGCGACCTGTTCAGAGAATACGATGCATTGCAGGTAAAAAGAACTGCCTCAGATTATGATAACGAGAAAAGAGTTTTGATTGCGGAAATAGAATTCCATCAGCACAAAGCCAAAAATTCACGGAAAGGTCTGCCAACATATAGCCTAATGTATTCTGTAAAGGAAAATAGAAGAAAACGTTTTAGTTAGTGGACACTCTGTGATCAGGATTTTGGTCTGGTTAAGAAAATAAAAATATATTTTCCTAATATTTTCCTTCCTGAACATTAGAATGATGTTATAGTGTGCGCCAAAAAAGTTAATTAATTCAAGGTAATAAATATGGATGCAGAATGTTTATTTTCAACAAAACGACTTGAAACGAATATCACTAATAGAAAGGTGTCCTCTAATAATTGTTAAATGCAACGGTTGAACATACAATAGCTCCAGTTTGAGGCCATAAGTCCATTCAATTTTTTTTAATAAATACTCGAAGCGAAGAGCCATTTCAAGAAATTGATGTGGTCAAAAGAATATCGACAAGTGTCAGTAATTTAGAATTGCTGTTTCCAAATGGGAATTTAATTACAGAATCAAAAAAGGACCTGATTAATTTGCTTGAATTTGTACCCCAATTTTATCACAATTTCTGTATTAACGTAAAAACCACTTTCAGTAATCAAAAAAGGTTACATCTCCTTGATTTTTGGGATGTTTCTAAGGTAGATAATATTTCATAACAAGTAGAAAACAATGTAAAGTATTACATGAAACGTGTCAAATGTATTATATTATATTTTCGTCATAAATGATGACTGCGTATTATTGAATGTGTACAATAAATAGTTTTTAACATTCATTGAAAATGGATTAACCAACAAAAAAAATTAACGTGTCCTTGTATAAAGAATATTTTTGTGATATTTGTATTTTAAAGAGCTTCATTAAATCCCCAGTTAATTTTACTAACTTTTAAACACCCAAATGGTACGATAAAAAAAGAACATTCATTTTTATCCCATACTAAAATGCCCATTTCGTCCACATTCACTTCGTTGGGGTTAGTCCACTTGTGCTCTCAGATCCTCAATTGTAATGCCTACATTAATGCCTGATTGTATATTAGTACTGATCCTACAGAAACGTTTACTTTCTTAGTGATTCATTTATTCAGGCAATGACGCTGACCTGTACACGGGGACGTCATAGAATCATTAGCAGAAAACATTAATTTTCGTCTTCCGACTCCTAACTGTACAATAATACGCCAGAGTCACTAATAAAGGTATACAAAATTACAGAAAGTGAATGGGGGACGTATAGTTTAGGAGCATATTGTGAGGGCCCTCGTGGAGTTTGGTGTGACTCAGAGCAAGGGTTGGTCCATTGTTGATCTGTGGATGGAGGTTTGGAGCAAGTGTTGGAGTTCTGGTGGACAGATACACAAATGGCAACTGTTCACAAGATGGATGATTTCGTCGCATCTGTCTAATCGCAGTGACTTTGTTGTTGGATTCCTCACTAATGACAACTCGAACAACAGAAGTGGTTCACAAAATTCTGCTCTTCATGGGAGTGTTGTTACTTATGTTTCAAGCTTCAGAGTCTAATTATGTTCCAAAGATATTAGGTGACAAAACACAAACTAATTTAAACCAAATCACATTCATCAATAATTTGATTTAATCAGTAGCTTTCGTCGGCTAGTTCGCCATTAGCATCACGACTGATCTATACAACAATTCGTACACATCATACTCCCTTCATACACACATGTGTATGACTCGTTCATATGAAAGATTTATAGATAAGTTGAGAAGATTTGAAGCAGATGATCGTGACGAAACAGCCGAAAGCTACCGATTAAATAAATTTCTTTGATGACTGTGACTTGGATTAAATTAGTTTGTTTTTCTTGTCCATATTGAACAGTTTTATTTTGAATTAAATTTGTTTAATGTTAGATGATAAGGCACCTTGTCAACCAAAAAAACATCAAAATTTATAATGATTCGAAATAACATGGAAAACTCTTTCAAACGTCCATAAAGTAAGAGAACATAGTATATATGTTAAAATCAATTCCAAAAATTGCATGATCTCGGACAAGGTTTCCTATTCAATATTGTCAATCTTGTATCCCTTGGATACCACGAGGAGTTTATATTCATGGATTATTTACTTCTGTTAGAGTTTATATGAGAGTCTCAATCTGCAGTAATTATAGGTAACGTTTTCAAAGAAGTCGGGATGCTATATTGTAAATCCACAATAAAGCTAAAATTACCGTAATGTTACAAGGATTCACGGTAAAACTCCGCATTTCAGTGAAATTATTTTCACACAAACAATACATTATTATGATAATAATTTTTCCCTAATATATATCAGTCACTTCATAAAAACCAAATATATTTCAATTTTTATTTCCAAACTTTATTCTGAAGGAACTTTCGGCAATTGCCATATTCATCTACAAAATAAATTACAATATTTGAAACATTACATTTTTTTATAAAATATATATGGAACCTTGTTTAAAATTACGGTTATATGATACAATGTTTAAAAATATTGTACATACCTTCATTTATTTTGAAAGCAAATAAAATTTCTAATTTTATTCATGGATTATCAGTTTTAAAACAAAAATATTTAATAAATTCCTTGAAGAAATTATCACAACACATTATTGTTATTATTAACATTTGCGATGTAGTAATTCACGCTGTTCATAGTATAAAATCTATTAAACCCATTTTATGTGTTTGAATCAATATATCTACATAATTTTTCTGCACTTTAAATTATATAACTGAGAAGGTACTCTTTTCTTAGATCCAAGTAGTCGAATAGAGGACATAGTTCCACAACAATTACTATTGAAAGTTGTAGTCAGGCTTTGACGTTACTTTAATACCACCGAAGGAACAATATATGTATTGGAATCTGTTTATTAATATAAAGGTTGCGTCTTGGAGAGATGTTCCTTCATTTTTGGCGGAGGTGAACTGAGACCACTTTGGAATTTAATTAAGTTTGCGGATACGCAGCCTATTTCTAACCCTTTTCTTACGTAGTTCGAGTCTAATCCAATCCGACAGGACTTCATTCGATGTGCGGGAATGCTGTATTATTATTATTCAATCCATTAGTCCTCGGTTGAGGAAATAGGATACGTCACATATAATATTACAAGAATGATACAAAATTTTACAATTAAGAATTGAAGGACAAAAAGAGGAAAGATAAAATTTAACCTTCAATTTTCAGTCGACGGATGAGGCAGCAGAAGATCATGCGTAGGTTCCCGTCGAACATGAAAAAGAAAATAAGTCAGCAGTCAAATTCTAGTATAGTTCTAAAATAATACGAGAATTTGAAAGGATACCAGAAAACTGTTTTAGTCCTTCCTATCTTTGAACTCTTTCAGTGAATAATACGCTCCATTCATTAACAGAGATTTACAACTCTTTATTAATAATTTTTGAACCTTTAAAGCTTTTATTTCTTCCGGGAGACTATTGTATAGATTTATACCGGAATAGTGAATGCTTTTTTCATCCGAGTCTGTTTGTTGTGTGAGGCAATCTTGGGTCATTGTGGTGAGAACTAAGGACCGTTCCTTGGAGGAGTTTTTCTCTTCCTTAGGACCTGTACAATCTCATTGTTTTTGTAAGAATATTCCGATGTATTTTAAGTAATTTATGATTAGAAAAAAATATTAAAGACAGTTTCATTTATTGAATTTTTTATGGTTGGCATGATAATTTTACTTTGTTAACACTTTGTGAACTTACATCTAAATTTATTGTTATTTTATCACTCAGTATGAACTTCTTAAGTTTATTTAAATATAAATATGCGTGTACTGCATATCTTCAAAATTTTTCACTTATAAATACGTAAGAACAAGTTTGCTAAAGCCGAGTGACTAGCGTCAAAGCCTCGCATCACAGAAAAGTCGGGTTCGTTACCAGGTAAGGGCCTATGTGTTTGTGTGTGTGTTTTCAAGGAACTTAACTTAGCAAACTGAAATAAACAGAAAATCAGTTACCCAATTAGATAATCGCTAATTACCTTGCGACTATAAACACAGTTTTATATGTATAAAAAGATTGCAAGTTGAATTTATGATGAAATATAAAACTGATAAATAGTCTGGATTTTTATTTATAATTGAAGATACTATCAGATTATTCATTTATTAAATTTGTAATTGGCATCCGAAACGTAATGGCGTTCAACTTAATTTATGTGATAAATTAAATTTGTTTTAATATGTAATTAATGAATTTGAGAATTTGCTGTGTAGTTAAATAGTAAATAAAAAGCATCTATTTACGAGTTAATTAGAATCCATAATTTACGTAATAATATGGATCAGCTGTTGGACCACTTGATACTTAAATACTATTTTTGGGAATTGAAAAAATATTAAAATTTATAAATCAAATTAACTTATCATATTTTGTTACTTTATATGTATAAAATTCAGATGGGTGTTTGTAATACTTCCCCTCCATTGTACTTATGGGGTCATATGGATTTATGACAACCGTAGGTAGGCACACTGGGTTGCACTGTTATCGAGAACCAGATATTTTTAATTTTACGACCAAATTTTCATTTTTTTATTTTTATTTCTCATATAAAATGCATCCCAAGCTTTCAGCCTGAGCGTTGAAATAAACTGTGACATTTGACTTTCACATCAATATATGCATCAGTTCGTTGCGTTGTAGCTTGGCACTGTTTAGACATTTCGATTTCGGATTGCTGAGTTCTAATGCATCCCGTTTGTTGTAATTACTTGCGTTATGAATGAATATTTATCAACTAATTCGACATTCAACAAATGAAGTATATTTGAAATAATATTTTGTGCAAATGTGAAAGGTGCATTGTTTGAATTACGATTTGTACAGATGTCCATTCGGCGGAATTCATTTAACCTTCTCAATAAAAAATGAAAATTCGCAGTTCATTAGTGCGATTCCGATGATGTGTGAATCGTTAATTTTTTAAAATTTGACTATCTCTCAAAGGTTTGGATCATGTGTTGATAAATAGATTTCTGTCGAATTAAATACAGCAGCCGGCTAATATCACTGAATTGCTGAGCAACACCGGTCACCCAGATAGTGATATATATATATATATATATATATCTTGATATTTAAAATTATATTTTTCTGTTAGTTTGCTGAATATCAGTAGTTTCCACTCATCACATGCAGCCATGAACTGTTGATTTTAAAGATTATATAATACTGAAGGAAAGCGATCTTGGTTTTTGGAATAAGAAAACTTGATGAAACCAAAGTACTCTATCAACTTAAATTTCATAATTAAAGTTGTAAAAATGTGTTGGACAATACCCACACACGTTTGCGAATTTATAATTACACTTGAGTTTCCTCCGACATGTTTCACATTCGTAAGCAGCAATATTCCTTCAGAGTATTGTGGAGTGTGGGGTGGTTGAGCAGTTTTCAAAAACAATATCTATTTTTTGCTGTGTATTAATTGATGAGGAAAATGAAGTTGCTTCACAGTGGCTTGCAGTTTCTCCTCGCAATGTCCTCAGCACTGCCCTGGAACAATGAGCGAGTGTGGCGATAAATGTGGTGGACTTGTAACGCTGTCTCAAGAATGCGGTGTGAGGCTGCTTCCACAAATAGCCGTTGGACGGTTATCTGAGCAGGCCTGGCTCGAAAATGCCGATGCCGCAGAAATGTGGATAGTTCCCTCCAAAATGCAAACGCAGCAGCAATGCACCTCCAGAATACAAAACGTGCAGAAATCAGCTGGGTACACTCGTCTCGTTGGAAACCAAATTTACCTTTCATCTAAGACTCAGAAACACCCTCTTGAAAAACTGTAGACTGCTAATTGCACTCGAAAAAAATTAATAAAACTTTAAGACTATTTTTCCGACTTCCATTGTTATGGCTGCGTGGTTCTGATCCACGAGGCGACCATAAAAATGGACTTAACTCTGTCTCTTCTCCGTAAATAAGCAAATCGAAACACCTCCTTTTGATGAAACATGTTGAGTAACGTTCAATCTTCGACATTGCTAAATTTTAACACAAGTACTGGACTGGTTGAAAGTTTTTTCAATGTAAATTTTGACTATTCGTGGATGTATGTTGTCGAAAATTTGATGAACTTCTGAAACTCCGAAGTTTGATACATGCCCTATGTAGGCCAGTACATTCTGGAATCATGTACATTCTACGAAAAATTTAGAAATTATATATGTATGCACAAAATTATTAATGGATAACTGAAGGTATGTACAGCAGATTTAAGATTGAAAACAGGTTAAAACCAAACTTTTGTTATAAGGTAAATATTCCACACAATTTTATACTGTTTCAATTAATTTGTGTTTTTAAATTTTTATGACTGTGGCATATGCCGAAAGCTCCTTCAAAATTAAATAGAAGTTTTAAATCAAAATTAATATATAGTTTGTGTTCATTAAATGGTGTGATTAGGGTTATTCAACATTATCATCTAAATTAAAAATCAGTCATTTAAACGTAAAAACTTTTTGAAGAAATTATATGTAAATATTTACATAAGCGATCAATTTTCTTTATAATATGTATATAATAATATATTTCTGTTATTCAATGTAACATTGTAACTGGTCAACGAAGAATTGCTGGCAGTCAACTTGACCAAGTTCTGAATCAATCTTGTGAATATACTCTTTTTTTCGCGTCTTACATCTATGAATTTATAAGTTTTGTAGCATTTTGACAAAAGTTAATCTACAAAACTTCTCGCTTTTAACTCTTTAATGGTATAATTCGTAATGTATGCATCTTTAGCTACAAATAAGTTACGTATAAGGTTCCAATATTCCTTGAATTAGGGATAAATGAAAAACCTTAAACTGCGGGGCGGAATGGAAATCTATACTGCTGTATAAGGCAAAATGTGAAGTATTTCTTAATAAAAGAAAAGAATAATCTGGCAGGCTCAACTTATAAGAACGAGTTACAGGATGCTGTACCCAAAATGAAGAGATTTATAAAGAAAATTAAAGAAAAAAATGAGAAAATGTAAGCAAAGATTGTGCAGTTGCAAAAAAATCTCTTTGCAAAACGGTACTAATTGTCTATACAAAACATCCTATCTCCGGAGTAAGTTTATATTTAAAAATTCATCAAATATCTAAATTCTTTGTTTTAAGTAATATTCATATATTAGATTACGTAATAGAATAAACTACTGTTTTAAACTTTTATGAAGTGATTTTACTTTATCTATAATTTTACAAAAAGTGTCTCGTTCGTCCCGACTTTCATATCTTAAAAAGAATTATCTACGTATTCATTTAAAGTAAGTAAATCACTACGATAAACGAAATACGTGTAAAGATATTTAGGTAAATCAGGCACGAATCAGGACGGGTGAATCAAGTGTTATTGATATTATTAGAGCAATGACGCACCTGAAGCTGGGGAAGCCGAATGGTCGAATGGTTGGAGTGAGCACGCGCCAGCCGAGAGACTCATCAATCATGGCGACAGCACGCAAACACTCGTGCCGGTAATTAAGAGAAGAAGGGTCAAACAGCTCAATGCTCTCAGCTGAGACCGAAGTGCCCAGTAATCTCAAGTTCCCACGCACAAGCTCATCAACACATGTAATTCCCTGATTACCCCTTTCAGAAGCCAGTAAATAAGGGAAACGTGTTGCTGAAACCGATGAGGGTTCATACCCCATCAGACAATTCCCAAATAAATGAATAGCAACGAGAAGTTTACAACTCTATGACATTAGGCCTATCCGCACACAGCTTACGTTTATGAAATTAATACAATTCTGTAACTGAATGACCAGATATATTTGGAGTGAATGATGGGATCCATGTCTGTTAAATGATTATTTCAACAGTATGCTGTCATAATAGTCAAAAAATGTATCTAACTGTTTCGAAGTAATTCCCTTATCTGTCATTGTGGCTTATACTTAGTGAGAAAATGCAACAGCTCTAATGCTGAAGTTGCAAGTTTCTGATCCTTAATATATTTAAATTCAAAACCAGCTGGTTGCATCTCTCTGTTCTTTGATGGCTGCCATACAGGAAATAGCAGCTTGGGTAATACTTGCTTTAAATGTTGGCAGTTTATATAAGAAAAATAGTTTACAAACAGATATATCAAGATACACACAACCTTTATTTCAAAACATTTCAACATAATAATATGAAATTTTTTGACCCACAAACAAACTATGCCAACCGAGATAAATCGCAAGTAAATAATGGTAAAACTATGAATATGTATATATATATATATAAAGAGGTCGAAAGTTTACATTTCAAAGAGTTTCTCTGGATTATTTATTGGGGTAACAACGTGCAGCAGATATTTCAAGTTCGTGACGAACCTGTTTCATCTTCTCAGAAATGCCGGAAGTTTTGCGTAGCAGCTTTTCTTCTTTAATTCTCACACTCCCAAGTCGGGCTGTGGACGAAAGAAGACTCCTTCTACATACCAACACACAGTTACTACCACTTCCTTTCGACTTACAAGCAAGTCCGAGTTCTGGTCTTCCTTGTTAGCTCTTCCTTCTCACTCAAGAGCAATTATGCTCACCTCTACTCGCCTACTTTTCAACTCTCGATCAACACTGGCTTATTAATTGTTCATTTCTTCTTCTCTCCTACTTCCTCCGCTCTTCCTGTTCCCTTCAACACTGACTGCCTCTCTGCTTCCTCACCCTTCAACGTCTTGATCAACTCTCAAGCCTCCTCCTCCCTTTGAACGTCTTGATTTACTCTGCTCATTTTTCGTCTTTTCACCTCTCAGATAAACTCTTATTTTGCCCTTCTCCAAGGAAAGTGCCACCCCACGTGACGTGTGTCAAGCATGGAAATTTTTTCTCTGACGAAGAGAATAGTGTCCCAGGGGAATTTTTAATAGTGAACGTTCCTTCAGGTAAACAAGCCTAATCTTTTGAAGCTGTATAGAGACACGTTTTCAAACAAGCACCCTAGCGCGGGAAAATTCCAGCCTTTTCCCTGCCTAGTGCGCTACAATTATTGTAACGAATAATTTTAATTATTACTAATGATAATTCATAAGCCAGCTAGTTAGATCTCTCTGGTTTTTTTATGGAGGGCTGCCATACAGGAAATAGTAGCTTGGAGAATACTTGCTTTAAAGGTTGGTAGTTTATATAAGAAAAATTGTTAGCAAATAAGCAGATATATAGAGACACACACAACGTTTAATTCAAAACATTTCAATATAAGAAAATGCTATTTTTTGAACCCACAAACAAACTATGCCAACCGAGATATATCGCAAGTAAATAATGGTTGATGGGAGGACATATCGCTGTGAGGAAGCTAAAATATACTCTAATGAGCAAGAAACAATCGCCAGTGGATTGGCTTTAGCATAAATGGAATAAAAATCAGAGAGTTTGATACCCTTGTACTTTTAAAGAATGCGTGTGCGTTTCGTATTAAATGCAATGGTTTTTTATATATTTCATCCCTGTGGTCTTGAAAATACAGCTCCTGATAGTCTCGCTCATGGAACCTCTAACTCTGGTGTACGTTGTCGTCGTTCTCCCAGACATACACTAGGAGATGTCGTATTTGCCAATCGTCAGCCACGACCTCGCCTTCAGACGCAGGAACCTGGATGATTCACGAACCCCCGTAATTTAGGGAAAGATATTCCAAACTCAGTGTTTCTATTTGTCACAGGAAATTGACTTAAACACTGAGCACTACAAGCAATGGACTATTCAAAAGTTTACAAGATATAGTTTGAACAAAGATTTTTTCAGTTACCTCACACAACGATGTCCAGTGGATGTGGCCTTCTGCTCGGAAGGTTCCAGAAAATCCCCTTTGATCGAATCCGCTACCACCTTTTAGCAAAGGCATAGAACTTCTATACCAATTAAATTCTCTCTTTCACGCAGCGAACGAACTTACTCTGCCGCGCATCCCAAGAATGGCAGTTGACAAGATAACTTCAATAAACACGTCTCGTTACCCTATCATGAGTCTAAATTGTTTGGGTTAACATTGATTAATATGTAATTGAATACGATTCTAAAATTTAAATTCAAAAAATGTATTATGATAATTTTTCATTACAAACGAAAGTGATGAAATTATTTTCCTAGTTCTATCAGCCCGTTTGAAACATTCTCTGCTAAACATTTCAAGATTCTTAATCATTGCTCCTGGATATTAAGCTTTCAAGGTCTGAGAAATTTTTATTTCATAAACAGAATTTTAAACGAGAGAGATTTGAAATGTTGACGTTTTAAAGCATGGGAATGAATACATGATAGGAATTACTTACTATGATTACTTGTGTTAATATTATAAATTTATGTATTTACTTGAAACTCAATAAATAACTTCATTTTGGAACCACAGAATTATTTTTCGCCGATCCTTCGTGGTGTAGTGGCTAGCGACCTCACAACAGAACTTCGGCAAGGGCAAAAGATGATGTGCGCACTACCATACATCGTCATTCGGTTCAAATGTAACAGAGCGCATTAGGCGGAAGGCGACGGGAAACCACCGCTGGTAACATTTTCCTTTGAAAGGGGAACTTTCCTAACTTGGACCTAGCGTTAGGCAACACATTAGGTTTAGAGTTTTAATTATTTGACGCTAGTCTTTTATTTAGTGTAACATATTTAATTAATAGGGAAAGATAACCCAATTCTTCTCATTGTAGCAAGTCGTACATTACTACACTTTTGCAATTAAGAAAATAATAAAAGAAACTTGTTTTGGTTCAATTCATCAAAATGATCCCAACAAGGTCTGCCGTACAGATAATGGATTGTTCGCGGATTTTTGAATAAACTGCCAGTTTTCAATAATATTGAAGAAATGGCATTAGCTAAGTGTGCAACATAGTGTTACAAATATTCTTTAAATTTGGACAATAAATGAATAATCGCTGGAACATGTCCCTTTAAGTAGAAGCTATTTCTTTTAGAGTAATTTGTTTTTGGGTGGGGGGGAATTATAATGCCATTTTTGGTTTTTGGTGTAGGAAATATACCTTTCTAGCGAAATTTAGCTTCGAGCAAACTTTTTGTGTAACTTAAGCGTACTTAAGCGGCATTTTACAACATTCCGTAAAAAACTATGAAATCATTGATTCAAATTCGTAACGTTTCAGGAAGAAAATACGATACAACAATGTTGCCTACCGTTCATAAATTTTTGTTTGCATCATCGCCTTCCTATTTTCAAAGATATAGAGGCTAATATTTCCCTGAACTGAAATGGCAACGCACACTCTTGTTTCCGAAGAATATGCTTTGTGTTTTCATATTTCTCCGATATTGACATATCCATTAACGATCCTATTAAACGTAAAATAATGTAATTCAAGAACAGAAAAATAAATGCTTAGAAAAGAATCTCGGCCTGGATGGCAACAATCTTTTAATAAAATGCCCCACAATTGTGTGCCAATTCCTGCGTAAAGTGAATCTTTTAAGGCAGCAATTTAAATTCTTAAATACACTGTAAATCTGATTGTGCAATAGCGAACTCGGCTGAACTCTGGTGACAGGTTTCAGGGTGGAACCTGAAGCCTCCTCGGGAATTCACTGAGACACTATTTCGGAGCATTCTATACCAATTCTGGGCTCAATTAACGTTACGAATAATTGCACGAATCTTCATTTTTATATTGTTTCACGCAGAACGTGTTTTGTGTGAATGTAAAAAGTTTAATCGTGTCCAATGATTGTCCATCCTTATGTGCACGTACCCAGAGTGCGTTTAGTTGAAAGTAACGGTGATTTTAAAATAGATTATCTATTAGCAACCTGAAACCGTTTTATGCAAACGTCTTATAATTATGTGTCCAAAATTTTTTTTAAAAATTATTGAACGTCGCTTAATGCAATAGTTTTTTAAATTTTATAACTCAGAACGTACGGCAAAGCAAAATTAGTGCACTTTTTTGAGCATATTATAACTCGGCATTAGTGAAGAAATTTCTTAAACGGTTTGATAGGAGGGAATAAAACTCTGCTCTGCGTAGGAGTGACAAATTGTCTTCTTGAGAAGAAAGAGCCGTTTATTTCAATCACCCTTTAAGTCCCTTGTACAGCTCCCAATTAATCAACAAGAGAATAAAATACCGTCATTTATTAAAAGCGAGTGGCTCCTGCGATCTTCTCCACTTTCTTTCCCTCCTAAATGACAATCGGCGTTATAAATTCGTTCTCCCTTAACGCCCCGCGTTCTAAGTGACAGAAGCATTTAATTATTTTCCATCTCTTTCTAACACATTTCATTAATAATTCACATTTTTCCTGAGCGGAGAGCTCGCAATCAAGACGTCCCACTTTCATTTGTTTCGGCCGCTAGCGGCGCCAGTCATTTGTCACCTTTATCGTCTCGCAGAGTTGTCGTTAGGGGCGCGCGCTGTTTCCACAAGCTCATTTCTCACCCAAATTAGGAAGGGCGGTTGACCGGACACGCCGCGGACCTCTGCTTTTTGTGTATAATTCGCAAAAAAAAAGTGGGGGGTTAGGGGTGGGGGTACTTTGCTCGCATCCCCAGATTAAAAGTTGAGGCACGTAGCACGGCGCTGGCGCAGGTCGGCTCCCACACATTTTCGTGTTAATTAGAGATGCAGGGTGGGAGAGCAAGAGAGAGAGGGAGGTGGCCATTAAAAAATTAGTTCCGTAAATCGGACGAAGAATGAGTAGATTAGGTGAGCGCGTCGTGCCGCGAAAGCTGGATTTATTCACAGGTAAATGGGGCTGCAAGTTGCTGCCTGTTGCTTTGCTGTGGCTTATACCACTAATTCTGAAATAACACAGAAACGGTTCGTGATAAGCCTCAGCAATTTTGATAATTAACCTGTGTAAATGAGATGTTATTTGTGATTACAAAGTATTTGGAAGCAGTAAGCAACTTATTTCTACTTTTCCTTCAGCGGCAAACGTTTACAGAATGAATATATTTGCTCATTTTGCACCGGAAAGGCATTTAAATTGTATTAACAAAAAATATCAGGCTTCAAAATTTAATAAAAGTTATGACAGTATAAGTGCTCAAATTATGAACTGCGTGTGTATTCATACTGCAACGGAAAGAAAGTATCGTTATAACGGCCACAGACTAAACTGGAAGTTACTCTACCAAAAATTCTGACAAATGTCATAGATGGAAAGTCAGAAATACTAGTGTGCAAAACGACCTTGAAGCGTATACGGCCCTACATGCTAAGTCACCGGTCAAACAATTTACCTGAACCTCCACATTACTTTTGTAAAAGTCAAAATGCAAACAATGTCCGACATCCACACCCAACAAATTACTAGCAATAAAAATAAACTGGTAAAGAAATAATATACTGTAATATTTTACTCGAATTTTTGGATTTTTAAATGATTTATAGGTTTAGCAAAAACGGTGACATAAGATTAGGTTTACTTTTGCTGAAAGAACGTTCACCCACAAAATTTCCGAAGGACATTGTTCTTTTGGTCATAGGAAATCCCGCGCTGGGCAAAGGATTCCTAAGGATTGGCGGAACAAACCACGTGGGACAGCGCTTTCCCTTGGAGAAGGGGAATATACTAGTCTAGCTGGGAGGTGAGAATATGGAAAAAGATTCGGAGTTCTGCAAGACGTTGAGAAGACGAGGAGGCAGAGGAGAAGAGTTGATCAGGACGCGGAATGGAAGAGAAAGCTGGAGAGTGGAACGGATTTAGAAATGGAGGAGGAAGCTGGAGAGTGTAACAAGAGTTGAAAGGGAGATGTGAATTGTTGCTCTTTGGTGAGGAGATAGTGAGAACAAGGAAGACGTGAGGGAAGAAGGAGGTAAAACAGTTTTCCTCAATCCATCTCACTTTCCGCTGGCAGAGGGAAAATTTACAATTCAACCCAAGGGAAGAAAGAAGTTCTGGTCGCCTAGTACATACATCGAAAGGCAAAGGAAGATGAAAACAGGTTCGTCAAGAAAGAACCAAAATCTCAGCTTCACGTGACTACCACAATAAGTAATTAACCCTCTGATATTTAAAATTCGTCCCCTTTGATTAATTTATTTGTTTGTAATAGGGTGCAGGACCCTTTTAAATGATTCCTTTTTAATAAATAAAATTATTATATTAAATTACGAGGTATTTCCCGGTGAATGGCATCTATAAATTCTTCTCGGGATTCCAACCGGGTCAAAGATTTTAACAGCGACGTTTCGATGGCTTGCTCATCCATCATCTTCAGACTGAAGTGTCACAGGTGGTCTGTGCTTGCATAGGCTTGCCTCAGACTATATAAATAAAACTTACCAAATTTGACACTTCAGTTTGAATATGATGGCAGAGCAAGCCATCGAAACGTCACTGTTAAAACCTTTGACTCGGTTGGAAATCCGAGAATAATTTATACAAAATTATTATATTTTATCCTAAAGTAACTAATTTTATTAAATAACTTAAATAAATCCCCTAATCATTTACAATATATAAATATATCATATAAAAAGAAGAATAAACATTATTTAATGAAAATTTTTATTTAACAAAATAAATTATTTGTTCAGTTAAATTCAGTATAGAAATGTATCAAATTAATTAGTTGCAAATGCATGGACAGTCAGGGTCCTACTAGAATAATCCAAGCAGAATATGTTTTAAGGAAATGGCTTTGATCTTTGCTTTACGAGGTGGTAAATTGGTGAAGTTACGGACTGCATGGCCTGAGAACCGGTGACCGAAAGCTTCAGGGTCAGTCTGAACCCAACTTCAGATAGCTCGATGCTCCACAGACATCAATATACAAAGTGCGAGTCTTTCCCACTTCTTTCTACCGATATCGATTACAGCCCCACTCTATCTCTATTGAACATGCATTCATAATAATAGAAAACTGAGCATCTCAATACAACTGCTCGTCTTTTGCCACGAAAACTCTGTCACTCAATATTCTGCCTCCTCAAATGGATATAATCTACTGACTTTCAGAGCTGCGTGGGTTCACCACACACCAACACAAAAAGGCTTTCGTGCAGTGAAACTGTTAATTCAATCAGCGCTAGCAAGTTGTGAATGGCAAGCAACGGCTTTCTTAACCATTCGCAGCCATAAATATGTTGCCGACCCTCTCGAACAATGCAGGATCACTTTAATTCTTAGACTCCTCAGTTCACCCTCACAAATTTGGAATGTTCTGGAAATACGTGTTGCATTCCTTTGTATATAATAATTGCACTACTACTGTCCCTATTACCTAACAAACGAGCGTAGCCTAAAGATTTTCTAAAAACAAAACATGAAACGTAAGAAGAAAGGAAAGTGGCTGTTTTTCCAAACCATCTCACACCAAACTTGGCTAATACTCTATAACGATGTAGACTGTAAGATAAATAATAAATAATTTCTATACAATTTTACACAACTACTTTTGTCATCACATGTTTAAAATGTATTTTCCTACATTTATAGATTTTTAACACTTCACGCCTGATTCCCAACAAAATTAAGGACAAAGCGGAGTTCCTTCTTTCTCCATGGCTCTAACAGCCCATTGAGGGCCTGGGCCTACCGAGTCGACTGCGGACTGTCATCTTGCATGACACATTCCGAATCTGGAGTGACACGTGGTCAACGTATCGACCCTACAAAGCGGAGTCTAATTTTTTAAAATAATTTTCTGACTTATACCTAATTTATTTATTGTTAAATTATCGGATAATTGTCAGAAATATTAAGTAATCAGAAAAGTTAAATTATTATTGAGTTAAATATATCTATAAATTCGAATATCGTGTAAACGTTCTGCTGGATTCAATTCAATTTATTATCCAGTCATTTCAAAATTAAACATCAAATACGAAAATTACACTAATTTGAACATTAGGAGTGTTTCGGCTGCTTCTGTTGTCGGCCAGCCAACAAATTCTAGAAAATTGGCTGAAACTCTACTGTTGATCTCAAAAGGAGTTCTTAAATTAAATATTAAGGTATGGTGGGTTTTGGAATCACTAATATTAATAAAAGAATTTGAAATATTAATAAAAAGGAAAACAATTTTTTGAATTAAACTTTTAACAATTAAAGTTAACAAAATAAAATTAAAATAAAACAAAATCAAGTTACAAAGAAATGATCATTATGTTTAAATTTTGGGTAGACTACTTGCTAAGCTAAACGTATAGTAATAGTTTTATATAGAGATCAAGTGGGGAATAAAAAAATAAAACCTTGTCATCAAAATTTAAAAATCTCAATATAGCCAGGGGCAAGAAACGTGAAATTTTTAACAACACCGCTTGCAGATCCAGCTGTCCTTGGTGAGGCTGTTGTGGCTGGCTTCAACTTCTCGATGTCATGACGCCAACAATCAGTCATTGTATTCTGAAGGGAAACTTACAAGTAATTTTTTGCCAAATTCTCGGCAAATGCTGTAAACTCGTAAGAACACTGATATCAAGACGAGAAGTAATAATACTGTAAAGTGATGTAAATGAAGTGCCCGAAAATCCTCTGCGCTCCTTTTATTAATTTAGCCGCGCCTTCGTCTGTCTGGCGGGTTTGTGTTGAAAAAGGTCCTTCCATCATCTTCTTGTGGGTCCTCGTGTTTTTCATGCCTTTCCTGGGTTGTAGGTTTAAATATCTCTTCCTTCTTATTGTTGGAAAGAGGTGCACGTGTCGTTTATTGAAAGAGATAGCACGTGTTGCTTTCAAGTGAAACACGCAGGCCTTTGCCAGAATAATTTTAGTTTTTAAGGACTGACCTGCCAATCTTCATTTGCAAATATTTTCGGCCAAACCCGCAGTGCCACTGAATTCCCGTTTCTCGTCTGGCAATATGTATAATCTCAGTTGAATGTTAAATTAAGCAATCGCGTTCATTAATGCTCTACCGTTGGCTTGCTAATCAGCCTAGCTCGCTTCCTATACATATATACAAAATAAAAATTAATAAAATCTATTATGGGGAAATTTATTTTTCATATATATTTATTTGTGTGGGTACAAACGCAGACCACAAAGGCTGTGAGCCTTGTAACACTAAATAAAGTGTACATATTACTTTGTAATTTTCTCGTTATTAAAATATTTCCTTAATCTAAGAAACGATTCATGGTAAATCAGTAAAATCCCTTTCATTCCTAACTTTTTTGCCATAGAACTTGATCATGTATACGAAATTTGGCGACCATAGTATGAATAGGAGTTTTGTTAATGTTTTATTATATTTGGAAAATGCAGATGCCAACACTTTAAGACAAAAATAGTGTGAAGAAGGCAGAATTTTCAATACGAGAAGCTACTAAATTGAATAGCAAAGAAGAAGAAACTGCACTCATAAATGAAGCATTTAGAACATCTGCAAGGATAGTCGTTTGTTTTTCTTGATTGATATTGCATAACGTCGGTGGAAACGCGATTTGAAGACGGATTCTGCACACCCCCGTCCCCACGCATCCATCACGGTGGCAATAATTCGAGCAGCCTTCGTCGGATCGAGGTTCCTGGAACACGGGCAGATGGCCCATCCATCTCTGAACAGTTCCCCCGGGGCTCCAGACAGTCCAGGGGCCGAATCTTTCGCACAGCACAACAGCTGCCGCAGCACTAACCGCCACACGCAAACATTACAAATTGTTTCTGAATACAGCAATTAAGTTCTATTAAGATTAATTAAACAAACATATAATATATTAGTATACATCTGAACTAAACGTAATAAATTGAGGTCCGAAAAAATATAATTAATATCTTATTACATTGAGAAATACACCTTATATAGCCGATGGTTTTAAGAAAAAAACAAACAAATACAACGTGTCGTCCTAATTTTGAGACATTAATGAGAGAAAGTACCAAAAGTAATAAAAATCTATGGTATACAAAAAATCCTCATGATTTTGAAGTTAGGTATAAACCGAAGAAATTTAATCAATTACAATTGTAACATTTTCTTTAACAAAAATTATTTGAATAAATACCATATAAAATATCCAACTAACATTTGGATTCAGAGAGAGGTAAAAAATTCATATTAAGTTCTCAGAAACAATTATATTTAACACAAATGCAGAAAATTTTATATTCATGGTCAGATTCTCACGCAAGTTCCATTCAAAATAGGAAATACGAATCTTTGGAGTAAAGCGACAGTTTTTTTCAAATTCAAGCAACTGCCAGCATATATGAATAGAACTGGCTAACATGAAAAGGAATAAGTCCTCCGTATGCATTTAAAAGTTGTAATAATGAAGTATAATGTAAATTTTATTTTTATCTATTTTCATGTTAATAGGAATAGTATTTGATGTAATATTCTACAGTTTTTCGCTAGACTTTAGAAACATCTATTTTATTTATCAACATTTTTATACTAGTGAAATCAAACTTATGGTTAGGTAGATAAATATGTTTGGATAACACTGTTTGCCTGTAAACAGGATAATGAAATATAATTAAGTCCTCAATACAACGAATTACTAAAGCTCGTTTGGATAATTATTTTTATTACACATATTGTTTGATAAATATATATTTTATAAGAGATATTAGGTATTAAATCTTCTGTTAGAACATTATATTTTTTATTTATTTTAATAGACATTTATTTGATAAAATTGAGTTGACTTTTAGCGGTTTGTATAGCAACAAGTTGCTGCTTAAACATCTACTAGAATAAGTATAATCGTACAAGCAAAGCACCAAAATTGTTAGTAGGTTTAGTAATTAATGATAATTGGGAGATGACATATCAAGTTTTACGCCAATTCAGATTGTCATCAGTACGGACGAATTAAGTTCAAAAGTTGTAAGAAGTTAGTAATTTAAGGAAATTGTATAATTAATACGGGTTATTTATATTACTCTCCAACGTTATTTTCAATTGGGAACAGTCTTCACTTGTAGGTGGAAGTATCTACGGTCGAAAAGTCGTGAAACAACAATGTTTTGACCATGTTGGAAAAACTAGATCTCTTTTCTTAATTCTGTTTAAACTGGAATTTCCGTTAGTGAGTTATGAAAAACCTCAACCTATAAATATTTTTAATGACCTCTTCATCTGATATAATTGTTACTTTTTTACAATTTGAAAATATTTGAAACTACTTTTCACGATGATGCATTTAACGTGGTTGCAATTGATCATAGTTATTCTTACTGATGCGATGTGGTTGTTATAGAGACTCGCAGCTGGAACATTCATGTCAATTAAGTTTTAAGAGAAATCAAAACTTAATATTATAGTCAGTTTCTTCCTGAATAATTGTTTGACTGTAGTGTATACACGTTTATTATTTTATTCTAGTTAAATACTGTAATGAAACTAAATTTTACGAATTACGGGACTCGTGAGGTCGTTGCCTTTCAAGTATCGGCGGCCTGGCATAACATCTCCTGAAGTGGCCCTTTGAGTGATTAAGAAACGCTGTTGCTGTCCCGGCCAATGTGTCAGGTAGATAAGCTTAGAACACTAGATTTTGACACGTCTAAAACTTTCCCACAGAAAGTGCAATATCATAGTGCGTGAGGTTTCTCGACATTGAAGCTTAACATGTGAAACCCCTTATTTGGAACTCAAAAATGTAACATGAATTCTTATTGGCTAAAGTCATGGGTAATTTGCATCGAGAGAGGGAGATGCGAGGTTTCGAGGTTAGTGGAAAAGATTGAGAAAGCAGATATTATTATGTTGTTGAAGTTGGGTTGAAGAATCAAGAAAGAGCACTTGTTGAAGTTATGGTTAAATTTTTAGTGAGTGGTTAAGGGAATTTCAAAGAGAGCACTTGTTGAGAAATTGTAAATAAGATTTCACACAGAGGACAGTAGTTGAAGCGTTTCATAATATTGCAGCTAAGGCAGATTTGTCGAATGAACGAGTAAGGGGAAGTAATTGTAGAACTTAAAGTTAGTTCGAAATTTAAGAAAAGTAGTTGTTTATGAGCGGTCGTGAAACACCTGGTGGTAGCAGAGTAGAGGTATCAGTCAGATTTCAAATGCGGCGGTGTTGGCCATCCAGTTCGAGGAGCTTTGTCACTTCAATGTCTAAAAAGGTTCCGGTAATGATGATCTACCTCGGAGTTCCGAGTCGTCGATGGTAACGTAAAAATGAAACTATAGATCCCTTAAAACTGTCAACTAAATCCCACAGAGGTCAACGAAACCAACAATCAATGTTAGAAATTATAAATGCCAGAAATATAAGCCCACCATTTTCTGGGACGAATCAGTTTAATCAATCGTTTTGTGAAATATATAATAAAATTGAAAACTACCTTATTATTTATTCACTCTGCTTGATTAATTTGAAATATAATAATATTTTCCATTGAAAATATTACATGACATACGTCCTTAGAGTCTCGACAGTAACAGTCATTCGTTTCCCTGATTCAAAAATTTGTCTTACAAGTAAAATATTCTCAAAGATAGTGACTACACTGAGTACTCAATCATAGAAAATAATTATGCTCTCTTGATTACCACCAAAAATTTATTTAGTGAAGTGTTTCCAAAAAGGGAACCTATTAACGACGTCGAAGTCATTCGAGAAAAAAGTTCTCAAGAGGCGAACTTAAGAATAGAGTTCTGTTGTCATTAATGGTGTCGAAGGACCGTTACATTCGTATTAACTTTATTAATTTATATTTATAATGTTTCTGAAGACGCCCCTTGCAGATAATGAGTAACATCGTCCACTTGATTACGTAACTCCAGTATCTTCCATAACAAATGGGATTCCGGAGATTTACGGAATCGAATCTGAAGTCGATCGGGATCCCTGCAAACAATGGGCAAGACTTGGGGAGGGTGGCTTATCTAGGGGAGCACAATGCGTATCGCTCCCTGAGGACGGATCGGTGCGCTTACACGCTCCGCGGAGCATTCGTCACTTGCGCAAGGGGCGAGGGGGGCGGGGAGGGGAGGGGCGGGGAGGGGCGGGGAGGGCGCCCGCGACGGCCGCATATTCATGAAACATTAGCATTGTGCGCACCTTATGTCGACCTGCATCTGCTGTTACTGTCTGCGGCGGCTTAAACTGCAGCTGCGAGGATTAAGGCCGTGTTACAAAACATGTCATTACGATTTCGACGTGGACACTGGTGAAGAATCCGACAACAAAGTGGCACATCCGCAAAACGCATCGACGCACGTTTTCAACTTCCCCTGCTTTCCCCGGCTTGTTTAGGCAAATGCAAGGGTTCCTGATCTGCTGTAGTCGTGGGCACAAAATTAGGCGGGTGACAGATTTTGCGGTGTTTTTACAAGCATTCCCAGGCCTTCATTTAGGCAGTGCTCAGAGGAGGAAAGAATAGTATTATTGAACGAGTTATGAAAGCAAAGAGTAAATGGTATGCCGTATTTGTGGCTACGCACTCATTTGGCAAAAGCAGAAGTTGTCAATAAATGGAGTGGAGTCACAAAAATTAGTACGCATTGTAATCTGTATGTTAATGAAAATCGCTATGTTGCTTCCCAGCGTGGAAGATGAAAGTATTGAAGTTTATGTAAAGAATCTAGCATTACATAAACATAGTATTGATGATAAATCAAATTGAGTTTTTCAACAACAATTAAATCAAATAAATTTACGGCCATTTACATCATTTTCATCCAATTATCCAATAATGACAAAAAACTAGAATTTTAATTTTATTTATAAATATCTCTGACTGTTGTCCTTAGACTGGTCTAATGCAAGTCTCCATGCTAAACTATTCTGGGCAAGCCTTTTCATTTCAACATAACTACCAAATTCTCCCTAATCTGATTAGAGTTTCTATCCCCTCTCTCCCTCTTCTGTTCCGTTCTTACGCCATATACTTCCCTCAATCGCTAGTTTTACAAGAACTTTATGTCTTGCAACGTGGCGTATTAATCTATGTATTCTCTTGGTGAAAGTCCTCGATATATGATGACCAAACGTCGGTTCAATTAAATAAAAACTTGGTCCGTAATTGGTCAAAAAATTTTAAGAATAAAATTAAACATGTGTCTGTGTAAACGTAGACGTAACTTAAGTGTGTTTACGACGTGGTTTATGAGGAAAAGGAATGAAACTGAGGCGTTAAAGATTAACAGTCATGAAGGAAATAGATAAATAGTAATGTCAACTCAAAAAATTTAGAATTTACAATGGATCAAAGTTTGAACGTGTCCTGTGATATAGATAATGTATGGTGGAAGCTATGATTTTTATATATAATAACATAAATAATCTATATTACTGTAAATATATACCTCTAATATTGTCCATTCATTTTATGATACGCTTCACTTTTAAGAAAACGATTTTTATCGATGAATACCTCTTAGAAATGTAAAAAAATGTTTAAATGGAGGCTGATATATTAAAGTATATTTTTTAGTGGTATATAGTTATCGGAAGTTGAGAAACTGCTGTTTATATTTAAATTGCAATACTTATAAGTTAAAAGTAACATTTCCCGGAGATTCATGATGTAAAGAAGCTGAATATTCGGGTTAGGAACCTATGCAAAAAGTGGATTTCTTCTTAGACACAATGTAACGGGACGGATTACTTTCTTCCATAGTCAATAAATATCGAATGTTAAGTTCGTATTAAAGTGTATTGCTTGAATGCGTTCTGAAAGCGATGCTTAATTATGCTGCAGATTGCTCACTTCACAAATAACGACGATTAAGATAAATTTGGAAAAGTATTTGGCCGTGATAAGAGACAAAATAATAGTTTTTAAAATTTGAATGTTTGATTTGCATCATTTAGACCTTAATGTTCAGTACAAAGTGAAAGTAAAAACAAATTTGAAGTCGAAATAGATAATTGTCAAGAAGATACATGTGAGAGTTTGTGCAACAAAAAGTAATATACTACTACTGTTGTTGCATACTGATATAATTAATTTTTATATTTATACCTAATGTTTCAGAAATAATTCTCGTGAGGCAGTTGGATTCATTATCTAAAATAGCCCTTTTTTCACACTCAGGCATGTAGCTTTGTAGAACCTTCCCCTATTTTATTCGTATTTTAGAACGAATTAAGTTCAGAAAATTAAATAAGATTATTTAGAGAAAGGCAGAGAAGATACGGAAAATCCAGAATTAGAAAGGCGCCAGACAGTCACGAAGACACGTGCTTGCTTTGTGCAGGAGATTAAAAATATTTGTCTACCATGGGTCATTTACCAATGGAAGTTTCCCAAAATTTACCCCTTCCTTCGTAAGTGAGGA
Organism: Eucriotettix oculatus; assembly: GCA_034510155.1. Classification (NCBI taxonomy): domain Eukaryota; kingdom Metazoa; phylum Arthropoda; class Insecta; order Orthoptera; family Tetrigidae; genus Eucriotettix; species Eucriotettix oculatus. The sequence goes on along the minus strand of CM067377.1, from coordinate 43,998,406 downwards.
TCCCGCTTTACACGGGATGTCGTTTTTCCATAGAGAAGAGGAAATAAAAAATAGGCTGGGAGATGACAAGGAACTGAAATATTCAGTGTGGATCCGATGGTAGAAGGAAGAGGAAGTAGGGAGGAGAGAATGAGCAGTGTAGCCAGGAAGTTGAGTGGAAGAGGAATATGGGAGATGAAATAATCAGTGTACGTTTGAAGTGGAAGAAGAAAGTAGTAGAGAAGTATTAGTGCATGTTGAAGGAAGTAAAAAAGAAGTATTTAAGAGGAGAGGAGAAGACGCTTTCAATAATTAGTACAGCACAAACACAAACGCTGCATAACTAAATTACGATATACCAGGAAAAGTTCTACTGTGATGTAAACGATCTCACCGAGACGGAAGATTTTTATTAGCTCATCGCCCGACTGTGCGTCAGATCCTTGTTTCCAGTCTTCCGAATACGCCCTGTGGGAGGAAATGTCGCCACAGCTTGCTGCCTACCTGCATCCACGAGAAATACACGGAAGGAAGGAATCGCTTTGTACTTGCCCGAGAGTCCAAATAGGCAAAAGAAGTATAAAAATAGGCTCGTCATAATAAGCGAAATCTCTGCTGCCAGTTGTTGGCCCACAGTAATTAACCCTGATAAATCTCATATAATAAGAATACCCTGACCTAAGTCGTTGCTAATCCAAAATTTAATTTCCCCTTAAATCCCACATTTATTTGTAATACAGATAACGCAAAGACCCAACACGGAATTTTGGTTTAAATAAATAAATTTTAAACCCAATTAAATTTTCTGAGCATTAAAAATAAATTAACTCATATCTTTCATTTACATATATTTATCATAATTCTAAGTAACATTCACAATCTTTATTATACATTCTGTAAACATTACAATGATCAAAAAAGTTGAGAGAACCAGTGAAACAATTTATAAATTAATAACCTAAATATTACACCACGAGTATTTCGGTTCTTAATTATTTTATTTTCTTTGTAATCATAGTCAAATCATTTTCAATTCAAACACCATTTGTTCGATGTATATCATAATAATCAGTTTTATTCATCTTCTCCACTACTCATGCAAGAAAAAATTACAGTATCAGACAAAAATTTAAATTAAGTCAAGACTACAATTCAAATCGTCCCTAATTATCCTTGATATGTCTGCATGGCAAAATTGTCATACATCACTTTCATTCGAAAGTTTGATCCGAGAAGCATGTAGTATCGTTATACCATTCTCTTGTGGCACCCGTAACAACTCATTGCGAAATTAATTTATATTATATTTTCGCAGTCACTTCATTTCTTATGCAAACATTCGACACCTTTGTGTGGAGACTAATTTTGAGGGATGTCGTCGCGTTAAGCCATGAGTGCTGCATAACGGTTGGTGCTAATGATTTACGCTTGCCACTTTGCTCGTTTGCAAGGTCATTAACTTTGATAATTAAGGGGGTGAATTACGCTTTCCCGGGGCTCTCGATAAATAGCAGTGATTTGGTGTAGGATCGAAAATATCTTGCGTGCAATCAATAATGTTTCGTTCGAAACAGCTGACCTTGGATTTTTTTAGTACTTGGAGTAGTTTTCCTGCTTTCTACTAATTGTTGAATTCGTTCACAGCGACACGTGAAAAATATTCTCACGTGGAATGGAATATTTTTAAATCTTTAAGGCATTGGTGACCCAAATTTTAACTTATAGTTATTAAAACTTGTTTCTTATTATTTGATTATGTAAGGGGTTACGTTAAACATGCATCTTTTAAGATTCATATACAATTAAAATTATTATGTAATTTACATCAAATCATCAAAATTTAAAGCAATATATATATATATATATATATTGTAGCAGATCCGTCATTCCTCTGTATTCGAAGATTTCTAAATTCCTTTAGGGCGCCAGGTATTTTTCATAATAACATCAAAAATTGATTACAATATTTTTAATTCCAATCAGAGCATGAAAAAAAATTATATCTGCAGGGCGTGGTCATTCTCTTGTCGTCAAGCCGACACGACCTGCTGCTTCCATCACCCCATGACGACTCCCTTTGCGGACCGCCCAACGTCTCGCCAGACCACATTGTTGGCCCGGGTTGCGTCAGTTCCTCAACAATTGCAACTCGCCAGCTGGCCTACATTGTTCATCGTAACTTTTCATGTTACCTGATACGAACAACGGATTTGATTCGAGCAATTATATTTTAGATAGTTCAACACAGACCATGGGACTTTCTCTTGATATTTTGTTGACTTTCAAAATAATACCTTTTTATAAAAAATTGTAATTCCTCCAGAAGTGATGAAATGATTAAGTTGCAAAAACGTACCATTAGAATATTTATAGTGCGAATTCTAAATCTAGTTTCAAGCCTTTCTTTAAAAATTTTGCAAATGCTTACTTTACCTGGCGTATATATTTATGAAATATTAAGCTTTGTAAAGCGGAATGGCGACTAGACATTGTTCAGATCTAAGGTTGGACAAGCATCGCCCTACTCATTACCAGAAAAGTATTCACCACCCCGTGATAATTTTATAAACAATCTTCCTCCAGAGGTTAAGCACAATCATAATTACAAAAGCTTCTGTAAAATTATTCTATTAAATGGCGCGTTTTACTCTGTACAGGAGTAATTGAAATTAACCTTCCTGCAAAAGTGTTTAATGTGTTCATTTGTAAAGTTTCTTCTTTCTGTATATTTTTCTGCTCTTCTGTTTCTTTGCCACGAGCTACTACGGAAGATCAGATTCATCGACGTGCAGCTCCAAGAAGTGGAATCTCCTTTCCTTATGCGTGTGTATGTGCTTCTCAGTATGTTTTTCCACTCTAGTGTGCGTGTAGTGTTTCCAATGATTTTATAGTATACCTTGTTTAATCTAGTTATGTACTTAAATATATTATGTTATGGTACAGAAGAATGCTGAAAATCATATGAGTGAATAGAATTAGTAACCAGGAAGTTCTAAACAGAATAGGGGAAGAGAGAACCAAGAGTAGGGATAGATAATATGCCAAATTTTGGGACATAAGGGTCTTGTAAAATTAGCATTAGAGGGAAATGTGTGGAGTAAGAACAGAAGAGGGAGGAATACGGTAAGCAGATTAGGGATGTTGAGGGATATGGCAGCTATGAAAATGCTTGCGCAGGATAGGTTAGCATGGAGGATTGCAACAGATCAGCCTTAGGACTGACTACCACAACACCACATGTCATTTCATTTTCTTCTTATAGTTATTTGGTACTTGTTGTAATGTATGACGTGTCCTATTTCCTCTACCGATGGCTAGTATAAACAACAATAAATCACAATCACATTACATATTGGATTTCCCAAGAAAAAAAAGCAACCTGTCTACTTAACCAACCATAGGATGACCGAGAGAAAATTATACCATTTTTCCCCACGAATTATTTGTTCATGAAGTCTTCACCAAGCAGCTGCTACAGTTAGAACAATCTCGCGAGCTCACAGTATGCGTCGCGCCGACAACAGTAGCAGCACTGCCTAAGTAATTACACTGACAAAATAATTTCGATTCATTACACACAAATGTAAAAAAATTAAGTTTCGGAAATTATTTTTCTACGTATTGTTATCATTTTCAAATAAATCATCCAAACCCTCCTAACGTTTAATACGAATTAAAATTCTGGTTGCAGATTTATTTTGTACCTCAGTCTTTTTCCGAGGGTGTTTTCTGCCGCCAACTTAAATCTAAATCTGTACGCGGTGCTAATGAAGCACGGTATCTGTCATCTATAAAAGTAAGCTGTTTACAATCTGAGGGGTTGTCTCTGTAAACTCTGCAACTCCCCTCTAACAACTTCTGATCCGCCAGACGGAGAGCAATCAAATTGCGCTTGAAGGTATCCTATTAAGAGGATATTGCAACGCTATATATTTGATGGCCCCTGGGCGTCGGAAGTGCAACCCTCAGACCTCAAATTGCCATTAACTTTATTTTCATCATAAAGTGATGTCTGTAATCTTGTGAGAGAAATCAACGTCCCGACAATCCATCATGACTTAAAGCTACTCTTTTATTTGTTGCGTAAAATTAGTGAGGGTAATAGCTGTAATTGAATTAATTGCGCCAAGGATCGAATCCTTCAATATTTCTTTAATATTTAATTATTGCCCTTGGCTAACATATGTACATCATTCATACATTACCCTTTTTGTCATGACTGAGGTATAAATGTTCATTTTTAGAATAATGTAGTGCTAAACTAAAGGCATGTAATTAAATTAAACTTTGGATGTTGGATTTAAGTACATTGAATATTATTTTAAAATTAATTTTGCTCCACAATACTACTGTTGATCTTGTGGTATTCCGTCATTAGACTGGTCTGATTCAAGCCTATCTTGCGCAAACCTTTTCATTTCAAATAAGTACCACATTACATGCTTCGCTCATTCCATCATTCACCTCCTTCTTCCGTTCTTACCCCACACACACACCCTAATGCTAATCTTACAAGACCTTCATGTCTCAAAACGTGTTCCATAGTCCTCCATCTTGTTCGCTCTTCCCCTATTCTGCTTAGTGATTCTATCCACCCATCTGATTTTCAGAATTCTCCTATAGCACCATTTTTCAAAGGTGTCTATTCTTCTTCTTTCTGCAAATCATACCGTCCACGTTTCGTACCCATATAACACCACACTCCATACGAACATTTTCAGCAACGATTTCCTAATATACACACTTGTATTACTTTTTGTCTTTTTGTAATTTCTCTTTTTTGCGAAAGCCTTCCTTGTCTGTGATAAACTTCTCTTAATGTCTACTATACTTACATACATACTATAGTTATTATGCTGCCTAAGTAGCAGAATTCGCTAATTTCCTTGAAAATATCCTTTCCCAATCTAACACCCTTTGTCATTCCACTGTTTCCCATCCTACGCTCCATTACCTTGGTTTTCCCTTTATTAATCGTCATATTGAACTCTTTCTCCAGAACCACGTTCATGCTATTGATTATGGTTTCTAAGTCTTCTTCTGACTCCCCTAATACTACAATATCATCGACGAAACATAGGGTTTTTATTTTTCTCCATTCAGTACTATTCCTTTTCCATATTCCGTTTCAACTTTCTTCATAGCCTCTATTACATATAAGTTAAATTGCGTGGGTGACAACGGTAACCATCTCTTACTCCTTTCACCATTTCTGCTTTTATTGATCTTCAATTCTAATTACTCCTGGCTGCCTTAGGTAGAGGTTATGGATAAGCATTCTTTCTCGGTATTTCATTCCTGTGCTCTTCAAAATCCTTAATATCATTATAAAAGGATTTTCCTAAATCTACAAATGCCACGAACGTAGGGCTGTTTCCCTTATAGTCTCTTCCAAAATTAGAAACAAAGTGAATTTTGCTTCCCTTGTTTCTATAATCTTCCTAAAACTCAATATTACTACTAACACCAAATTAAATACTGGCATGAGATTATATAAGGTTGCTACGTTATTTAGATTACACAACACTAAAGGATACAATCTCAGGATTATAATTGTGAATCATGTATCAGAGAATATAATCTATGTTGTGTAATACATATTATTTATTATTATTACGTAATACCTGTCGAGGTACTCCCTTTGATTCATTGGGCTGCGAGGATCGTCTTATCCAGGTTGTCGATTCTGCGATAATTTCCTACAAGAACATGCTTTCGCGATAGTGAGTCTTGTGGCCGGTTGTGTTGATCAATGAACTGCTCCAAGCCTTGTGAATTTCTTTAAAGCTATCTTAGAAATAAGTCTTTCCGTTTAGGATACTTACTTCAGGCCGTATATTTCAAGTGCAAATCCAATACTGTATGTATCTTTCCATTTTGATTCCACAACTTTTGGTTTCGTTTTCACAGCTCCTCGAAGGCTGTCGTCCTTATTTTTGGCTCTGTTACGATCTCAGCTCCTAGACCGCGTCTTTTGGAGCACCGGTTTGTGTTTGTCAGATACTTCCACTTAAGTATCACATATTTAGCGCAAAATTGGCGTGTTGGGTCGAGTTTCCTATACACTCCTTGAAATCTCTTTGGAGTCGCCGAGTCTTTCCCTACACACGCTTCAACTTGCCCAGGATCTGCAAAGTCTGTGGTGGTCTTATCCTCAGTTCACAGTAAATAGTACATATCACTCCCGAAAACTGGAGTCGGGTCTTTACCTGGTTACTTCCTGTTTCTTTCTTTTCCCATATTAATAAATATAAATGCAGTTCACTGTTTCATCTAACGGATTACGCGCGTTACAGGCTTCTATATATTGCTCATTTTAAGGGCAGTATAACATTGATTTTCCAGAAATTATCTATACCATAGTCTTTGTCAAAACCAGCAAAATGTTATATGCTGTTACATTTATGAAATGTAAATATTATATTTTTTCTATATTTACGTTCAACATTTATTTAATGAAATGGAATAAGTAAATATAAATATTAAAAGATAAATGTAAGATTTAAACGAATGATAATGATGGAAATAAAGTTCCGTAATTAAAGGGAAGGAAATCAACGAATACAGCAGATCAGTCTTCACATTTAAAATGTATTCGTGTAATACTTGACATGAAGATTATTGTGAATCTGTAATGTGTAATGATTTTAAATCTGAACAAGTTCTGTCTATTTTTAAAGTAAAATGGCGGTTAATTCACAGCCAAGGAAGATAACTTTCAACGTTCGGACCTCCAATTTGTAATTAAAATATATGCAGTTGTATCCATACAAGGAATTTAAAATCATAAAAAAAATTATCTGTATATTTTTGTTTGAAGAAATTGAAGATGAAATTTGTGGTTAATGTGTTCAATGTTAAAGAAGAATTTTAACTGATTGGCCATTTTGATATTTATTAAGTTATAAATGTCAAATTAGTTTAAATATAGGGCAGTGAGAATAAAATTATTCCCTGATTTAATTGAAGGTCTCATTAAAAGTTAATAAATTGCAGTTTACTATACATATAAATGTAAAAAACAGCGTATACTTGGAATAAATTTGATTAAAATATATATATAAACCTGAAGAGGTTCATAATACGGGGAAGCTACATTGTGTTTTAATTGAATTTTTTATTTTTAAATGCATTTTATTAATTTGTTACTATAAAGTTCAATTTATTCGGTGAATAAATATATTATGACTATTTTATGATCTTTTTAATTATTATAATGATTTAAATACATGGGATCTACAATCTTGTTTGATCGGAAAACAGTTAAAATACTTTAATAAGGTTAATCAAATCAACGAAAGGTGAAACTCCTAACGTGATTTAGCACTCTCCAAATTCCGACCTGGGAGAGTATGCTGCTCTTATATTGTAGAATTAGAAGTATCTAGTTTTAAGTTGAGGAGAGTAAAATTCGGTTGGCAGTGGAACGGCCGCCGTAAGCGCCGGTATCAATTATTCAGTAAGGATTAAGCCAGTTTTTAATTACGAACAATGAACTTTCTGGCCAATCAGCTAATATAATTACTGATTAATGGACGCATTGTGGCGGAGCAAATTTTTATGAAATGCGAACCACACAATGATACGCGTTTGTTTTCAGCATTTGAATTGAAACTAAAATATTATTACGCTCGACTTTTCACGGCGGTCCTTATCCTACAGAAAACCTATTCCCCTCAGGAAGCGGCAATATTTTACCGCATTGAATTTAAACAATGTTCCCAAATTATATCCGCGGTTGCTAATTCATAGCTATAATTTCGCACTGCACCAATAGCTTTTATATCAATTTTTTGCGACGGGGAAATATCCGCCATTGTGTTTTAATCGGTGGGCCGACAGGAAATTGAAGTGTTATTTTTCTGCCGATTTAGCATTTAAAGGCCGGCCTTTGATATGCTGCGTTCGCTGACCGCGTCAGTGTTTATTGCAAAATGAAAAGCTATGGAAATATTTCACCGACGCCTACGTCGTGCGATTCAGATTAAGTTTTGTTGTGTTGTACCCTTTAAACGAGGAAGGGATTTTATTATCTTCTCACAATATTCTAATAAACCACAACTTTTTGTTTCACACACAAAATCGACTCCGGGTGTCTCGTTGGATTATTCGAAATTTTTCATTATAATGTCATCAGAAGCACTGCTCAAAGCAGAAAATTGTTTAGTAAAAAGTTAAACATTTTATATGAAACGGAGAAAAACACTACTAGGCAGACTACGAAAGTGACGTCTTATCACGTCAAAGGCAGAGTTCATTTCAAAAGACGGTTTCTTTAACGAGCTGTAGTTTTGAACATAAAATTCACGTGTTCCGGGATCAAAGAAATGGTAATGGTACAGTTATTCTCATTACAAAATAGGATATTATCTCTGATAAAATTGGTGATGCTTGATCGAGATTCTTTGTTGTTTTTTTAAGCAGAGGCCATTAATAAGCTTAAAAAGAAAGAATATTGGATCCCGGCAATGTGCGTTTCAGGGGACATGATAGGGCAGACCACGCAGCAAAGATCGAGACAAGACGGAGGAATAATTCGTGATGGTCCAACAATTACATGTAGGGATCTAAGAGCGAGATATAAACAGAAGTAACTGGAGGTCAGCCAATCCTGTGAGTAGAGGGATTTCACCAGGTGACTGTCAAATCTTCAGAAGTATGAACCCCAAGGAACTAACCAGAAGAAAACAGGTTATGATATCAAGGGTAACAACCCTACAAACGCGGTTGACTCATTCTTTTGTTTTTTACAGATCTTCACAACCATTGTGTGGAACATGCAGTATAACATTTACAGCACTTTCCTTTCGAATGCCTAATTCATACTAGGAGAAGATGAAATAAGTTCAGACCTTCCAGAAAAAAAATTCTACGAATCAACTGAATCGATAAAGAAAATTTATTTCTCCAGGAAAAAATTGACGAATTGAAAAAAAAAATGTATAAATAATTTTAGATTTTTAGTGTCGCTATTTTTTGTTTCACCTGCATTTTTTTTTGTTTCCAGACTAGTGGATGAGCTTTTATGTAAAAAATATGTTTATTTAGAATCTGGTGTGATTTTTTCAATGATCCCAGGGTTGACGCGACTCTAAACTTTCAAAAAAATAAATTCTCAAAGCAATAACTCGTCTCCCGTCATTCGGAAGGGCGTGAGAATAGTACCCAGTGCCCGACCAACCTGATGCAGGTTTCCTCGGGTTTTCCCTGCATCTCTTTAAGTGGAACATCGGGTAGGAGCCTCAAATCATAGCCTTGGCTACCTTTCTCTACATTCCGCATTCCCCCTTTTCAATTACCTCCCTATGCTATTAGAGGGGAGTTGCCTGCTTCAGGATCACACTCATTTAGCCTCTTCACCCAAAAAAAAGAAAAAAAAGGTATTTTCAATTCCCTTCCAATGTTATTAAAGTGAAGTTGCCTGTTTCAGGATCACCCTCATGCAGCTTGTTAACACAAAAAAATTATATATCGCAACAAGATGGTAGTCGACTGTGGGAGTTTTCTCTCGCAGGCATTTCTCCCCAGAGAGACTACGGGGCTCACCTGATTATGTCGGGAATGCCTCGTACTATCTGTTTTTCTTTTCAAAGTTCTCACATACAGAGACACCTTTACCTATTTTGGGAGGTATATGTACTAGAGTCGAAGTCCTTGGGCATAAGGCAAGACTTGTCACCCAATCCCATTGGATCATTTGGACAACCGCTGAATGCTGCGACCCCACAGCAAACTCGTCTCCCGTATTTGGAAAGGTGTGAGAATAGTACCCAATGCCCGAACTACCTGATGCAGGTTTTCTAGGGTTTTCCTGCATCTGTTAAGGGAAACACCGGGTAGGATCCTTAAACTATAGCCCGGGGGCCCAAGTCAACGCTTGGCTACCTTGCTCTACCTTCTCAATTTCCTTCCTATGCAATTAAAGGGGAGTTGCCTGTTTTAGGACCACCCTCATGTACCCCCCCCCCACCCGCCGCCAATATATATATATATATCGCAACTTACTCTCACTCTTACTCTTACTATTTCATCATTTAATGTAACACCCAAACTTTATGGATATATTTTATTGCCTCTAATTTTCTGAAAAGTTTAATGATACAGATTTTGATTCTTATAATGACAACCAGCGTAAATTTATCATCCTTCAAAATAGCTTAATGTAGTATTAAATTGAAGAGGTTTATAGAACAGCTATAGGACATACGATCTACCGATATTTCCGTTTATGTATTATTTTGGCTAAACAAGCATCGTTTATGATGTGATAATACTGTTACTAACGAAACGAAATAAATTTTTTGGCGTAACAGGCTTCATGAGGGTGATCCTGAAAAAGTAAACCACTCCCCCACCTGGATACGTACAAATGTGAATTACAATTGAAAAATCGCACAATTGCACTAGTCTGTACAAAAAATTATGGTACAGTCACGTGGTGTATAAAAGGATCCAGCATTGTTCTGTTTGACCTTTTAACGTTATCTGTCAGAATAGGTATACTAAAATACTGCAAAGGGTTATGTAATGTGCAAGCAGCCAGAACCAGAATCATATTTTGTACTAAATTCCTGATTTCCTTTATAAAAAATTCCTCATTATTTTTAATCTTAATTACCGGACGCGTTGTAATTCATTACGAGTAAATAAGACAAAGTCATATACTATGTCATTTTGTCTGTTATCTTAACCTTCTCTGTTACTGCTGAGACTCGCATCACCTTGTTTTCTGCTTCAGTGGCTGTATTTGGTATTTGATGAAGTAACAACACACGCAGTATTACCTTACAACATAATTGAAACATCTATTATCTTTGTAAATTTTAAACCTATATAAGTAATAGAAATTAAATATTTAAATTAATCTGAAATGTATAAAACCACCAAATAAACTTCAAGCACCCAATATGTATGAATTCTCTTTATAAATTAACTCATTAGACAAGTAACAAACAACGTTAATTCTACAATTTCGGGACTACGTCGGGTTTTAGACTCTTTAATGGATGTAAATCCATTTTAATTAAAAAATAGAGTTCCAAAAGTGAAACTTTAGAGTCCTGGACTGTGTCCAATGATAATATCGGTTGTAACCGTCTTTGGACGCAGTCCAGGACGCTAAATTCTCACTCTTAGACCACTACTTTTTTTGGTAATTAAAATATATGCATTTGCATCCTTGAAAAACAATTAATTACAGGAGAAATTTGATTACGTATCTTTTCACCTTATGAAGTCTCAAAATTATGAACAAAACTCTGTAAAAACTAAATGTGTTGAATTATATTAAAAATTCTGGCTTATTGGCTGTTTTGATGTTTATTTATTTATGAATAATACAATTCATCGCAGTACTAGTTACAAATTTATTCCTTTGCGTTGCATTACAATATTCAACTAGCGACACATCTCAAAAAGTGATGCAGATTGTTCAATATTAAAAATAACGTTTGATATTTATGTAACTCAGCAGTATTAATTATTAAATATTCTTAAAATCTATCTTTCTTACATCGTTTGAAATTATTTCATCTTTATTTGTAGACTTTTAATACTGCCTTTATTTACGCCATACTTATTACATAATATATATATCATATTTATCTCACATATTCGGTTACGTAAGTTTAAAAAATAAATAAATTAGACAATAAATTCAGAAACATTATATTGGGGAAACAAAGTGAACTAGTATTATGAAGAACAGAATTAATTTGAAATGCACAGTTCTGAAGCATTCAGTGGTATCCGAATATATTTATCTCCAAATCATTATTTTTACAGCATAAATGTACTAATTTTGTATACAAAAAACATGTTTATAAAGACTGGCAAGTGAAATATTATATATTAGATCAAATATTATAGCTATTAATTAGAATATTGATATAAATAATTCACGTGAAATTTATATTGTCACTATTTTTGCTTTTATATGGCAGATTAATTATTTTAATTTTAGTCAGTTCCTTTCACGTGTGTTGGCGCTTCCTTAAGTTTTATCAATCTAACATTTCTCCCAGCAGTTGTTACGTACAATTTTGTTTCAATCTTGCATGAGGGTCAGGCTATGTATTTTTAAAAAAATTATTTGTGTTAAGTATTATTGTTTTGAGCATGTAAATTCAATATTTTACACTCGTTTGAAATAATGTAAGTTTGATTTTATTTTATGGTATTATTTTAATGTAACAATTTTCTGTTAAATGATTGACTTTCAGTTTGTAATTAATTGAATTAATACAGATTATAGAGTAACGGATAAATACATGTGCTCGGGCTTTGGCGGCATCGAGTCAAAAGAAAGGAGCAATAAAACCTAGACGGCTCGGGAGTTTCCCAAAATTTTGTAAGAATCGGCACCGGGTGGCGTGTTTTCCCCAATTTATAACCATGGATATTATTGGAGGGTATCCATTCCTGCCATCTTGGTGATAGAAACTAAAGAAGTGGGGAGGAAATTTTAAAGAGGCAGGCGGAGACATTTTTGGTACAGATTGGTGGTAGAGATTTGTGGTGGAGATTTCACAAATTCTTGGAGATTAGTGGTTGGAATTGCGGCAAGGAAGAATAGGAGATAGGACGAGAAAGGAGCCGGAACCTGCACTAAGCCGATTAGGTAAACTGCATCTGACTCTCTTTGCTTAGTTTCTGTTACTGCCAAGTCCCGAGTGGATTAGTGTAAAATATTTCTGTTCTATGAGGAAGCCCATAAATGCGACCCTGATATTAGAGGTTAGAATTAAGTTTAAGTAATTAATTTGTATCATGTTTGTAAATATATATATACATAATATATATATATAGTTTTTATTGATGAAAGAAGTGCCGGCGTAAATATTGAAACAATAAAAATTGTAATTATTACTGTAAATGTTTTTTGTTGTTAAAGTAAATTGTTTGTTATTATAAAATCTGACCATTATTTAATAATTAATATTCGCCCCCATATTCATTGTAATAGATAAAAGACTATATAAATTTCGTCCTCCTTCCTAATGAGATATTATTAATTTAATTGGGGATATAACTCTCGATTTTACAGTACATCTCTGACATTACTTTGATTACATTACGTCATCCGCTAGTTCATCGGAGGACAAATAATTGATTTTATACAACTTTAATTGTACAATTGCTAATCAAATTCTCTTTTAACATCAGATTATAATTTTTGTATTCTCTGATAATAAAACATAATGAAATTCTTATGATAATGTCATGAGACAGCACTTGCACATTTGTTCTTGTGATAAGAGTATTGTAGACTTTGTGAGTGAGTATTAAGATTCTGTGTCACATTGACTTCGACCGTGGTCGCATTTGGTAAACTGCTCACCGCTAGGCTTGACCCCTTTTGTTCTGCTTTAATGATGGAGGGGACCCAGTCAGAATTTTCACCGCGGGATTTGGCGGAGTGTGAGGATTGGGAAGAAACAGTGGGGACGGAGAGAAGAGCCCGTCTCTAAGTGATTCCACGCAGCGTAGGACGCTGAGGAGGGCGCCGCTCCATGCATTTAGATGGCGTCATTTGGCGCCGGGGATCACGCCTAATGACGCCGTCTGCAAGAAGTCCGACGTCCGCTCATCCAACCAGGTGGCCTGGTAATCCTCACCTGCACCACACACCAATCCTATACATGTAACCCACTTACATACTTGCCTTAATGGGCCCGATTTAATGCCCAGCGAATCATTCGTACTTTATATTATATATTCTATACTTATATTTATTCACAGAGTGAATGTAATTCTTCAACAACAAATGTTCACTGATTACAAGTTTCGATGCATCAATTTACATTTTTTTTGCGTGGGTAGGTTAAAAATGTTCAAAAAGACGCCGTGAAGTCCGTATGTGACAAACCTTTACACCGCTGCTATGCTAAAATTATTATTCACTTTCCCGACTTGGCGTCTTGTCACTAAACTAGTCATTTTCACGACGAGTTTGATTCCAATAATTAGGCGCATAATAATTAATTGTCCTTCATTCAACGAACTTTATATTCGATATATATGAATATCATATAAGCATTTCAAATCACTAATGCATATTTTCTATTTATTCCACCATTCCATTTAAAATACACATTAATTAATTATAACAACGACTGTCCGGCCTTGCCGCCAGAGACGTTAAATCTCCCTATCTCTACTCCTTGCTTCCAACGATAAATACTAAAAAAAATTCCTCTTCATACGCGACTCCAAAATTTTTTTTATAGACAGTTTAAAAAGTGCCGTTACATGCAGTTCACGCTGTGTGGGATTTTTGCTCGCTAAAATCCACCTCCCTAACTAGTTTTTCTTTGTTAATTCTTATATCGGGTTACTTGTTAGCCAAATTTATCCAATAACATACTTTATTTTTCATACTTGTCCTACGATTTCATGACACACACACCATGTTCTATTTCGTAATTTATCATTCATAATAGTTCAAATGGTTTAGTTCGCTTCAGTCTTCTGAACAGGTATTTGTTGTCCAGGAGCTGAAGAATTACTTTGTTTTCATGCCAGCGTAGCCTTTCTTCTTTGACAGTTGGTATACCAAGGGCTTTATGGATGTCAGAGTTTCTAATGTACCTTAGAACGTATAACTTTATTTTGGAATGTCTGTATTTGGTTGATATTATTCTCTTGCGCATCCCAATAGCTGTATATCATACGAGACTAGGTTGGTTTAATAATTTGATTATACACCAAAGTTTTGTTATATAAAAAGAAAATAGAATATTTCAAATACAATTCTCGGGTTTCAGGTCGGGTGAAAGTTTGTTAACACAAGGTTTAGACAGTTTACCTGACGACGATGGTGGACTTGCTGTCGAAACGTTGTTTAAACAAACTTCGACCCGGGTTGAAACCCGATAGTAAAATTTGAAACAAATTCACCGGGAAAGCCTTCGCTGTTTAAAATAGAATTTCTTCCAATAAACCATCTGTACTAACAATATTTTATGTCGAATTTATTTCTTTTTTTTACGTGTTCTTCCCTCCTTAACTTCGTATCTAGAGTTATTTTCATACGGAACTCGGGTTCCGTTAATTTTCTCAGATGAGGAGTCAACCGTTGATTTATTTTTAAGTTAACATGATTGTATTTCAATTTTTTCAATTTGATATTTCATTGGTTGGTCCATTTATAAATAGTATTAATTAAAATTTTATGTGCAAGAAATACACGTGTTCCAAATGTCAATCCAACCCTGGAATATAGCGTATTTCCTATCGACGTGACTGAGTAATGGTTTATTTGATCACTTTCATTGTGACTACCAAATTAAATACGGAGCAAATGATCCCACTACAAAGCTGACTAGTATTCTGAGCTTATGGTTATGGATAATGGGTTTTGTATAATGTATGTACTCGTTAGGTAAGAGTGCATATGTAACTCAAGTTTATGATATTTTGACGAAAGTTAAGGAATTCTGCTACTTGGGAAGCGTAATAACTACGGATGGTAGAAGTTTAGTAGACATAAAGAGTAGGATAGCACAGGCAAGGAATGCTTTCGCGAAAAAGAGGGATTTATGTACGGGTAAAATAAGTGTGAATATTAGGAAATCGTTGCTAAAAATGTTCGTATGGAGCGTGGCGTTATATATTGGTGCGAAACGTGGGCGATAGGAGTTGGGGAAAGGAAAAGAATAGAAGCCTTTGAAATGTGGTGCTATAGGCGAATGCTGAAAATTAGATGGGTGGATAGAACCAGAAACGAGGAAGTTATAAGCAGAATAGGGGAAAAGCGAACAATATGGAGGACGTTGACTAAGAGATGGGATAGATTACTAGGCCACGTTTTGAGTAATTATTGTAAAATTAGCATTAGAGGACAGTGTGTGGGGTAAGAAGAGAAGAGGGAGGCAAGGTATGGAATACTCTAAGCAGATAGGGAGGAAGTGGGATGTTTTAGTTATGTGTAAATGAAAAGGCTTGCACAGAATTGGATGGCATGGAGGGTTGCATCAAACCAGTCTAAGGACTGACAACTACAACAATAACAAATTAAAAATGGTAAAATAGTTATAAGGAAATGAAAAGGCTTGCGCAAGATACGTTAGCATGAAGGGTCTTAGGGCTGAATTCCACAACAATATGTACGTAGTGACCCACCAAATGTTAAATAAGTTTGTTTTAATTTACAGTGTTTTTAATTATGCTAAAAATATATTTTTATTTACGTAATGATTGAATATATTATGGGCGAGCTGAGTTGGTTCAGATACACGGTTGCACTACGCCGACTTGGAATTTGCTGCATGGATCTGCGTCTCTGTACGCACAATTGGCTGATTTAATTCTCTGCTTAAAGACACTTATTCATTTCTTGTTAGGACTTTAATTTTTTTTCAGTATTTCTAGAATCCTTCTTCTTGAGCACATTACGTGATGTACTACGAGCAGAGTTTGGGATCTCAGGCGAAGGTCTGCGATAACAAACAAATGAGAGCTAAGATAATTTAAATCCTATCAGATATGCTAAGCTACTCTTCTTTCACTTCAAAATTCGCTTCATTTCTCATCACAATTTACTGCTGAACTCGCCCACGCATATCTTTGTGATTAGGACAACTACACTTATTAAATCGTTATTTCGAGTTTTAACTAGAATATGAACATTTTATTCCTAATGAACCTAAATTATCATACTTTTTTGTACGGGATCTGAAGAAAATCTCTTATTATTCGCCCAGAGAGGAAAAATTATTTACTTTCGATGTTCCACCTCTTTATAAACAAAAATATTTCGAAGACGAAAGATATTAATTTTTCCAATACCAGTAATGATATCATTGACAGCCATCGTTTTCCCATTCTACAGAAACTTGAACTCACAACTTGATCAATTGCTCAGATAGGTCATTATAGGCATAATATATGAATCCTCCATGGCATGCTTTAGTTATATTAAAATTGTTAAGACTCATTACACTTATGTGACTGTTCTATTGCGATATTCTCTGTTCATATTGTAAGACATACTACAGGTGCATTGAAAACTATGGTTAAGGAACACTAGGTTCATTTCAAACTTACCAGTTGAAAAAAATACCCAATTACTAACTTAATAAGCGCAATTTCGACCGCAGAAATACAAAATACTCGGATATCAAGATAGACTTATTTCTGAATTGGTGATAATAACAATTATATCAAAATTCAAACACCAACTCTCACTAATATAAATATATGTATATATAGGTAATTTCTTGGACACATTTCACTTCTGTTGGACAAGCTTAACGTACGGTACACTCAGCCTTTCAACTCCTAATGACAGTTGAGCCACTAATTATCCATAGATATTTCTCAAATTTATTTTATTTTGTCTCGCATTAAGAGCTAGGTCATGAGATACAGTTATATGGAGTACAACTTTCTTGATGTATTTGGATTGGTACCCATAAATATTGTTTGTACTGGTCATTACGATACAAGTAAAAGTGAAAATTCCAGTAGATCAAGTAAGTGAAAGGCCAGACTCAACTACCTGGAGGAAGCTGGTTAAAATGAATAATCGTCATCTGGAAGACAGGTTCATAACTGTATCAAAGCCACACAACTATAACTGGAATCTACGTCTGTCACCTTATTTAAATTTTATGTCCGTTACAAAACCAAACGCGGCGATTTTGTCATTTTATGTACAGGGTATTTTTGATGAGAGTTTATTTATATCCCATAGTCAGTAAAACATTTCTCTGTTAGTCTCCAACTGTAAAACTGACAGAACGTAGAGAAAAATTAATTTGTAGAATAATCAAACTGCATGAAAAAAATTGTGCGAAGTGTTATTATAAATTGTAACTCTGGTTAAAATGAAGCTCAAGCACGAAGGTCTTGATGACCGGAAGAAGACTGAAGCAGCTTTGGTGGTTAAAGAACAGCGGCTACGAGTTCGGTTCCCGAACCGGTCACAATTTTTTTAAACCTATCAATTATATAATACTTAACATTTTCACATAATCGATATCGTTAGTTTAAATTTTCTTTCAGTATAGTAGACACTAAACAGGGATCCTCTGGTGTTAGAATTTCTAGCCCTATGAATTTTATTGTGAGATGCATCTCAGCTCCTTTTTATTTTCTTGCAGATTTAAATTATTTGATGTTTCCTCTTCATGTAGTGTTTTATATTAACACTAGCGGATTCAGAGAAGTATTGTTTCGGGAAAGGATAGTTTTGTAAAGTTTGTTTTGATTAGCATAATAATTAATTAATCCAATTCTAAATCTTTTCAGTCTTATATCAGTTACTTTGCATTACATATTTAATAAATAATAATGTTTTGGATAAGATTTAATTAACTATGATGTAATTAATCGCGTACTCAATTCCAAATACTGCAATATTTGGTATCCGAAAATAAAAATTTCTATTGTTCGGTAAAGGGTAATTCTTTGGCAGCTTGTGATGTTTTATACATATATAATATATAAATTTTATGGATTAAGAACCAAAATATTGCCCGTATAACTATAATATATCAATAAAACAACGACCGATACATTATGGTATTGTTCACTACGTTTTTAATCAATTCTTAACATCCATTACACCTCAATTTTCAGGTAGTATGAAGAAAGTAAATTTGTTTATATTGATAATAACAAATTAATCACGAAAGTTGTTAGCTTTTTAATAACATCATTTTCACCACAAAATAAATTAATTTATGAAAATAATATTGAATCCCTTTGGACAAAGGTGGTCATTCCCCTGTCCCCCACATCCTCTTTTTCTGTACCGCCACTGATATTAATTTTATAGTTTCTTCTTACAATTTTTGTCTCACAATTGTTGTTTTAAATGTAATAAGTTACTACATTTAAAAATTTGATATTTTCCTGACAATTAATTATAAAGAGCGACGTATTTCCCCGTGAATTCAATTAAGAAAAGCTTCTTGGGTTTCCACTCACATAATTTCTTCCAGTGATAGCCGTCGAAACACCACTGTTCTAGAATTTCGCCCGTAGGCCCAATAAGCTTTTCTTAATTAATTATAACTATATGAATAAAATACGCAACAAATCATAATGAAAAAACTTTTTCAAATGTTACTAACACCTAATCAGTAACAATTATTTTGTCAAAGTTTCTGCTATAAAACAATAAATGATTTCCATCCACCAACTCTAGACTCAAAACTTAGCCTACGCTGTTTCGTACGGACTTGCTATTCCTGTCGATGAGGTAGTCCATTGAACTGGCTTGATAAGGCGTCAATGGAGATCCCCCATTGAGTTCTCCCCACGAGATTTTGAGTGTCCCAACAACCTCGTTAAGCCTCGCATCCACTCCCACACAACCTGCCCCCCCCCCGTCTCCTCACCAACAACAACCTGCCTCTTTACATACGACCGGCCATGTTGAGCACGGGTCTCCGTGGTCAATTACAGACAGATCTCTATCTGCGCTCAGTGCCACATGGCGTGAATCTTAAGCAGAAGGCGGCCATCTTGCTCGCCATCTCAGCTCCGTATCAGTTACTCTTTAATCACGCCGGAGATCTTTATCTCGTCGGGCTACCTGACTATTTTAGATAATAAAAATATATACCAGCAAGTGAACGGAGTTTTGCTATTACCGTCTCCTCCTCCTACCGATGTTCGCTCTGAATTTTTAATCAGCCACGAGACCGACAGTTGCCCCTTTCATTACACTCTTCTTCCCCCCTCCCCCCGCGACTATTTTTTGTCCTCTTTGCCTCACGATCTATAAAGAGCTGATGTTACATTTGAAGTTAATTTTCGATCTCTGGCGCTGTGGTTTATTTTTGAGTTGGTGCTACTTTTTTCCCCCTTTTCTTTCAAGCTAAAGAAGGCGTGCGGGAATTCGGTTTCAAGTGCTAATGACTGGGCAGCCGGCTACCTGTTATTTGCGGACCAAAGAAAATACTAAATTGATCTCTATGCAGATATTCCTTAATGGCTTTGGATCTGCTTGTCGTTTGCAGAGTTAAATAAAGCAACAACCGGTTAGTGCTTGATCAAAACGTATTCTAGGAGGACTGTTTACTCGTCATACGACATAGAAACACTACAATGGGTATCTGTAATTGGACTCTACGGAATAAGATACTGCAGAAAAGCCGGGAAGATCCAAAATATTGAAATAAAATTTGATATATTTTAATAATATTTAATGAACAGTTATGAAAATTACTATGGATATCTTTAATTAAATTTAAATTATTTATTATTAAAATAAAATCTAATTAATGCTTTAAAATTGTTATTTTTATCGGGCAATCAAAGTTTCCGTGTTATTTACGAAGAGACAACGCCGACATTATAATATGTTAGTATCACTTGTCGGTAAGCAGAGATTTACGCAAATTGATCAACAAAGTAGCTGCACATGTATTGTAGCGTTTCTCTGCTATGTGATAGTCATTAATGTTTAACAAAATTATTTTTGAAGTAAATATAGATTGTTTAATGCCGTAATTTAAATCATGAAATAAATTTAACTTTAATACTGAGTTGTCGATTGTACTCACAGATGTTAATTTTTAACTATAAAATCATCTACTGTAAATTGATTCATAGATTAAATAAAGATATTAAATAAACGGTAAACTAAGAGATTATTTGCTTATTTTAATAAACATTGGTTGATACTAAAAAGTTTATATAATTCAGACTGGAAATTAAATTTTGAAGCTTGTATATAAAATATAATTTTTATATATAAACTTACTCCGATACAATACACAATAAAGAGGAACTACTTAAAAATTCATGCCTGTTCCATTTCTACTCGACCAAAGTTAAAGCATTTTAGACTGAATAAATATTTCAATTAAGTTAATTATAAACTTTCACAAGTTCCCATAATTATGAGTGTAAATATAATTTTAGTTTTCTCTTACATTTATAAACACAAACCATCATCTCACTCTTGTATCATTTTCCCCTATTCTTTCCCCGCCTTTCACTTACCTATTTACTGTTCAAATCAGACGACTGAAACCAGGAAAAATATCATTTGTGAATCGTGATTTCCCTCTTTGTGCATTGCTTTTGTCTCACCCGTAACTATAATCCATTTCATTACAGATCACATTGTAAGCTTTCGTCTTCCGCCTAAAATATTCCATTTCATGCAGACCAATAAACCACAATCCACACAATTCTATCCGTCCCTATTTAATATCCTCCTTATATTCAATATGTTTTAAGAAATTTTAGATTAGAATATTAATCAATTGTTAAGGTCTCCCTCTCTTTTCATTATTCACTGGACAAATTTCCAAATAAGAGACGAAATGTATTGATAATTTATGTAATGTCATTAATTACATTTTTAATTAATGAACCGGTTGTCATTGTTTATACATTATATTTATTGTGTTCTATTATATCAATTTTAAAGTATTATAAAAGTGTTTACCCAATTATTACTCAAAATTAAATTAAAGTCAACTGTAGGGACAATATTTCTTGATGCTACAAATGAAACAATTCTTTTTTTGTACAAGAAGAGATTATAAATAAATAGGATTGACAAATTGTAAACAAACTTTGCATTAGTAAAACTGGATAACATACCTTCAACATCTTTAGTTGTGTTCAACAGGTCCTTTAAGGGAATCGTAATAAATACTCGTAAAATGTCACATTCCTAAACTAAATCCGTTCTTTTAGGATTTGACTGGAGTTTCTTATTGTTTCAAATGTATATTTAAATTATCTATGAAAATAGTATATACTAATTTTCCTTTTCTTAAAAAGAAAAGAAAGCAGAAATAATGAAAGGAGTAATATCAGGATGCAGTCTGTCGCCCATGCTATGATGCTAAATAATGCTAAAACAGCATTTTCCAAGAATAAAAGCCTGCTGATTCAATATTGACACTGAGTTGACACAAAAAGTTGCTGAAATTATATGTGTGAAAATAAAAAAAGTTTTATAGACGCGGGAAAGAACCTTTGAAATATGCCGACAAGAAGATGAGCCTATTTTATGGGGCACATATTGAGACAATCCACGCTAGTCAACTAATTAATGGATGGTACAAAGGAGGAAAAGAATAAAATCTCGAAATGAATATGAGAGGTTTTTAACTATTCATAACAAATTCTATATGTATATATGATTTGAATCACTAATGAGGAAGTAAGACAAGGATGCAGTCTGTCGCCAATGCTGTTTAATTTATATATAGAACAAGCGATGAAGACAGTTAAAACAAAATATGGAAAAGGACTCATACTACAAATAGAATAAATAAAAACCTTACGCTTTGCGGATGATATTTTAGTATTAGGGGAGTCAAAACAAGACTGAAAATTTAATAAATGGCATGAACGTGGTCCTGGAGAAAGAGTTTAATAGGATTAATAGAGGGAAAACAAGGCAATGGAGGCTAGTATGGGAAACAGCGAATTAGCAAAGGATGTTAGATTAGTTAGGAATATTCTGACCGAAGTTAAGGAATTCTCCTACTTGGGAAGCATAGTAACTAGAGATGGTATAGTAGGATAGCATAGCCAAGGAAGGCTTTCGCAAAAAAGAATTTACGTACGGGTAATATAAGTGTGAATATTAGGAAGTCATTGCTAAAAATGTTGGTATGTAGTGTGGCGTTATATAAGTACTAAACGTGGAGGGTAGGAGTTGCAGAAAGGAAAAGAATAGTAGCTTTCAAATTGTGGTGCTATAGGAGAATGTTGAAAATCAGGCGGGGTGATAGAATCACAAACGAGGAAGTTCCAAGCATAATAGGGCAAGAGTGAACAATACGGAGGACGTTGACCAAGAGTAGGGATAGATTAATATGCGACGTTTCAGACATGAGATTCTTGTAAAAATAGGATTAGAGGGACGTATGTAGGATAAGAGCCGAAGAGGGAGGCCAGGGATGGAAACGCTAAACAGATTAGGGAAGATGTGGGATGAGGTAGTTATGCTGAGATGAAAAGGCTTGCTCAAGATAGGTTAGCATGGAGAGTTGCATCAGACCAGTCTTGGGACTGAATACAACACACACCAGTGTTTACTACCCTTATCTGACAAAAGTATAAATAATCGATATATAATTATATACAGTAAATTTGTTTGTGTTAGTCTCAATTTCTTATGTCAATTAGGTATATATTTTATATTTAACATGGTTCAGCAGAAGCAAATGTTAAAAGCCTTTATCAATCTGTCGTAAAGTCACCATGACATATTCAGATCAAGAACATATTTATAGCAAAGAAGGTTGGAATTTGAAATAGTAGCGAAAGAATATGACGGTAAGTAAAGCTATAACCAGGCAGATATTTCTCTTATTTACTGTGACAGCAATTATAATTTCCTCTCCAGGACTTACTACAAGAATAATAGAACATTTTTATCGTGCGCCCGTAGACTGGGCATAATATGCATTTTATATTGCAGTCAGTTTTAATCCATTTGAAACGATTTTAACACGAGACGTGTTTCATTTACGGATATCACACCCCTGAGACCTTTAACAAACGATTAAATCTGAAGTTTAATAATTTCCATATAGATATGAATTTTTAGCCAGAATATTTTGTACAAAAGGAATGCATTTCAATGAGTCAGCTGATTTCACGATTAGCGCGTTTGTTACTGGAAGTTTCCTTGTTGCGGAAATATGGAAATAAGTTCTAAAATTAAAACAATAGGAAAACAAAATTTCTCCATGAGTAAATGCATTGCATAAAATTGGTAGTAGCAAGCCCGAGGAGCTCTCAGGATATTTTGCGACGGTAAAAACAAATCCAAATTTAAGGCTACGCATCAAGTTTCTTCTGCACATGTTAGAACAAGTTTCTTATATATTGTCTGAGTCTTATCATATACAGGCTAACCCCCGCGACTTTGTTCGCACCGAAATAGTTCTTTTTATTTTGACCTAAAAACAAAACAACAGGTTCAGAATTTTGATAAATTTGAATTCATTGCATAAAAAAAGTACGGGATCATTTATTTATGATCTCTTCTGGACAAACCTTATAAGTCGCAGTTGGTTTGGAACAGGTCCCGCTATCATAAGTTTCGGATCGAATAAAAATTAGCAATTACTAAATATTAAAATTTACCTGACGCGACAAATAAAAACAATTTACTTATGCCTCGTATGACTATCCAAAAAAGTTTATTATTTATATTAATATATATATTAATATCTCCTGAAATATATATTTATATCTCCTGCAATATATATTTGTATCTCCTGCAATGTATTGAAATGAAATATGCATTAACATTTAAGTTAAATCTCTTGTTTTTAAACCCTTAAATTTTCATTGAAATCCGTTGAACCGTTTCGGAGCCTATTCGATATAAACATACCGACAGACATACAGACAGAAAGACAGACAGACACTTCAATTTTATTTATTGGTATAGATTTAACATTACTCATTTTCTCTTGTGTTATCTTAATTTAAGGTTACGCATTAAGTTGCTTCCGAACATGTTAGAACAAGTTTCTTATATCTTGGGACATAGTGGGAAGTATGTGAGGTAAGAGCAGAAGAGGGAGGCCTGGTATGGACTACGCTAATTAAATTAGGGAGGATACGGGATGTGGTAGTTATGCTGAGTCTTATGATATACGACGAAACGTATGTTGTAACACTTCAGCAGTTTTATTTATGGATGGAAAAGTAAATGGATTTTTCATTTGTTTTTGTTGTGGTATTCAGTCCTACGACTGGTCTGATGCAACCCTCAAGCATACCTACCTTTCATTTAATTTTCAGCATTCTCCTAAATAACAGAAAAGTTGTAAATAAAGTTTTTCATTAACAATAAAGAATATAGATATTTCATTTTGTGGCATTTTGAATTCGTTATACCACAATCATCAATCTGAGACTAAGGAGTTACCAAAAGAAGGCTTTAATACGATGTCCTGACATATTATCCGGTGTTTCTTTCTGGTTCGCAAGGTACCCGTGTATAACAAAATTTGGGTGAAATTGGTCCACGTATTTAAATTTGTCTGTATAACATAACACAAAAACACAATACTATATGTAAGAAGATGTAAGTATAAAAGGTAAATAAAGGCCACGATTTGTTGTTGTTTTAAATAATATACTGATTTATCAATCCACTATTATTTAGTTTAGAGGCTTGACACATGGATATATTTCTAAATAAGTGATTAAATAGTCCACGGTAGTCCTTCATATTGAAAATAAAACGGTTCATGCTTTTATAGCTATTACATTAAAAATGAAATATTTTTCCGGTTATACTTGGACGACATATGTTACAGAAGTACGTAACATGTGGAATGGCTTCAATTTTAATTTAGTTTTGAATATGTATTACAAAAATAATGTAATTTAAAGTGAATAATAGTTATGATAAACGTTACCAAATTTAAGACTATTGTTATATACAATATGCTAATCATTCAGATATGTGCAACCCTTCGAATGTTGGTACAATTTCTTTCAAAGAAATCACATTTTACTTCATATAGGGTGGAGCAGACGAAACGAATGCTTTCCAGTGCTGAAACACCTCCGCAGTTTTACTTATGAATGAAAAAGTTTTACATAAAATAATAATGTTTTATTGCACTTCGGAATTCTAAATACTTTTAGTAGATTAAGATGACTTTCTTGTTGACCCAAATTCGGAGCCACTCCTCAAATTTCTGTACGGATTTGCGCAACATTTCATTCGACACCGTTTTCATTTATTGGCAAATGAAATTCTCAGGTCATTTATTGTGCGGTGTCTTGATTTCAGGTAGCCCCAGGAAACGACGTCGCAAATGGGTAGATTGAGAGCGTGCGGGCCAAGAAACATCGCCGAAACGTGAAATAGCAAGTCCAGGAAACATTTGCCGAACCATTTCTATGGAAACACATTTCTCTCTCGTTCATTGGGTGATTTTCGATTCCTTGACGCAGGTAGTTGATTAATATTTCGATGGATCGCAGTGATGTCACAGTAACTGCGGCTCTTCAAGAAATTGAAGATCAACATTCTCCATATTGGAGATACTACACCAGTATGAATCATCTTAAAATTTTCAGTTTTCATGAGGTTGAATCTGTGATGAAATGTTGGGACAAGAAGGACGCCGTCTTTGTGGAATTACTTTCGGAAACTAAAAATGTATGTAGGTTTACAAATTGCCCTAAAATTACATTATTTATTAAATGAAAAGCTTTTATTGAACACATAAAGCAGCGGAAGTTATTCAGCAGTGGAAATCATCCGTTCACTCAGCTCCGCGCTTAATTATATCACATTTCATTTGCAAATAAATTTCGAATTTTTCACTCATTTAAAGGTAATCGTACAATAATTTTTCTTCTACTTAGAAAATTTTTATTGAGAGTTTTGCATCATAAGTATGGTTTGCAGAAGTTGGTGGTGAAGGTGTTGATAAATGACTGAATAAGAAGACCGAGAGGAAAAAATCTGTTGATGTATGATTAAAAATATTAATGCAAAGTTTCTCCTGATGTTGAGCGCTGGATCATAAGTGGACGCTGGTGTCCTTTTTAAAGCTGTTTCAACCCAAGCTTTGGAGCAGTGTATTTGAGTGGAGGTAACTAGGCTGTCCGCATCACTTGAATTCTGCCTGTGGATAACAACGATTCAACATTTCTTTTGACTACTACTGCCCAACATTATTGGGAAAAATATTTTTTTTTAGTTGTATAAACGGACGAAGATTATAATCAATTTTATATCTATTAAACAGCAGCGATAAACAGACAACTTAAATTGGTGGCCTTTCGGATACAATTAAAATAATGTTTTTTTCTCTGTATAAGCAAGGATATCACGGCAGTTTTTAAACCATTATCACAAAAACGTAAGACCTTCTACACAATATGAGGCAAGAATCATAAAACTCAAGCTGATATGGTCCGTTCTGCAAACTATAATGCGGAAAATCTAAATCTGAAATAAAATAACTTGTGCCAACCCAAAAACGGCAGTGAAAGCCTAATCTACATTAAAGGTAAGCAAAAACTCAAACAAACGATTATTCATACCAAATAAAATATTTTATGGATTCCGTCAGTACGTCCAAAAATGCATCGTGCTTGATCTTCCAACGACAACTTTATTTATTAATCTGTTTTGTTGCTCTCCAAGCGATTCATAGAAAATGATTCATAAAAACATAATTTTCCAATTACGTGTTTCCTTTCTTGTTGTGTGCACGACAAATAATGTAAACTTTGGCACCAGCTGATACACCGTATCAATCCGTTCCAATGTTATTATAGGGGCGATCCACCTAAAAAAAAGCCTCTTTGTTGCTAAATTATCTCTATCAAGGATATATCTAGGGAAATTAGGGTATTTCCTTATATCTGAGATTTTTCATTACATGTTCTGTATATATAATGTTCAGCTTTTAATGATAAAACACAACTAAATACGGAATTTGATGGTACAAAATCAATGGCAGACGGCTTGAGAGAAGTTGAAGAAGGTTACCGACAGGTTAAAACCTAGACAAATTGGCGCCGGTCTGGATTTTCTCAACTTATTGAAATTCCGGAAAACCTGGAATCTGGCGAGACGTGGTGATTTTCCCAAAACATCGGTAGAGTGGAGACAATGGTGACTCCCAGCCATCGACGGAAATGAAATAATGCAGAGGAGAAAATGTGTTGACAAGCGAGGAAGAATTGATTTTAGATCATTAAGGATAAAGAAGTGAACATTAAGAATTTATTAATTATGTAGTGAATATTGAAGAGTTAGCAATGATTAAAATTAAACATTAGGTAGTGGGATTATGCAGTAGACATTAAAGAATAAAAAGTTAGTAAGACGGAATGATTGCTCTTGTCCTTGGCGGCTTATAAGTTAGTGGTCAACAAGTAAATTAAAGGATTTGGTTGGGACCCGTACATCTATGGACGAGCGGTTATTACTCTTTGTGTAACGTTTTCACGATTTTCTCGTACTACCAATTCCTTGTAGGGTTGTGTATGTTTTTCTGTTTCTATGAGAAGGCCGATAAGACGACCCAAGTATTGATCTCATGTCTCTAGTTGGTAAAATATTAAATGATTGTAACTAATTGCATATAATATATAGTGTTAATCAAATAAAAGGCCGTATTTGTAAATTAAAATGATTTAATTAATATTGAATTGCAAATTGTATGAATATTAAGTAACTGGAATTTTCATTTGTTGTTGTCGTGGTATTCAGTCCTAAGACTGGTCTGATGCAACCTTTCAAGCTAACCTATCTTGCGCAAGCCTTTTCATTTACAGAATTCTCCTATAGCACCACTATTCAAAGGCTTCTATTCTTTTCCTTTCTGCAACTCCTATAGTCCACGATTCGCACGCATATAACGCCACACTCCATACGAACATTTCCTAGTATTCACACTTATATTACCCGTAACTAAAATCCTCTTTTTATCGAAAACCTTCCTTGCCTGTGCTATCCTACTATTTATGTCTAATATACTTCTACCATCCCTAGTTATTACATTCCCCAAGTAGCATAATTCCTTAACTTCCGTTAAAATATTCCTTTCCAATCTAACACCCTTTGTTATTCCACTGTACATCACATTACCTTTAGGACCTCGTTTGTCCCATTTATTATGGTTTCCAAGTCTTCTTCTGACTCCCCTAATACTAATACTACAATCTCTTCGGGGTTTTATTTATTCTCCTTGCAGTATGATTCCTCTTCTATATTGCGTTTTAACTTTCTTCATCGCTCGTTCTATATATAAGTTAAACAGCATTGGCGACAGACTGCATCCTTGTCTTACTTCCTCGTTAGTGATTCTAATCATATATACATATATAATTTGTTATGAATAGTTAAAAACCTCTCATATTCATTTCAAGATTTTATTCTTTTCCTCCCTTGTACCATCCATTAATTAGTTGACTAACGTGGATTGTCTCAATATGTGCCCCATAAAATAGGCTCGTCTTCTTGTCGGCATATTCCTAAGGTTCTTTCCTGCGTCTATAAAACTTTTTTACTTTCACGCATATATTTTTAGCAACTTTTTGTGTCAACTCAGTGTCAATATTGAATCAGCAGGCTTCTCTTCTTGGAAAATGCTGTTTTAGCCTGTGCTGTTATTCTGTTGATATCTTCTTTGGTCTGTTCATGCTTCGTAATCTTGGTTTCAAAAAACATATTCGACTCGAATTCATCACAACGGACATAAACCCGTCCATTGTAACATATTTATAAAATATTACGTCTTCTGTGCAAGCAGAGGGGAATTGTCTAGCATTGGTCATCGTCCTGCTTATAATTTAATTCCTCTTACATTATTAATCACTTTTACAAATAAGTTAAATAAAGAGCAGAGTTGTATCACAGGAAGTCCCTTCTCTTGTTATGAGGTGTGTAAATGAGGTATTATGTCTGGTAGTTAATTGATTTGGCGTAGTAGGTCGGCAATGAAGAGCACATACGTTTACAATATAGTTTGAGTGAAGGTATTGTTCGTTGTTAGCCGCGGCCTCTTATTACGGTCGTGGGATTCCACGCCCACAGCCCATAGCCGCTACCGGCATTCCACTGTGTCTCTCAAAAGGACCGCACAAATTATCCTCAGACAGTACTGGAACGGAGCGTCAGCCTACGTGATCTCTGTTCAAAGATAAATGGATTCGTCGCCCGGGGCAATGTCGCCAGTTTCCATTAATGGTTAATAACTCTACATATATTAAATCACTGGAACGTTTCCTTTCATTAAAAAATCTCCAGAAAATAATTTTAACTATAGTAATAAAGGTTATTGCTTTTGAAAACAACTAATAATTTTAAATTATATTATAGATGATTTGTCATTTGACTTACAATTTTCTGAGGTGAAGGATCGTTATCTTTTGTTTTTCTCCTTAACTGGTGCTTAACATTGAAGCAACATGTTTCTGACTGAGGGAGTCGTTTAAATATTATTGAAAATAATTAATAAAATCAAATTATGAAGGGACAAATAATGAAATAATGAAATATTTCACTTTTATAAAGCTCTCAAAAATAAACACAAATTGTATCTTATAGTCAAACTGAGGTCTTTTCCTTTCTTTCTCCCGCTGCCCTACAGCCCATTCAGCAGTTTCGGTCTACTGTTGATAATCATTTTCCATGGCATAATCGGAATGTCAAGTAAAGTAATATGTGGTCAGTGTACCGATTCTGCTTCCTTCTCAACCCCAGATTTCCAGACCATGACGAGCACAAATATCCACGCCCTTATCGGGATTCGAACACGAGATCTGTCTATGATCCGAGCCTTTCACGCTGATCTGAGGGCTTTTTGCTCAAAGAAATATAATTGCCCTTGTAAAGCGAGAGAAATATATCAGTTCAGTTGCTTACATCACATTTAATTGGCATAAAAGTAACATCTCCTATCAAAGTGGTGGAGATCTCAGCGAGGAATTAGGTCACCAGTGGCGCGCAGGCAACAACCACAAAGCCACAAATCGAATCAGATCCCAGTCTGGCCGTCTAATAATTTACAACCAAACGTCGAAATCAATGGTCAATACTTTGTCATTTTTACGTCCAAATAAATATTCAATTTATTATAGAAATTATACGACTGTTTCTTTGATCTAAAGCGACGAATCACCCATTAAAAATTATAAACGATTCCCCAGTTACAACCGTGTAACATATTTAGTATTCAATTCTAGGCATCAACTAAGAAGTGAAACCAGAATATCAATATTTCCCATCAGAAAAATTATGTGTGTCCAAACTGAACACGAATAAAATGTTGTTCGTTCGCCTTTATTTTATAAGTCCTAGCTATCTGATAATGACAGCTCCGCTACTAATGCCTTCATTCTGGACCACGTAATAAACAAGAATCATCAGAATATCACTCCAGAGATCTAATAATCCATCACTTATTAACGATGCTTTACCGCTTACTTAAGATCGACTCTAATTTCTTTTTAAATTATGAGTCATTTGGAAGTTAATGTTCTAATAAATGTAAAACAGTATTTTAATACTTCGGACGTTTTTTCAGATAATTTAAAGCACTATGAATTTGAACACAGATTTTCCGCTAAAAGTGTCTGGAAATTAGCGCGGCACGTCAACGGACTTTTCGATTGAAAATTTTTAGTATTGTTAATAATATAATTCAATTTTATCGACAAGTATATACCACTATACGTAAATTTGTTTATTTCAAGATTCCGGTTTTCAGTGGAAAATAATTATTTCTTTTTCAATTATCAATTCAGACGAGTTGCATAAAAATACTTTAGAAAAGTTAACACGGAAAACTGCTGAATTATATTTTTACCTAATCGTGACGCAAAGATTTTT
This sequence comes from Eucriotettix oculatus, assembly GCA_034510155.1. Classification (NCBI taxonomy): domain Eukaryota; kingdom Metazoa; phylum Arthropoda; class Insecta; order Orthoptera; family Tetrigidae; genus Eucriotettix; species Eucriotettix oculatus. The sequence continues at coordinate 43,967,118 of CM067377.1, read as the reverse complement.
TTGTCATTATGATAAAATTGGCATTATGTTTTCTGTAAGTATATTACGTTTCTTATACAAATTCATTTAAATGTAACTCTTGTACCGCCTAAATTCTATAGTCAAGATAATTAGCGTGAACAGAACTCGCAAGCGTAATTCGCCAAAAATCTGCGTATCTCTTGTATTAATTTAAACATTGTATTTTTCATCATTCGATATATATTTGTTACTATATTTTAAATTTTACCTAAAGTAAAACTGGACTTCCATGTTTCAGTTAGTCATGCCAAATTAAAATTAACTCATCCTCATTTAAAAATTATTATAGGAAGGGTATTTTTATGTTCTTCAATCTCGTTTCTAGGACGATACAAGCACGTTCTCGTTGAAGGTATTATGTATCTGCCACTCCCTTCGCCCTTTCCGTTTTCTGAATTCGGATCTAAGGTTGTTCAAAATTAAACTCAATGCTCCGTCAGTTTATAGCTTACACGTCATTACTTATTTCTTTCATTTTAAATTAAATAATTTTGTTAGACTAAATTTTCCGAGCTCTTGAGGTTGATGAATTCCAGGTATCTGGCCTGACCTCACAACAACTATTGAAGTGGCCCTCTTAAGGATTAAAAAGCCGTGACGGACCAACCCAGCGTCATAAATGTGTCAGGGAATAAGCTTTGATCTCAAACTTTTGACACGTCTAAAAATTTCTCACAGTAACCTTTGGTGCGTGAGGTTTCACGTCTTTGAATCAAGAAATATGAACCCTGTATTAGGAATTCTAAAATGTAAAATGAGTTCCTATTGGCTTAAGTCGTGTTCAATTCACAGAGAGAGGGAAAGTTCGGAGGTTGGTGGAAGAAAAAGAGGAGTTAGTAGTTGTGAAGTAGTAGTGGAGAAAGGTGTTTAATGAGTTGTCAGTAGTAGTAATTGAGGAGTTGTCAAGAAGGGTAGCTGTTGAGTTATAGAGCGGTCGTTAAGAAGTGGTTGAATGAGATGAACAATTAAGAAAGAGTTGGTTAATGAAATTTCAGACTGTAAGAGGTGGACGGTAGTTGCTAATTTGTTGAGAACGCAGGAGGAAGAATTCAGAAGGAGTAGTTGCCAAAGTATTGTTAAGATTTTAAGTGAGTGATTAAGGGAATTTAAAATATAGCATTTGTTGGAGTTTAATGAATAATTTAGACAGCCCAGTGGTTAATATGATTTAAGACGGTTAGTTAAACTTTTGAGCGGACATGAAACACCTGGTGGTAGCAGAGACGACGTATGCAATTCCAGAAGCGTCGCCACTTCAATCACTTAAAAAGAGTTCCGGCCAAATCTACCTACGAGTTCCGATGTCGTCGTTGGTAAAGCACTAAATTAAACCATAAATCCCACATAGACATCAGCAAAATGCCTCAGTATCCATTACCATCATCAATTAGTGCTCGGAATATAAAGACTCGGTATCTCAGCCCACTATTGCCTGAGAAAAAAATGAGTTTGTTTTGTCATTCATGCATAATTTTTAAATATCAGGGGGAAGTTTTTATTTGTAGTTTTATTAAATATATTTTTTAAAAGTTAACTTTATTTTTCTTTACCTCTTGTTTAATTTAAAGTAGAATCAAATCAAAAATCCCCTATAAAAGTAACAACTTTCACGTGTTAATAAAAATACTCTCTCTATGATCTCCGAAGTTCGTACGTCGTTGATTTTTGCTCTATATTTATTTACTTATCCAGAGCAATTTTACCCCGCGTTGTCCTTTTTCCCCTACTAATCACTTTTTCATCAATACACCCCTTCTACTGAGAACAAATAGTCTTATCAAAATTCTCATGTTCTCACAGTTTGGCTGAATAAGACCGACAAACCTTTCTATTGTCGCAATGACGCCCGTATCCTAGACCGTAAACGACGCCCGCACCGTATTTGTGACCACTGACATCTGTTCAAGTCCTTTGACTAAGATCCCGCATTGCGGGAATTATTACATTTTAATCTTAATTTATACTAGGTTCAAAGTTATAATTTCCCCTAATTCAACTTAAAAGTAGTTTTTAATATTTTATCCAGATGACGAATCACGTGATATATTATCCACTATTTACAAGTAATATTTCAATTTTAAACAAAATAAAATTGACTGTGAGCGGCCCAAAGCGTCGTGTTTATATGTCGCAGCTCGTGTGCCGCACTCGAGAGATAAAATAGTTGCGTATATCTTTTAAGTACTTAAAATATATTTCTACTTCAATGAAACGTTCAATAAATTCACGAAGCTATTTCGCACTAAACAGACTCAGATATATCAACTATCTTATTTTCATAAATTCATTGTTGACTGAAAAAATGATCAAATTTCGTACGTGTGTTTATTTGTACTATAGGGGTGGGATTGAAGGGGGGCGGAAGTTTTTAAATATACAAGATCGGCCGATATTTCCGTTAAATAAATACTTTTCGGGGTCAGTTACTTTTACGTTGTTTCCCGCGACACTATTTGAATCTTCTTTACCCTAATGGCGTATAGAGCACGAGACATTATGTATTTACGTAGCCTGCGTCTGTACGAGCGGCGCGGAGACGACGACGACGTTTGCCGGAAAAAAGGAAATCATAAGTAAAATATTAGTTATATCTAAGCATAGATATACCAGACATCGCCGGACACCCAGCTAGTCCTTAATAAAAATAAGGAAATTACAAAAACTTGTCCAGTTCGAGAGACTATAAGCTCCTGAAAAAACGGAACAGCATTTTACATGGATGTGTAACTATTATAAAGTTACCCAATCTTCCAGACTTATTCGTGAAAATAAATTTTTAATACACGATAACGAAATGTAAAATGGCAAATTTCTTGGCTTGAGTAACAAAAGTTATCAAATTCTTTGTCAAATTTGTAATAAGATAATAATGATATAAAATGTATCTATTAAAACATCTCAAAACACCGACAACCACCGCACATGAATCGGACCTTTTCCCTCAGGTCTGCATTTCCGGGAGCTTTGAACTCATTTATAAATAGTCCCTCGGAGTAAAACATCATTTCGAAGTACGGCGATGTCGATCTGACTCCTGCTTTCCGCTCTCAAAACTTTGCGTTTCCTGACAAAATATCGCCGCGACTAGCTGTCACCGTATGACACTTTTCTTTCACGTTGTATCCTGTGACGCAAGCACAAACAATGTCTCTGGCACGTGTATAACATCGTTGTTTGCTTTCGCCCATCCACGAAGCGACGCGTCCCAGTGTTTTGTTATCGCTGGAGGCGGCGAATACTTTCTCGATTGGCTGCTGCCACGGAATTCACAAGCAACATACAGCATCTCTAGTGTAAAGCTCCAGGAACGAAACTCCGCAAATGAAAATAAAAACAAAAGTCGTCGGAGCAGAATGTTTTTGTACGACAGCTCCACGTACAACAATTATTCTCCCTAAAACTAAGAATGCAAATTGAAAAGAACGGAGAACACCGGAATTTTAACACAGTTTTTTGCTATTCGATAAAAATAAGTTCTGATTTGTTATACTTTGAATGTGTAAGGAATTTGCAAGATAAGAAAGAATCCTACATTTTAGACAGTAAAAGAATTGTCGCCTTCAGTTAAAACGTTATAAAACGTTTTAAAACTTTAATTTATTTTTTAAGCTTCTTCTTCTTTTGCTTTACAGCCCAATGAGGGCCTGGGCCTACCGGGGCGATTGCGGACTTGACACATTTCGAATTTAGAGTGACACGTGGTCAGAGCATCGTTTCTCCAGCAGTCTTAATCGTGGTATTTATCTAAGCAGTTTCTTAATATAGTTTTATTAATTAAATTCATTAAAATTTGTCTATACAATGATCACAAAAAAGGAATCATCTACAGCGCTGCGGGAGTTTTCTCGCAGGCGCTTCAGCCCAGAGTGACTGCGGGGCTCACCTGATCATGTCGGCAATGCCTCGCACTCTCTCTGGGTACTTTTTATCAATGTTCTCATATGCCGAGACACCTTCACCTATTTTAGGAGGTATATGTACTGGGGTCAAAGACCTTGGGCATATGGCAAGAGTTGTCCGCTAATCCCATTGGATCAGTCGGCCAACTGCCTCCTGAAACTGGTGAAGACACGGAGAAGGGAATGCTGCGACCCCACAGCAGACTCGTCTCCCGTCATTCGGAAGGGCGTGAGAATAGTATCCAATGCCCGACCTACCTGATGCAGGTTTTTTAGGGTTTTCCCTGCATCTCTTTAGGTGAAACACCGGGTAGGATCCTTAAACCATAGCCCGGGGCCCTAGTTAACCCTTGGCTACCTTGCTCTACCTTCCGCATCCCCCCCTTTCAATTCCCTTCCTATGCTATTAAAGGGGAGTTGCCTGTTTCAGGATCACCCTCATGTAGCCTGTTAACCAAAAAAAATGGTCACAAAAATAAAAAGTATTATTCCTTCAAACCACTTATTTTTTGGAACAGGTTTTCTTAAGTGTCATCAATAACTTCCTTTCCCGAAAAAAATAACTGTAGAAATCATAAAAAGTTATATTTCGAACTTCAGTCCGCATCTACGTATCTTCTGTACTTATTTTAACTTACCAACTTGTCTTAATGTTAATATCTCCATTTGAAATCATCTTGACCATCTTTGAAGCTTAATCCATGGTTTTTATATTTTAAAAGTTATGTAAAATAGAACAGGACTTCTCTGATTTAGTTTATTATGCCTTACTATTAATTAACGCCTATATGTTAAGGATTTATCAAATTTAAGCTACATTACAGACTGGAGTTCCGGATAATATTTTTGATTCATAACTATTACAGTTTCAACCTATATATAATTATATATAATAAATACTTATATTAAAATACTAAATCTCACATAATAATGCTATATGGCATATAGATTAAATATATTAAATATATATTTAATTATAAATAGATTCCAAATTGTAATATATAATAAATATTTATATAAATATAATTACTTTATTATAAATAAATATATATACATATAATAAATACATATATAATATAAATATATTATTTTATATCAATACTTATATTAATAAATCTACCTGTGGACCTTCATCTTTCACGAGATATAAAAAATACAACTAAAGATATAAAAACAAAGATGATACATGTCAGTGATTCAAAAGAAGAAATTCAAACATTTTAAATGCCAATAGTGTATTTTTTAATATAAATTAAATTAAAGTATTGCTTATTATGTGCAGCGTTTCAAATATTATTCTGCAATACCAAGGGCGAGTGCTGCCTTACTTAATTTCACGATGGCAAATAAAGAGTATTTACATTTTTCTTTAGTATTGTGGAGTATAACTTTAATATTTTTGTTTAAAAATGAAAAGCAGTGCTTCTTTCTCTTTCTAAGAAGAATCACCTCCATAAATACATATTTTCACAATGAAGTCGATTAATTGTATTTAGTTACATATCTATGGAGTAATTTGGAGATATAAAATTTGCTTCTTGTTCTTCTATTCTAATAATAAAAGACCTTGTCTGGCTGACATAAGATAAAGATCAATTTATGCAATTGATTTTGTAAGCAACAATATTGCGGAAAAATGTGGTGAACGGATCTTTATGCCTTTTTATAAATTTGGATTAAGAATATTCCCATGCACAAATAATAAATATCACACTGTTTAAATAAAATGATAAATTTGGCATATATGAGCCAAAAAAAATTAAAGTGTAATGTAATAGTTGTGTATAAACGTTTGGTTAATAGTATTGTCATTATTGCTAGATATTATGCGTCCAAGCCTAATGTAGGTACAGTATAAGAGCAATTTACCGTTCACCGGATTCTCTAATTACAACATATTGCAGACAGATAACAGAACTATCCTTCTATACGTTTCATAACGTCAGCTTCATACGGACAAACTTAACTTGTTTGTTTGATTTGCACATTTATAACCGTCTCACTCGTTCGTTTTTCTGCTGCCATTCTAGACGATTTCCTTCCTCGCTCTCCCTCAGTAAACCTAACTTGTTTGTTTGGTTTTCTTCTCTGATATTATTCTCTCTGGTTCGCTTTTCATCTATCTTTTTCTCTTTTTTACTCAGACAATGGAAGACCAGAATAAACTGAATAAAATTACCTGACCATTGTCGATAAACTTCAAAACGAAGTTCCAGAACATTTGCCACATCAAAGTACAGCATCTGTTAAAGAGAGGAATTTAACGCATCAATCAGAAGCAGGAAATAATTAAGAAGACTGAAGTTATTTTTAATATAGATATTCAAATATTTTTAAAGGCTAAAAATGCCTGTAGTGCTGAACAGTCTGTGTCCCTCAAATATTACCATGAACACACAATATTTCTGAAATGTTTATTTCTGTGCACATATTCATAGTCTAGAGATGAAATTATTTAACTAACATGTTGGAAAGTAAAACTTCCTTTATGAGAACAACTGCGGTTGTTCATTTATTTTAATTGTAGGAAATAGTTATTTAAAAAAATGTTTTTCTCATTGTTATTTATTTACTAATGAAATTTTAAATGTTTGATTTGCACTCTCATGTAGCCTATTAATAATTTGTTTTTGTATAAGATGATTCTGAGAGTTTTCTCTCGCAGGTAATTCTCCCCAGAGTGATTGCGGGGCTCACCTGATTACGTCGGGAATGCCTCGTATTTTCTCTGAGATTTTAATTTCAAAGCTCTCACATGCCGAGATACCTTCACCTATTTTGGGAGGTATAAATACGTACTGGGGTCGTGAGAATACTATCCAATAGATTAAACACCGGGTAGGATCCTTAAACTATAGCCCGGAGGCCGCAGGCAACCATTGGCTACCTTGCTCTATCCCCCTTTTTTCAATTCACTAAATATGCTATTAAAGGGGAGTTGCCTGTTTCAGGATCACTCTCGTGTAGCCTGCTAAGCAAAAAATAATAATTTTTTATGCTTCGGTGGTTTATTATTCAATAAAACTTTATTCTCTTTGAATTATTTGATATGGTCAAGTAATACAATAGTGGGAATATAATTTATTGTTATTAAATTCAAATCAGAAAGCTATATAATTCACATGTTAAAAATTTAGGATTAACTACCTTTAGTATCCGGAATTTCTCGTGCTCCCGTAAAGAATAAGTCAGGAATGTAATTAAAGATAAGTTTCTTACAGCTTGAGAAAACACATTCAAAAAGTGGAAAAATGAGGTTTGTTGACATTTTCACTTTTTTGACATATTTACAGTATTACTGTTATTTAAGTTTATTTGATTCAATACTTTTACCTGTGATGAATGTCACCATTAAATGCATAATATTTTATTCGCTTTTAGAACTGTTCAATCACTACCTGACGCGTAAAATAAAATTAATTTACGTATACATGGTATCGACGATCCAAAGAATTTTATTAATTATCAGGAAGTTTACTCTCTGCCACCGATAGGTTAATTACGACGTGAAATATTTGTTATTTAAAAAATATATAGTGTTATAGATCAAGAATATAGGCAACCCGCATTCAATTATGACGAGAACGTATGGGCCAACGAAACATTTTGCGTAAAATATTTTCACATTCTTCTTATTCTTCAGTATGAATTTTGGTTAAATTCGGACCAGTATTTTGGACGCCAATAGCCAGGAAATGCATACTAACAAATTGACAAAGGTTTTTAAATACATAGATATTCAAAAGATAGCAATTTATACACGAATCAATAATTATTTCAGTCATCCTTTGTGATTCTGACTTTTCAAATTTTTATAAAGTTAAGGGATAGAAAGAATATTTCATGAATCAGTCAATTTTTAAAACGAAGTCATTAAAAATGTATATTTTCTGCCCATATTTCTAATTGACTTGCCTTTATAACAATAATTCATTTCTGAATTTTATATCAAAAACTTGAAATTTTATGTGAATTACAGCTTTTTAAAAAAATTGTAGGGATAATGTTTATAACTTAATTTTGTGGTTTACAATCACAATATACGGTCAGACATTTACATTGTTAATAAATTCAACCGTTAAAAGGCAAGACCGGTAGATTACACAAGTTTACTTTTTACTGCGGCGACTGTACAAATCCGAACACATTTGTTTCTATGTCAGTGTTGGAGACATTATTTTGATGGTATGTCGTGTTTGAGTTCTTTATAAAATTTTCTAAAATAGTGGATAAAGTTAATATAATCTATAATACAGAATAAACCGATATCATCTAAGAACGCTGCAATGTTGTTTCAGTACGTCCATATGACACTGCATAGCAGAAGACAGCTCTATATCTCAAATCGTGTTTATGTAAAATAAACAAAGTCCTTCACATCTCAATTATAATAAAAACGTTAATCATGGAAAGGTATGATACCTAAAATTATACCTAGGACTACATTTCGTCGATAGTAAAAGTGGTTTTAGTCAGCGAATGGCAAATCTTTGGTGTTTGGTGATAGCCTGTTGCTACTGTTTTATTCCACCCACACATTATCTGGTCAACCTGGACGTTGGTTTTGGACATTATAGCAACAAAGGCCCCTAACTGTTGAATAAAGTACTGAAAAAAATTGGATTATTTCCAGTATTTACTTTCAGATCTCGTGTTACCTTAGACAAAATAAATTTGTAAGTTTTCTTGCATTATCCTCAAATTTCTGTTTCTTGGTGGATGGTCCCGCACCACTGTGAGATATCCTCCTGTTCAAAGCTTATCTATGGATAATTACTTTGTTTTTATCTAATCAACTTATCATGCTTTGTGATTTTGTGAAATTGCATAATAAACGTTAATTGTGATTTAATCATGAACGACATCTCGTAAGTTTCCATAATCAAATAATATTAAATAAGTTTAAATATTGTGTGCTATAATTCCGCTCGCCAGCCACATCATGACGGTATTAAATAAAACCATACAAATATTTAAATATATAAAAGTGTGTTGTGTTTGGTCTTCGTTTACACCGCAAAAATATTATTATAGCAAGGAATTGTTATATAATAAAAAGAGTATATTTAATTTGAATATATTCCATTTAATTATGATGATATTACATTAAAAAATTTTCAAAAAAATATAACTCAAATTAAGTTTTAATAAAAATATAAATTTACGAATAAAATGTATAATCAAACTGGCTCAGTCGGTAATGCAAAAAGAATCTATGCAGCTTCTAAAAGGCTGCTCCCGGGAACGCGAGCGACGAGCGATATAATTGTAATAAAAATCGCGAATCAACGAGAATGGTTTAAGTGGAAAGCCGGGTAAAATGCCGTTACCAGATGTTCTGCGTGGTGACGTCGTTCTTGGTTGGCCGTTGCCGGATGTTCCTTTGCTGGACACGTCTCCTCTAGCGCCTCTTCTTCAGCTTAAATCTCCATCAAATGTTATCTTTTTGTTTTCCGTACTACAAATGAATCTTCTTTCCTGAACATGGCGAAATTAACTTTTACGCATGTTGTTTCCTCAGCCACTGCTGCTCTCTCACCCCGACCTTCTCTGACAGTTCCCCGAACCAACTGTGTCGAATAACAATGCACTCCAGGCAATAAATAATGTAAACGGCGACGTTTCCCGCCTACTTGGCCTCATCAAACCACCATAGTTTTTCGTCCTGCTGTACGCAAATAACAAAAACTCAATTATTTTTGCTTTACCGCTTAAATGTAGGGGTCATGATTCACCACAAGTGTTCTCTACAACGTAATTATTCATAACTTGAAGTGATTGACGCACCCAAACGGTTGTCTTTGAAGAAATGGATTGCATTGGTTTGGTATTTTCAGTAACATTTGAAACACTGAAATTATCGAATCGTAGTTTCAGTTCGGGAGTTCTTTTGCCATCAACGAATATTTTAAATTAAATATTTATCTTCATTTGCACCTCCTTTTTGTTTAATATTCTGTCACGTCATTGACACGTGTTAATGATCCGAATATAATGTGTTCGGACCCCCTAAATTTTTCAATTGTTTCACCTTCCAGAACTATAGTCTTCATATATCGGAACCATTTGTCATATGATTTTTTGTCGGCTTCCAAAGAGCAGAAGGGAGTGCATTAAAGACTTCAATTTCCTTTAGCATTAGGGACATTTTTTTCTAAGACCCTAAATACAAATAGAACAATAAATTTGAAATACTTTATTCTAAATTCGTTCAAAAAAATCTTCATTTTATAATCGTTGATATTAGAGATCACACCTCGTAACTAATATTAATCTAATTTTCCTCTTCATATGCTGTAACCATTTTTGTTGTTTCCTTCTGTTTAAAACTCTCTCATTCGGTATTCAACTATTGAGGTATGATTTTAATTTCTTGGTATTTTATGTTTATGTTAATAATGTTCATTACTTCAAAGTTTGTTGAATGAGACGCGGTAACCATAGCCTAGTGTCACATTTTAAATATATTTGATTTTACTTCTATGAATGACGACAATATGTCTTATTATTGTGTATTAAATAATATACATTCAAATAAATATGACAAAAAATCTATTAAAAAAGAATTATTATGTAATTATAAGTGTAATACAATTAATATAAATATTAAACACAATATTTTTTAGATTCTCTTCTAATAATTTACATAATATATATTTTTTGAATGCTCATTATAGGTGATAAAATGTTTTAAATTACATATTAATAAATATAAAACAGCTATAATAGGTTAATAACTTAATAAATATGAAGTTATTTAAAGTAGTACCAATCAAGGTAAAGTAAGAAAAATTATTCATTTATTGTAATGTCATTGCTCCTATATTACGCAAAATAAATTTGCTTGGACATTGTCAAAGTAAACACTGTTTTCGATCTTTATTACGACCGGTCATTAATCCAGTTGTGATTTTAAAAATGCTTTCTCCTAGCCTTGAAATAAAGCCAATCCTGTTTCTTACGTCATATGCTGATGTGGTATAAGATGACACGGACGTTCTCAAGCTCTTATTTTGTTGCTTTCCTCTAGATACATTAATTAACACTCCAACTAACCTCTTTTTCTTTATTATTTGAACCACAAGAAGGTTTTCAATTATATCAAACTGCCATTCGCTATCCATAAACTGAATGACAAACGCTCCATATATTTATTTTATGGGGCTGCAGTCAGTGACTTATTAAAGTTGGTGTATAATTTGTATTAGATTTATTTTCGGGATTTTTTACTTTTGTTCTCTCTCATCGTAACAATCGATAAATGTTTGTATTTTGATCTTTTGATACATATTTTTTTTGTTTAGAGTCGTATTAACAGCTTGGTCTTTAGCGACATTCTGCCATTTGTGGACCTCATGCTGCTGCAGGGGTCGAACAATACATATGTAATGAATTATACATTTTTTTGTCATAAGAATTACTGTTTATAATCTTTTTTTAGGTTGAAAAGACAAAATAGTCGAAAGCTTCCTACTGAATGTAAAAATTTTTTATCTCAGGACTGTTTTCGGTTAATTCAACACATAATAGTATTTTAATTGTTTTGTTAATGCCAGTTGGTTACTCAGCATGGGAACTCAATCACACACACATCATCATTTCCCATGACGGGATTCGAATCTGGGAGCTCTGTGGTGCGAGGCAGTGACGCTAACCACTATACCACAGGAGGCCGGCATTTTCGTCTTCTGCATGGTGCAGTGGCGTGTCTTGTTTAGGTTAATTCTGATGCAATTCGGGCCTTGAACTGGCCAGGGTTTGTGTCAGACGCTCCGTTTTAAGCACGTCGTTGGCTCTTAGCTACTTTCCCTTCATCTCGTTATATCGGCGCTATGATCCTAGGGAATAGTGTACATACTTCAATTAGGATCAAAGTAAGACGTCTCCGCACTGGAAGCTCTGCCATCATACGATTACAGATTGCTCATCAAGACGAACTTAAATTTATATTCTAGTTTAATGACATTAAAAATTCAACCAATAGGCATTAACAAAAAATCAAAATACTATTAAGTGTTTAATTAACCGAAAACAGTCCTGAGATTAAAATTTTTACCTTCAATAGTGAGCTTTCGACTATTTTGTCTTTTCAACATTAAAACAAGATTATGAACACTAATTCTTATTGCAAAAATATTGTATTATTCATTACATATATATCATGAGGAATATATATGTATTATTATTGTGTATTAAATAATATACATTCACATAAATATTACTTAAAATCTATTAAAAGAGAATTATTATGGAATTATAAGTGTAACACAATGAATACCAAGTATTAAAAATAATATTTTTTGATTCACTTGTAATAATTTGAATACATATATACATATACCCGTTTAAAATTATGAGTATATATAAAACTATAAACGTCGACGACGACTTGTCAATAAAGTAAATGTCAACTTTGTACAATACTGAGGAAGCCGATAAAATCAAATTACGTCGAGCTTCATTTCATGAATATACAAATAATTTAATTCAATACATAAAACCTTAAGGACTAATGTACACTTATACAATAAAAAATGTATAACATAAGAATTAAATTTGAGTCATAAAATAATTTAATGTTAATTTATTTTAAAATTCAGCACAATGCCCTCCAATATCGGAACCTTCCTTCCTACAATTAATAATGTTGTCTCTATTGAATTTTATATGTATGGCCTCAGAAGTTGTTTTTATGTAAGATGGGGATGTTCTCAGCAACGATGCAACAAAAGTACCCTAATAAAAAGACTAATGGTTGAAGCCGATTAAATTTCTCTAGAACCAAAATTGTTAAATATGCTCTAAAGACAAGATAAGTTCTCAAATTATTAGGGACATAACTGTTATCCCTCACCATGCCTATCCAGATTTTCCAAGAACTTTGTTCCCCATCTATTACAACCTTCAAAACGTTTTAATAAAAGAAAAGCTTATAATCCCAAAAATTTAATTCCGTCAGGAGATACATCAAACTCTAAAGACCACATTCCAAAAAAAATGAAATTAAATAAGTTGAAAGAAGAAATCATTATTTCGACGGAAAACAATTAGCAAGAAACTAAATCCTCAACCAATTCCTAAAAGAGTGTGATTCTAAAAAAATCCACTCTAAGGACTTTCCCAGAAGGAAACAGGTCGAGAATTAAGATGGAGACCTTTTCATTCAAATTTAACTTACTCTTTCTTATTTTCCAGGGTTCTCCCCCAAAACTGTCATCATTGCAACATACGGTTATCAATCCCACATCTAATTTTTGAATGCACTAACCTTATAGCAGCCAGAAAGAAGTGAATAGAAAGTTACTCCAATGAGGATTTCAACCGATCGGCCCAAGCCTGCAGGGTGTTCATACAATTCACAATCAGAACAGAACTTTTTGAAAGTATATTAAGTGTACATAAACTAAAGTTCATTAATTTATATTATTTTTAAATTTAACATGTATCGTTTGTCGTTAATGACCAGCACTGTAGATGCGACGTGCAAATAAGTAAAAAAATGTTCTTCCAATTAAAATTATGGATGAACGTTTTAAAATTCGCAGATAATAACTTTGGATTTTATATATACACAAGGCACGTGGTCAGCGTGGTGATTCTCCATCAGGCATAACCGCGGTTTTCGTGATCACGACGAGTACAAACATCCATGCTTATGCCTGGTTTCAATCTCAGGACTTCATGGATATGAGTAGGTGACGATGACCGCTACACCACCACATTGAGTCCGTACGGTTTAGCATAGAGCGTAAAATTTTCTCAGGGATCTTGTGGTCCACCAATAAACGAAACTTTGAGATTTTTGCAATTTAAAATTGTCTTTAAAGGAAGACAAATCTGGGAGAAAAGTGAAAAAGATGTAAGTTGAAACAGCAATTAAAATTTCACGAGCCTCTACTCTACCGGACAGTTTGGCAGCTTGGCTGCTGCAGTGTCCAGAGCTAAGTTCCAGGATGACTGGATCGACATTGCAAATAAGAGTTAATAGGGAGGCAAGGTAACACCAGAGACAATATAGTTAATCAGCTAAACCCCAGCTTCACACACACTTTTAATTCAGCAACTAAAGTTATGCGGATTCATCAGCCGGTGCATTGCCATTGTACAGCATCAAAGTCTAGTTTTCCCCCTTTCCTCCCCCCATCATCCCTAAAACGCATCAAACGTCCCTGGTAGACTTCCTTGTTGACCATCTAACAACGTGATACAAATTCCTACAGGTAATCCCAAAGCTAATTTCAGATTGATCTGTTGTTATTGTTTACTGCAAAGGCATTGTCCATCAGCAATTTGTATCAAGTTGTCAGGTGGTCAAGAAGAAAAGCCACCAGGGACTTCTGGTGTGTTTTAGGGGTTCTGTGAGCAGGAAGAAGGAAAACTAGATTTGGATGCGGACACACCCGTTGTGGCCTGTCAACCGTACTTTATGGACATAGCCGCAGCAGACTTTTCCTCTTTCTCTAACAAAAGACACGTTGAAAGGATGTCGTTTACAACAGACGATTCAGGTCAAAGGCGTCATGCCAGGAAATGCGATTTCGGAGGATTTCCAAAATGGAAGCAAAGTTTGTAACAGTAATATTTCCAGTAGAGGGAACTATTTTAAGGGGACAACGTTAGCTTTCACGGCCATTGGCTGAGCTTCAATTGAATCAATTCTTCTCTCTTCGTAGAAGGTGTCAGGGCAGCCTCACGTGTATTATAATCCCTGTCACACCTAATCACTAACAAACTCTCTCCTCTCTTTCCTTCATAGACACCAAACAAGTACTATTTCCACACGAAAGTTTACGTCCAATTATATGTTTCGTGCCACTTGACTACCGGATTAGCAACATTCTCGCAGGTTCGTTTCCTGCCACAATATTCTTTTGGTAATTATACCCCAGATCAAACTCGTCTCCCGTCATTCGGAAGGGCGTGAGAATAGTACCCAATATCCCGACCTACCTGATGCAGGTTTTCTAGGGGTTTCCCTGCATATTTTTAGGATAAACACCGGGTATGATCCTTAAACCATAGCCCGGGGATCCTAGTCAACCCTTGGCTGCCGTGCTCTACCTTCCACATCCTTCCTTTTCAATTTTCTTCCTTTGCTTTTAAAGAGGAGTTGCCTGTTTTAGGATCACTCCCATGTAGCCTGTAGCACAGTAGAATCCGCGTCCAATTTTTTACTATTTATGGAAATTTAAATTGCTATAAAAATTTCAGTATGAGCACGTTGCTGACGAGGAAGAAGGTGTTTTCCTGCGCGCCGACTTGGCGGCTCGGAGTCAAAACAAAGAGACAGCGGTTGGCACTTGGGCCATAAAGCTCAGACATCTTGTCGCCGGTTTCGGAATTTCCTAATATGTCTGAGTAGTGTAGGAAGACTGTAAATTACGGACTGATCCCTTAGAGGAGGCAGCGGAGAGGTGTATCATGTTTTGATCAGTCGAGGAAACAGCGAAGGAAACAACGAGGGAAGAAAGAGGAAAAAGCTGTTACCTCAATTCCGGCAGCACGACTTTGTGCTATTGTCTACCGGCCGTTTCAGAGTTCCACAACTAGGAAGTTCCAGTGACATCTGCAGCAAGACACATATGCATACAACTCAGGTTCGTCAACAAACGGAAAATCTGCTGCACGTGATCACCCAAACAATAATTACCCCTGAGAACTTTAATATAATCCCATTTTAATTCTTTATTTTTGTACGCCGGACCCATTTTAAAATTATTGCGTTTTCTGTTAATAAATGTATATATTAAACCAAATTATTAAATTTGTTAAATAATTAATAACCCCTATCATTTACAAGCCTGTTTCCCAAAGAAAACCGGAAATACTTTCATTTCATTAGATCTAATATGCATTATGCAGCCAGTATTTATAATGTCACTAACACTCAATAATAAAAGTATAATTTGAAAAAGTCATTACATGGATAGTTTTAAATGTTTCATAAGGGTCCAGCTAGCCCATGCTTGTTTTAAGAAACATAAATTTGTACTTTTCATTTCCACATGAGGTCAAAGCTGATGGATTGATACAGAGTCGTACTTGGAGGAGAAACGTAAGGTCCTAATTTGTTGTTATGTGCGTGAGTTCATTCGGACATCCGGGTAGAGGCGGTAGCGAGAGGACCATCACTCTACCAGATCGTGGGCCGCCACTCCCACTTCATAACCATTACCCCGGTACAGGCAGGCAGATATCTAGCGACCCGCCTGCTACATGCATTATTACCTTGCGTAATATACGGACTCTACGCGAGCACAGGGTGCCCCCAAAGCAGCAACTCGCTGCCTATTTATAATTACTTCAGTGAGGTCAACTTGTGACCAGACTTCAAATTTTAAATGCTCCGGTTCTATCTCAATAAATGGTTTATTTGTGGGTTATCCATTTAAACTTGTGGAAAATTGGAACAAAGTTACTAAATTTTAAACAATTTTTATTTCATCGCAAGTAGTTCGTTTAAAAAGTATATTTGTAATCTCATACAATATTATATATAAAGTAAAATTATTTTTAAAATAAATAATAGAAGGGATCGCTTTGTGAGCTGATGATTTCGTTTTTATTTTGATTTACTGCTCATGCTTATCTAACATTTCTACTGTGCCATAAATATTATTTTATAAGGCAGAGTAGTATAAACTGTTACTGTAACGGTGGGTTTGCTATAGCAATCTATAGTAACCACTCCTCTACATTAAATCACATCCCACGTCAGAATAAACGTTTCATAGCATACATAAGAGCAGAACATTGTGACTAATTCCTTTAATTCAAAGCCAAAATCAAATAAAACTTTTTCATGGTCAGTTAAAATAATTTGCCATTTTTCCGACAGCTCCCATCGTGGTTCTAATTAAAAATTAAAAAGACTTATTTACTTCCGATTGTTGGCAAGATTAACTTCAACTAAGGCATAGTGTTTCTACGGTGAATATTTATTTTAGGAGTCTCTTCAATATGTTATGGTGGACTGAGCGAAATCAGCTGTGCAGGAATAATCAAAAGTATATTTCAGGCCAAATAATGAAATTACTCAAACTGAAAGCTTATTTAGGCATATTTAATAACACCAAGGAACAACTCAATTCTTTTCCTGTTAAATTATTATTCTAAAATATTACTATTTTCTAATTTCCTATAGTATTCGTCGAGATCTTTCTGACGGTTGATCCGTATAATATTTCATTTTCATCCATTTAGGGTTCATACAAACGCAATGAAAGTATGAATGAAAATATAAGAAGTATTTGTATATGCATACGACGTTTAACAAAAAGATAATGGTGAACACATCCGAAATCTCCCGTTAATGATAACATCAAAGAGCAAAGTACATTTTGTGACTATAACGTAGTTATCATGTATAAATGATAAATATAAATAATTCAATAGTTTAAAAATAATATAATATTAAAAATATAAGCTGCCAATAATATATTCATCTTTATTTAATATAATTGTGTTCTTTCAGAGAATATATATTTTACGATTTTAGTTACAGAAACATATTAATATTAAAAAATCAACCATACCAACTGTTACTTAATAGCATTTTTTGGAAGTTCTTTGAACTTTCTTCAGTTTGTGGTCCGACTGAATGGTTTGTCTTAGAGTTTCTTCACTCTGGTTTTTATTAAAAATTTTTGAGATTCACAAAATTGTCTTTAAATGTGTCTTAACATATATCTTACTGTTCAAAGCAGACATTAAAATGAAATATTGTTTGAATAAGACACAGAAACTTGTTTCTGGTCAGTTTTAAATAATTTTAAGCCTCTGCAATTATAGGGAACGCTGCATTCAAATTGGTGTGAAGATGGATCTAGATAAACTTACTGAACTAACGGAAATGATAGAAAATGGAATGTCTTACGAAATTTACTTGTCTTTTGGCATGCTGAACATAATATGCTGAGAGTTTGTGTAAAGAAGATAAAACGTTGTTTTGAATTGTGGTCCTTAGAGGAATTCATCACACGTTGTCACCTTTGCTTATTTAAGATATGTATTTTTTTTGTAGGAGGTTGAAGTAAAATGCGAATTTGTGTGCGCTCCGCTTAGTGCGGTAATGAGGCAGTAAGATGGAGCATGTGATAGGAAGAATGATTTTGGGCTGGGTTGTGCAGGCAGGATCCCGCCGGTAGCCGAAGCCGAAGCCGGTAGCCGGTAGCCGGTACGTGCACCGGAGCCGCCGACCAGACCACTGATTACCTTGTGACGTCACTCGGACGAGTAATAGCGGCGGTGGGCGGAGAAGAGCGTGATTACCAGCATAAAGCAAACGGTTCCACAGATGAGTCCGCCAGATTGCCATAATGGCGGCAAGACAGGAGCAAGCGAAAACAACGGCGGCGGCCCGAAGATTTAAGGCGAGCCAGCATCGCGATGACCTCAAACACCGAGGAATTTATTACTTGGCAGATGCGATAGTAATTCGCCACGCAGGTAACCCGTAGCAGCACGTGTGCCTCAAAACACACGTAAACAGGTAATGATGCGAGAAGATCGAATGGAGCGAACTCTATCCAACTAATAGAACACCAGAAGAGCAACTTTGAAAAAAGATGACAAGCATGAGCGGATTAACTCACTTTAAACCTGAGTAATACCAACACGAGAACAGGCAATTGTAACCAATGATAAAGGGAAAAGTAAAGCTCTTGAAGGAATCAAGGCTGAACTACTGGAGTATTTCAGATCCCATGAAGGGCATTGAACGAAAATTACAAACGGCAGTTTACCAACTACAAATGAGCACAAATAATAATAACGGATAATCGAATGAAGGCTTTCCCGGTGTAAGTAATTTACAAAGTTTTCTTGGGCTTCTAACCGGTGTTTTCACCCGGTTAGAAGCCCGAGAAAACCTTGTAAATAATAACGGATTTTAGTCTGCCTATACGTAAAGAACGTTTTGCCAAATACAGACAAAATTCATAAATATTTGAAACCACAATGTTTCGTCTGACATTATAGCCAGACTTTGCATAAAAAATTATGAATGAAGTAACACACATCAATAAAATTTCAGAAATTGGTCACTTAGGTCAATATAGGACAAGATTACTAGCGCAAGGAATTGATTGAAATGTGTTAGTTGTCAAGTTTTGATGAACATCATAGGATGAGAAATGTACGAGTAATGTGGAGCGTATTCCATTAAAATGTTTCTGTATTGGACCACAAATGTTAATACTTCGAGATTATTTACTATTTCTACAAAAGTATCTATAACGCAATGGACATATCTTATGACTTTTAATAAAGCAATACATATAAGAATTGCAGTTTATCTTACTAAATTTAAACTTATATCTACATCGCAGCATGGTTTTATTAGTGAAAAGTCTACCAACACGGCTTCATATGACTTCGTTCAAAGTATTAATGACGCACTCGATAAAAGACTTCAAGCGACTTGTATTCTTGCTGACCTCTCGAAAGCGTTTGATTCATTAGATCAAAATAATTGACTAAGAAAATTAGATTTCTATGGAATCAGAGGAGTTTTCTTCTCATTACTGGCGTCGTACTTGCAAGACAGGCGCCAAAAAGTTGCGATTGCAAACTCGGACGGAAATGAGTATCTGTCAGAATGGGGAACAATTACCTGCGGTGTCCCTCAGGGCTCAATTTTGGGACCCTTACTTTTCATCGTATACATTAACGATTTACCGAATTACTTAGATCCTTTAAAATCAGTCCTCTATTCTGACGACACAAATTTGGTAAACACGGACATCGACTCGGAAACATTACGAGTGTTAGTCTGGGAAACCGATATTGTAACATCAAAAGTGATGTACAACTAATATTTTCATTCTGTCATGTGCAAACTGGGGTCGTTCGCATCACGCGCTTCAAATATTTAAACTACAAAATAATATCTGGTGCGGAGTGGAATACCAGTATAAAGCCTTTCTTTCGTAAACTTGGAATTCTAACTTTGTCTTGCATGTATATTCTAGAAATTTTAAAGTTTGTAGCGGACAACATCAATCTATATGCACTAAACGGCTCAATTCATTTATACAACATTAGAAATTGCTCTAAACTGCGAATTGAAAAACATTGTCTAAGCCTTTTTGAAACAAGCATTCCTGTATAAATGTATACAATAATCTTCCGGAGGAAATGAAAAGTTTAAAGGTTCAAAATTTATTTATTAAGAGTTGTAAATCTCTGTTAGTGAATGGAACGTATTATTCGCTGAAAGAGTACGTAGATAGGAAGGATCAAAACACTTTGTTAGTGTCCTATTAAAATTCTCATATTATTTTACAATTATAATCTACTAGAATTTTTCTGCCGACTTATTTTCTTTTTCATGTTCGACGGGAATCGACGCAAGATTTGATGCACCCTATTCCGTAGACGGAAAATTAAAGATTAATATTGTTAACTTTTCTCTTTTGTCCTTAAACTTTTAATTGTAAACTTTTTTATCTAATTGATCGAATAATAAATCTAATTCTTGAATAATAAATCCAAGTTTCACCAAAGCAATTTGAAGAAAAATAAATACTTAAATAAATCACCTTATTATGTTAAAGTATTACAATACTATAGACATAATTAAAATAAAGGACGTATTGGTGTGATGAAATAATTCATAAGACTTTTCTATTTGACTAGAGGAAGGGCAGAGAAAACAACCATTTATTTGAGATTTCAATAAAACGATACTAAACATGGAATGTGCAGTACTAATTGTATATGAAAGATGAACAATTGTAAAGTTATGAAATGTTCTGCTACAGAAAAGATTTAAATTTCTGATGAGGCTGAAGCCATAGTTTTCAAATGTCTGTCAGAGAGAAAGGAAGTCACTTTAGCAGACTCGCAAGAATACTACCCCTGTTCATATGGAACCGACTGTTACGTTCGTCTTTAATTAGGTCAATGGAGATCATAAGTAGTAGTGCAAGGATTCAGAATGTATATACTCTGATGCGAAAATATTACGACCATCTCCTTAGTAGCTTGATGATCCAAATTTGGATCACAATTAAGCAGTGTTCGACGGGGTATTAAGTCCTCAGTAGGTCTTAAGATGTATCTAGAACTAAATGATCTATGAACATGGCAGTTAATTATCTTAAGTTACGAGTCAGTGGTTTGTAGGCCTTTGGCTCATATTCCAGATGCGATCTATACGATTGAGACAAGACGAATTTCGAGACCAACATAAGTTTATGTACCTCAATCCACACCTCTGGCCGAGTGGCATGAACTTTTATGTTAATACGATCGGGACTAGCATTGAGCATGCAGGAATGAACAACATATGTGTTTCAAATAAGTTGTAACTGCAGTAAAATTTGCACAGATCGCAGCCTATCCTCCTGTACAAAGCCTTGCTATCTACTCGAGGTTTCACTTTGCATAGATTTTCACGACAGCATCACGCAATCAGCCGACCACTTTTTTCCGTTAACGACGTTCTCGTTTCTAGGCGCTGGGCTAAAGTAACGTTGATAAAATGATTCCTGATCTCTACTCTGCTTATAGTTTCTTTAATTCGTCGCGGGCCATCAGAATCAACAGACGGCATTAAAGTTCGTGATTGACCGTCTCATATTGTTCAACGGGAGATATTGGACCAAATATTGACAAATTACAAGTCTAGTAGGAAGCCAGCAAAAGGAAATAGCTCCAACGATTTATTCTGCGGTGACGCGTTGGCGAACAATCGATGTATTATTAATTTCTGTTTAAATTAATTGACTTCGTGGTTAACCTAGATTTTTGTAAAAATTTTAGTTTATTAAGTAAAATACAAACTATAATTTGTAGTCAGAAAATTTTACTAGCGCATTGGGACTAAATCAAAGCAAGAATCTCTATCTTTCCGATACAGAGTTTAATTTTGTTATACTTTCTGAAAATTATTATAGAAATCATTATTTATATATACATTACTTTGTATGCTAAAGCAAATAGGAACTCACCAGAAAGTTTTAAGCAGAATAAGAGAAGAGAGAATAATATGGAGGACTTTGACCAAGAGAAGAGATAGATTAATAGGCCACGTTTTGAGACATGAGGGTCTGGTAAATTTGCTTCAGAGGGAGAGGGAAGTGTGTGGGGTAAGAACATAAACGGGAAGGCCAAGGATGCAAGTTGGTAACCAGATTAGAAGGGAATGTGGGATGTTTTAGTTATGTATAAATGAAAAGGCTTGCACAGAATTGTTTACCATAGAGGGTTGCATCAGACAAGTCTAAGTACTGACAACTACAACAAGAACAGAGTAAAAAATGAAAAATAGTGAGTACACTGTTATTAAGAACAACGTTCATTATTTTTCTCAACGCTCGGAGAAAGTCTTGTGAATATTCGTAACCGTCAATAACCTTTTCACTAAAAACTGGCAGAAAACAAGGAAATTGAATAAGCCATGTAAAATTTACGCGATTGGAAACAATATTTCTGTTTAACATACATTTAAAAGGTACAAAATTAGAGTTTTCTGAATGTTAAAGGTTTCTATCTGTTGATATAAGTGACCTTTACATTAAATTTTGATTGGTTAAGATTAAATCATTCACGATTTGCAATGCGAGTTAGTACCTTAAGAATTATTTTAAGCCGATCTCTTAATTTATTCACTCAAGTGCATCTCTGGTGTCCGTGGGAAGAAACCTGCGAGGTAGGCCACCCTTTTGTATCTTCCGTGTAGCGGGTAAAGTAGTTCTAATAAATTATTTTCTTATACCTTATTAAACCTTTAACATTCAGGAAACACTGTTTCGGTACCTTTTTAATGTATGTTAAACAGTTATTTGTTTCAAATCGTGTCAAATTTTACATGGCTTATTCAATTTCCTTGTTTTTCTGGCCGTTTTTTTAGTGAAGAATATTCACGAATATTCACAAGATTTCTACGAGTGTTCCGAAGAATAATCAGCTTTCTTCCTAATAACAGTGTACTCACTATTTTACAATTTTCACTTTGTTTTTGTTGTACTTCTCAGTCCTTAGACTGATCTGATGCAACCCTCCATGCTAACCTATTCTGTGCAAGCCTTCTCATTTATACATAACTAAAACATCCCACATCCCTTATAATATGCTTACTATATTACATCCTTAGCCTCCCCGTTTATGTTTTTACCCCACACACAACCCTCTCCCTCTAATGCAAATTTACCATACAGTCATGTCTCAAAACGTGTCCAATAAATAAAAAAACGTACCTATTTTTCTTTCTCTTATTCTGCTTAGTACTTCCTGGTTAGCTCCTCTATCCACTCCTCATCTGATTTTAGCATTCTCCTATAACACCACATTTCAAAAGCTCCTATTCTTTTCCATTCTGAATCTCCTACCGTCTAAGTTTTGCACCAATGTAACGCCACACTCCATACCAACATTTTTAGTATTAATTTCCTAATGTTCATACTTAAATTAGCCGTAAGAAAATTCCTCTTTTACGCAAAAGACTTCCTTTCCTGTGCTATCCTACTCTTTATGTCTACTATACTTCTACCTTCCCTAGTTATTATGCTGATCAAAGTTGCAGAATTCCTTAACATTTTTACTAATGCATTCTGTATCTTGTTTGTCATGTGTAACTTTAACTCACTGTGCGTTATTATTGTTCATTCAGAAAAATACGTAGTGGTTTAGAAGAGTAAATATCAGCGGCATTAGTGAATATTAGCATAAAACATTATTTCATTTTCTTAATTGAAACAAATAATATATATATAAAATATTATATTGCGGGACAAAAACAAAAGCCATTTGATTTTTATAATATTGCCACATTATTTGTTATTATTTTGTTTGTAACTTTAGATTTATTATAATTTCAATGAGATTAACAAATGTATCAGTAAAAATGTCTTTATCCACAAGAACTTTGTATTGTAGCTGATGTTGTGTTGTGGTTGTGAGCGAGGGGCAGTTTACGGTGAGCATTCGGTGCGAGTGGATCGAGGTGATAAAAGTGTTTTTATAAAACCTGCTAGTTCGATTATTAACCGAGACTCGTGACAGTTTGGTGGAGACGCCAGGTATCCTCAAAACGGGTCCCATTAGGAGAAGCCGTCGACTTAAATATTTGCCACCTGAGTGCGGAGTTTATTTGAAACAGCGTACTAGGGTTACAAAGGTGGCGACCACGACAGCTGTTTCACCTTTAAGCTCCTGCCATCAAGTTAGGAATCCGACAATATTCAAAGGTGAGACCAGCCAAGATTCAGACAAATGGCTAAAAGAATACAAACGGGTCGCCAAACTCAATCGCTCGGACGACATAGTGTGTTTAGCCAATGTGTACTACTTCTTAGAAGATACGGCGAAACAGTGGTTCGAAAACAATGAAGACCGACTTAGTTCCTGGGACGTATTCGAAGAAGGAATAAAAGCAGCTTTCGGTGACAGCCAGAAACTTAAAAGGCGTGTGGAGGAGCAATTGAAGACGCGTGCACAAGGATCAACGGAAATGTCTTACATGTCTTACATACAGGACGTCATTGCACTGTGCCATCGAGTAAACTCGTCAATGGACGAAGAAGAGAAAGTTGGTCACTTGATGAAGGGCGTCGCAGAGAACATTTTACCAGCCATTCGTATCCTGAACATTACAACAACAGAGGAGTTCATAAAATGGTGCCAACAAATAGAGTTATCACAACAGAGTAGAATGGCTCCACGACGCTCTGAACGTTTACCTAACGTCGCTTCAATGACGAAGGTGGATGAGAAACAAGATATGGCGACTCTAATAAGACAGATCGTCAGAGAGGAAATACAGAAAGTGTTTATGCCACAAAATATAGAACCACAGCCGTTAGATTTTGAGGGAATAATAGAAGAAGAAATACAAATAAGTATGGCTCCCCTTTCGAGGTCCGAACCAGCGTACGTCGCAGAAAGACCACAGATAAGTTATGCTGCCACGATCCGTAACCAACCGAGACAGTCGTATATCGTGCAATCCCGTCGACAATCCTCGAGTCAACAGAAGGAATCACCACGACGACGAACAGATGTTTGGAGGACAACAGACAATACACCCGTGTGCTTCCATTGTGGGCGTCCAGGCCACGTGGTACGTTACTGCCGTGAACGGAGGCAAATCTTTGATGACTACTACGCCGACAGACGTCAACAACCAAGAAGACAGAACTAAGACGACGAATTCAGCCAAACCGCCGATCGCAGTCCGTCCCCACAAAGAAGCAGATCACCTGCACGCCGCGGACGTTCACCGTCACCATACAGACGATCCAGCCGTTCATCCAGCCAGGAAAACTGAGATGGGCGACCACCTACGGAAGTGCGGCCGCTGCTGATAAAAATCCTCCTTGTACGACAGTCGCTAGGATGACGGGGAATTACGTAAATATCGACATCGACGATCAGCCAGCTAGAGCCCTCGTAGATTCTGGAGCCTCCTATTCTGTAATAGCCGATGCTTACCGCCAACAGTTTCAGAAGACCATGATAAAAGACGATAGGGAAATTACGTTGAAGACCGCCAACGGAAGTCAGATACGGTCTATTGGAACCTGTACTTTTAGAATCAGTATTAACGGCCAGACTCAACCATTTCAATTTATAGTCATCCCTGAATGCAGTCATAATGTTATACTAGGATGGGACTTCTTCGAGGCGTCGCGGCCGTCATAGACTGTGGCGACGCTGTACCCTACCTTGACGAGGCAAGTGAAAAATGTTCAGACGTACCACAATGTGTGAGTCGGATATTCGTACTAGAAGACACGTTTGTTCCGCCTGCATCAGCAAAGCGAATCCGAGTCCGAGCCACGAACGCTGACAATTGTGACCTATTCGTGAGTTGTAATAAGACACTGCTATTCGGAAGGGAATTGTACGTACCGGCGTCAATATTAAACATTTTCGATGGCGAAGGAGATATTTGGGTCACTAATGGCAAGAATCAGTCGCAGCTAATCCTTAAGGGATTTGCATTGGAATAGCCGCGACAATACACGAGGACCAGCTCTGTAGCCTCGAGGAAAGTACACGACAAACAGACGTACGACGGAAAGCCGACGAGGAGGCTACGCAGTTGCTTCTTGGAACCAACCTACGGTTAAACATCGCATCAACACTGGGGATAATCATCCGGTTAGCCACAGACCTTATAGAATGTCACCAGCAGAGAGACGGATCATACACGAAGAAGTTGACAAAATGTTAAAAAAGGGCATTATTCAACCTTCAGAAAGTCCGTGGTCATCCCCTGTAGTTCTCGTAAAGAAGAAAGACGGGAACTGGTGTTTTTGCGTCGACTATCGCGGATTAAATCGAATCACTAAGAAAGACGTATATCCCCTTCCACGGATTGATGACACGTTGGATTGCTTAAGCGGAGCAGTATACTTTTCAACTATGGATCTTCATACTGGCTACTGGCTGATCGAGGTAGACGAGGTGGATCGGGAGAAGACCGCATTCGTGACTCCAGATGGACTTTATGAATTTAAAATTGATGCCATTCGGTTTGTACAACGCGCCAGCAACGTTTGAGCGTATGATGGATAATTTGCTTCGACATCTTAAGTGGACGACGTGTCTGTGTTACATGGACGATATTATAGTATTCTCCCATACGTTCAAGGATCACCTAAGCCGCCTAGTTACTGTAATGAAGTGTTTAAAGATTCAGGCCTTCGATTGAATTCCAAGAAATGTCTCTTTGCAGCATCGGAGATAAAGATTCTTGGGCACTTAGTGAACGGTAACGGGATTCGGCCAGATCCGGAAAAGATTAGAGCAGTCACAAATTTTCCCATCCCTCGGAAGACCCGTGACGTCAAAAGTTTTCTTGGACTCTGTTCGTACTTCAGGAGATTTATAAAGGACTTTTACATCAAGGCTCGCCCACTCCAAGACCTTCTTAAAGGAGACACTAAATTCCTGTGGAACGAAGACCAACAAAGATCCTTTAATGTTTTGAAGGAAGCTTTGGACTCTGTTCGTACTTCAGGAGATTTATAAAGGACTTTTACATCAAGGCTCGCCCGCTCCAAGACCTTCTTAAAGGAGACACTAAATTCCTGTGGAACGAAGACCAACAAAGATCCTTTAATGTTTTGAAGGAAGCTTTGACGTCCGCTCCTGTACTTGGGTAATTCGAGGAGACAGCGCTCACAGAATTACACACTGACGCAAGCGGTTACGGAATAGGTGCCGTGCTGGTGCAAATTCTGGATGGCACTGAAAAAGTAATTGCATTCGCCTCTCGATTACTGTCTAAAGCTGAAAGAAATTATTCAACAGCCGAAAGGGAATGTCTCGCTGCTGTCTGGGCGATTAATAAATTTCGGCCATACTTATTTCGGAGACCATTCACTGTCGTAACTGACCATCACTCCCTGTGCTGGTTGACAAACCTCAAGGACCCATCAGGTCGCCTGGCAAGATGGGCGCTCAGATTGCAAGAGTACGAAGTGTCAGTCGTATATAAAAATGGACGTGTACATAAAGATGCTGACTGCCTTTCAAGGAATCCGTTGAATGATCAAACGGACTTGGACTGCATGGGTCCCGCTGTAGCTGCGTTGACCAATATCACCGATGAACAACGTCGTGACGAGAATCTGCGGAAGATCATCGAAGATCTGGAAAATGGAAAACCGAGAAAGGAAGGATTCCACTTAATTGATGGCACATTGTATAAGCGAAATCATATTCCAATGGGACGGAATTGGTTAGTCGTCATACCGGCACATATGAAAGTAGAGATTCTACGATATTTTCACGACGCACCATCGTCCGGACATTTAGGATTCGCTAAGAGTGCAGATAGGATTAGGCGCAAATACTACTGGTCTGGCCTCTGTAAAGATGTAAGGCGTTACGTGCGCCATTGCCGGGAATGTCAGCGAAGGAAAAGTGTACCACAACTGCCGCCCGGACAACTGATATCGATTCCACCTGCAGTGGCTTCATTCCACAGAATTGGAATTGACCTTCTAGGAAGATTTCCGAAGTCGATTTTAGGCAATAAGTGGATAATAGTATATACGGACTACCATACGCGTTATGCGGTAACCCGAGCCGTTCCAACAGCGGAAGCTGCAGAGATAGCCAAGTTTATTGTAGAAGAAATCGTTCTCAAGCACGGCGCGCCTCGTGTTATGATCTCGGATAGAGGTCAAGTTTTCCGGTCCAAGTTGGTGAGCGAGATAATCGCACTGTGCAATATCACTCACAGGATGACAACAGCCTACCATCCGCAGACGAATGGCCTAACAGAACCTATTAACAAGACTTTGGCGGATATGCTTTCTATGTACGTCGACCTCGAACAAAATGATTGGGACACTATACTGCCCGTTGTAACTTTTGCATATAACACTGCAAAACAAGATACCACTGGTTTCACTCCGTTTTTCCTTGTACACGAGCGAGAGGTTGAGACAACACTGGACACACTGTTCCCACTAGTAACAGATGATGGGCACGAGGATTACGTCAAACAATTAATAACCAGGACGGATTGGCGCGGATTGAAACCCTACGCGCGCAGGGAAAGGATCAAATAAGATACAACGCGAAACACAAGGCGGTATCTTATAAACCAAAGGATCTTGTATGGGTTTTTACACCAATACGAAAAGTTGGTCTATCCGAAAAGCTTTTGAGGCGGTACTTTGGGCCCTATCAAATAACACGTCAGCTTTCCGATGTCACGTACGAAATCGAAGACTACGATCCATCGTCCAGAAAGCGTAAACGGAAGGATGTCGTCCACGTTGCACGCATGAAACCCAACCACGACCCAGCAAAACAGCTCGGCGAGAACGACAAGACTGCCAAAGCCGGTGGTGATCCAGGACACGATACTCCACAAACAAGCAGGGAGCCATGCGCCTGAACCATCAATAGCATTGAAAACAAACAGCGGGTCGCTGTCCTCCTGGAAGAGGAGCAATGCCACATTATTTGTTATTATTTTGTTTGTAACTTTAGATTTATTATAATTTCAATGACATTAACAAATGTATTAATAAAAATGTCTTTACCCACAAGAACTTTGTATTGTAGCTGATGTTGTGTTTGTGGTTGTGAGCGAGGGGCAGTTTACGGTGTGCATTCGGTGCGAGTGGATCGAGGTGAATAAAAGTGTTTTTATAAAACCTGCTAGTTCGATTATTAACTGAGACCCATGACAATATTTATCAACTGTTACATTATTCTTAAACAGTTTCAATAATAAGTATCACTCAGTAGGAAATTATTTCAGGACTGTGGATTATTAGTAATTAATTAAAAGCTAAAATCCAGTAATTTAGTAGAAAGAATTTTATTTCACTTTCTTGTCATCATTTATAGAAGAATTCGGCTATTTTTTGCCATAGTCATATTATATAACTATATATTTATGTTCTTCTCATATTTATTCCTTCAATTTAAAATCTGT